>LOEQ01001861.1:180090-196390 GCA_001685075.1 Bramus lutescens
CCTCCAGTGTCCGCAGCCCTCACCCTGCCATTCAGCCACTGCAGGTGAGGTCCACCGCAGCCATGGAGGCCTTTGTCCTATTTGTGCTCAGTTTTAAAGATACCTTGGTTTGATTCCCTCACAGGGTTTCCATGCCTGCTCTGTCTCCCCTGTGGTGGTTCAGATGCTAGCCCTGAGAGCAGCAGGCTTGAAAGCCTTCTGATTAGTAACAGTTCAGAAATAACAGGAAGCAGCTGGTGCTTCCTGTCCCTTAAGACACCTGCCTATCAGGTCTGTGAGCCCTGGCGTCACTTTCACACCCAGTGACCTAATTGATCCTTGGTTTGGGATATAACGGCTGTTAGTAACTTCTCACTTAGTAACTTCTCTTCTTAGCTCAGCTTCAGGGACATGGCTCAGTTGGCAGGCTTTGGCCTGTAACCATGAAGACCTGAGTTCAGATCCCAAACACACATGGAAAGCCGGACACGGTGGTTTCCCCAATGCTGTTGGGCTAGCCGGTATGACCAAAGCAGTGAGTTTGGGAAAACCATGTCTTCAAAGTAAGGTGGCAAGTGTTTGAGGATATCTGACTTTGACATGGCACATGCACACAGAAGGCTGGGCAGGGTGGGCAAAAACAGGATCCCTGAGGCAGATTCCAGACCATAGAAAAGCTTAGTGGGGTGGGTGGTGCTGGAGGAATAAGACCTTGGCCCCTATACACACAAACACCCAGAAGGAAAGGCTTTACAGAATGTGCGGAGCTTGTACCTTGCCTAAGCTGTCTCCTTCCACTAAGTGTGAGCCAGGGTACAACCAGTTCATTTCAGAGCTTGGTAGCAGTTTGCTGTGCCTGGCCTTGGTTGTGCAAACAGATAGCTTTGGGAGTGTGAGCTGCTATTCTTCAGTGTCTTCCTCCACGGTCTCTAAAGTGGGGGTTGTCTTTCACCTATAAGGCTTTTCAGAGCTCTGAGCAATGTTACTGCTATGTGTTAATCATCCTGCATATATGTAAAAATCTGGTTCAAGACCCTGTGCTGAAGGAAAAATATAGCCAGCATGTTGGTATAGCCTGCAATCCTGGCACTGGGGTGTGGTAGAGGCAAGAGTTGAAGGGTTAGGACTTGAAGGTCAGCATTTAGCTACATACTGAGTTCAAGGCCAGCCTGGGTTAAGAGAGACTACACGGAAAACAAATGTCTGGTAAGATGATGGTGAAGTATGTTTAGGCATGCTTTGATTCTCTGACTCCTGGCTTCGTTTGTGCTGGAATTAACTAAAGGAAACCTTGAAGAGGAGGATACCTTTACAGTTTACTGTGAAGCTGGAACGTGCTTATCATTCCAGCCCTTGGGGACTGCCGGTAAAAGGATCATCAAGAACTCAGGGCCAGCAAGACCACATGAAAAACACAAAACTAAGTTCCATATGGCCTGATTTTTACTGCAAGGGCTTGAGTTAGATGAGTGGAGCACCAGGCGAATGCTCACCCAGCATGGCAGGTTTGCGTGGTCAGAGGACTGGACAGGACTAGTTCTTTAAGCGCTAGGCAGCCACTCCCCCCAGCTCTCCCTTTTCTCGTGGGTGCATGTTCAAGTGTTCAGCTTGAATGTCTTCCATGATGCTGACCCCGCTATTGCTGGCTCACAGGCACCTCAGCCTGCGGTCCATGTCCAGGGCCAGGAGCCACTGACTGCCTCGNTCGATGCTGGCTGCAGCACCCCCCCAGGAACAGAAGCAGATGCTGGGTAAGTGTCCAGTGCTTGTAGAAGAGCCGTGAGCCTGGTGCCAGATTGGATTGGATACCCTTGTGATGCTGACTGTTCTGCCCCCAGGGGAGCGTTTGTTCCCACTTATCCAGACAATGCATTCAAACCTGGCCGGCAAGATCACAGGGATGCTGCTGGAAATCGACAACTCTGAGCTGCTCCACATGCTGGAGTCCCCCGAGTCTCTCCGTTCCAAGGTGGGCTGCCTTTCAGGCCCTGTGACTTCAGGGAATGGGCTTTGGGGTGTGGTCTGTCTAGACAAAGGTCTGTTGTCCCTGTGACCTCTCTCATGCTTCATCTGTGATGTGAGCTACTGCTGAAGGTGACACTGGGAAAGGCCACGGAGAGGCAGGTGGACCTCTTCCATCACTGGCACTCGGTCTTTCACAGGTGGATGAAGCTGTGGCAGTCCTGCAGGCTCATCATGCCAAGAAAGAAGCCGCCCAGAAGGTGGGCACTGCTGTTGCTGCTGCTGCTACTGCTGCTGCTACCTCTTAGACAAGGAAAATGTAGGTTTGACAGTTGGTTTGGGTTTGGTTTGGTGTTTTTCCAGATAGGGTCTTCCATATGCCCCAAGTTCACTCAGTCTCCAGAATGCTGGGATTAAAGGCATAACACAGCATCTACCTGTAATCTCAGCTGCCTGTGTGGCTAAGGCCAGAGATCACTCGTGCCCAATATCATCTAAGTGAGTGACAGGCATCCTCACCATGCACACATAACAAAAGGAGTCTTCAGAAGTGCCTGATCACATGTGGCTCGGTATTCTCAAGGCCCAGCGCCCCTGCCCCTTGCTGGCCTGAAATATTGACAGAAAGAAACAGTTGTCGTAATTACAACATAAAAGCCACCTGCTGTCTATACAGGCCTTTCTAGCTTGGCCTGAGGTTGGTGAGGTGTGTCCACTGCTCTTGGGTGCAGCAGGCACCGAAGGGCATTGATACTGCAATCTAGTGGGAGAACGGGCACACTTGGTTATATTTACACAGGGACTTTGAGAGCTGTGGCCTCTGCCTAGAATGACCTAGGACTGGTGGGTTCTTTTATAGAGAAAGGAAGGAGTGACGGACAGAGGTAGAGAGTTGACGTCAGCTGTGCATGGGCAGCTGGTGCTAATCCAGCATAACTGGTAACACACTTGCTTGTTTGTGTTTCTCTTTGATTCAGGAGTCAAAAGCCAAATGACCCCTCATGACATTCAGCTGAGGTCTGAAGACTCCCTAGTTTGTCTGGACCTCCACACCAAGAACCACAGTTGCAAATTCAATAGGTCATTTTGTATCAAGAGGTCAATTATGAAACACCTAGAATTTTTCAATTATGAGAATTATAAGAGACCCAAGACGATACCGGACCCTCCATTGGAAAAAAAAATCTATTGTGGGTTCTGATTTTTTTCCCTTCCAGAAATTGGATTTAATGTACCCAAGAATTTTAAGTTTCTCAATAAAGAAAAAATCTCTATAAAACTAGCTGTCATATTTGTGTGTTGCCATTGTTTTTACTCCATAATTTGGGGCTTTTCCTGGATGTGCTGTTAGGCTTTGAACATAGCAAATGAATGTACTTCATGTATGGGTTTTTTTTTGGTTTTTTAGAATAGTTCAGGGTTATAGCAAAGATGTCCTAAGTTAAATGTGGGCCTGGGAGGAGCTTGCCTGGCACATACAATGTCCTGGACCCAATGATACATGGAGGCCAGCTTGGCTCAAGCATGAAAATGTTAAGTGTGAATTGAACCAGCATGTGACGCTGGCTGCATCACCATGGCAGGGTCTACACTTGAATCTGGTATGCTAAAGGCAGGTTTATCCAGTGTCCGGCAGTCACTCACCCTGTTCACACAGCAGAAGATGCAGTGGCCCAATTTCTGCAGTAAGGCATGCTCAGGAGTGTGTGTGTGTCGTCCAACCCCCCCACACACGTGTGAACACAAGTGCTGGCTAAGGTCAGCTGTCTGTCCAGCCTTGCCCTTCAGGGTATCTAAGACCTCCCTCCTTGGTTACTTTCACTCACATTCCACAGAGCCACACTAAGCAGTAGTGGCACACACCTTTAATCCCAGCACTTGGGAGGCAGGTGAGTTCAAGGTCAACCTGGTCTACAGAGTGAGTTGTAGGACAGCCAGGGCTACACAGAAGCTCTGTCTTGAAAAACCAAAATAATCTTGGGTTGGTAGAGAAAGATAATTGAGCCTCATGACCAATTGAACCATGACCCAGCTGTCATATTCATTAGACACACAAGATTAAAAAGCAGGCTGTGAGCAGCTAACAGGCTGGGATTGTGACAGGTGGGCACTTTGAAAATGCTTGAACAGGTTTGGTTGTAGTTCTGGAAGGTGGGTTTCACTGAGCTAAAACAAGGTGTTCTGTTTAGAAGTGTCCTTTTGGAGGCTGAGGNGGGGGGGGCAGGTAGGACTGGTTTCTTACCCAGCTTCTTAGTTGGATTCCATCACTTGCATATGGCGCCTTCAAACCCAACAGTGACCAGTCAAGCCTAAGAGCATGCTTCTCCCTTTCTGAGAGTCTCTGAACCTGAGATGGCCTCAGAACCTTGAGGTGGGATCTGCCTGCCTCCTGCCACCACCCCCCTGCTCTGGGGTTTGGGTGCCTGTCAGTGACTATCAGTACTGTACTGAGGATCTGAACTCGGGTCCTCAGGTTTGCAACAGCTGCTTTATCTCCTGAACATCCCCACAGGAACACTTGAGTATTCTGGCTCGGTTGTTCCCTCTTGTCTCCAACTGGCATGGAACCCAGGCAGGCCCTTGAGCACACATATCATTTTCTTTATACATAATTATAATCAGCTTTTATGTATATATTTTATGCATATATGTACACACACACACATATACACACACAAACTTCACTCTGCACTGGTTGAGAGGAAACAGGGCATTACACCCCATTTACTCCTCAAATTTTAATTTCTAAATTTCATCTTAAGTGTCACTGTGTCGGCCTGGCTGACCTCTCAGCTCATGGCCTCTTCCTGTGTACTGGGGCAACAGTACAGTGCCCAGCTTTAATATGCTTTCTAAGAACAAGTACAAAATTCCTTTAATCCCAGCACTCAGGAGGCAAAGGCGGGTAGATCTCTGAGTTCGAGGCCAGCCTGGTCTACAGAGTGAGTTCCAGGACAGTTAGGACTGTTACATAGAAAAATTCTGTCTCAAAAAACTAAAAATAAAAAACTACAAATACAAACTCAATAGAGGGACAACACGGCCCTTTTCTGCCCTGTTCAGACCTTACGTTATAGTGGCTTTGGTGGTTTTTGTCCCTGACTGAGGGTTCCAGTCTATGCTGGTTGGTACATCTCTTCAGTCTCCTTCATGAGAATCTGCTTCCCAGGTTCCTGTTGCCCTGTTTTTGAAGGAACAAAGTGGGGAGACGAGTTAAGTGCTGCAGGCAGGGCTCCCCGTTTTGACAGGAACACCACAGATTAGTGTGTCCTGGGAGGAAGTACAGGAGTGGACTCAAGCGTCTGCCACTACTTGGTTAAGGCAAAGTCAATGAGGTTTCATTTTTGAGAATTTTTCAGTTTTCCCTCACAGGGTCTCACTGTTGTAACCTGGAACTTGAGATTCTCCTGTCTCGGCCTGTCTGAATACTGAGATCACAAAGCCTACATTATGCTTGGCTTTTAGTTTTTTTATTACTACTAATTTTGAGTCAGGGTCTCAGTGGGTAACCATGGTTGACATGGAACTGGCTATCCATAGACCAGCCTGGCCTGGAGCTCACAGTCTCCTGAGCGCTGTGTGCCGCTATGCCTGTCTTTATAAAAAGANNNNAAAAAAAAAAAGCATGCTGGGTGGTTAAGAACACTTGCTGCCCTTGAGGACCTGGATTTGGGTCCCAGCAACCACATGGAGGTTCACAACCTTCTGTAATTCCGGTTCCTAGAGATCCAACGTCATCTGGCTTCAGGAACACAAGAGTACACAGACATAACATGCAAGCAAAATACCCGTACACATGCTAAGAACTGTACATGACACTGCTGCCCCTCTCCTCCAGCTCATGTCTAAACCTCTTCATCCCTGGAACAAAAAACAGAGGTGCGACAGGAGCACCTCTGGGGAGGGCACAGAATACCTGACAGGAGCAGCCCTAGGGAGGACAAAATGCCCAGTGGGAGCACCTCTGGGGGGGAGAGTTCTTTTGTACCCAGATTTCACTTCATCACTGCAGGGAAGGCTGTTCATGGCGAAGGAGCATCCTATGGGTAAAGCAGCTTAGCCAGCACCGGGGCAGACATCACCATCAACACAGCCTAGTGACTCAGGTGCTGAGTCTCCATACCCTAAAGCCTGAGGAACACGCTTCAGAGCCTTAGTGAGGGGTGGGAGAACTTCTAGTTCCAGGCATAGCAACCAATTCTGGCAAATCCTTAGTGGTTTGTTTTTGTTATTTTTTCAGACACAAACAGAAATATGTCCTTATTTATCCTCCTCTATTCCTGCTTAAAACCTAAAGTGTTCTTTTCTCACTTTGCTTTATTGGTGTGGCAGCCTCTGGAATTCAGTCCACGTCAGGTCGGTCCTAGGCGTCCATGGCAGACTGACCACAATTGGCCCAGCCAGGACCCAGTGATTGAGTAACGCAAAGTGTGCACATCTGGAGGCATGCCAGTTTAGTCCGAATCTTCCCCAGAGGAGGTGTAAACAGTCTGCTCTCTCCTTATAAGTAGTCTACCAGTTCACCCAGCGAGTTTACCAGGCTTCCTTACTGGGGGAGGGATTACTGACAGGTGTGTGGGTATCTCCAAACAGCTGCAATAGAGACTATACTAACCATGGATGACTCCTTACAGTCATAGAGATGGACCCCACCCCACCCCAAACCGTCCCCAAACTGTACATCTAGGACCTCCCAAGACTCAGCCCACAAGGCCACATGCAATTAGGGCAGAATTGCCCACAAATGGCGACTCTGTGTGTATGTGTGTGTGTGTGTGCATGTTCGTGTGTGTCTTAATCTCAGGTGAGGGTGACCTTGCAGTAATTTCCCAAATCCCCTCCATATTGAAGGTGATTGAGTCTTGCAGCCAGTCTGTCGAAGATGGGGGCTGCTTTGCCCAGAGGAAATGCATCCCACAACAATCTTGAGGGTAAATTCCTAGAACTAGAATTACTGGGTCAAAGGGTCAAATTACTGTCAACAAGCTGTGATGACGCATGAGTTTAATCCCAGCACTCTGGAGGCAGAGGCAGATGGATCTATGAGTTTGAGACCAGCCTGGTCTACAGAGCGAGTTCCAGAATGACCAGGGCTACACAGAACTTGTCTCAAACAAAAAGATTTGTTTGTACTTTTATGTGCTGTGTGTACACATCAGCAGGTATGGGTGTCTGAGGAGGCCAGAAGGGGGGTGTTGGCCCCTCTGGAGCTGGAGTTACATCCAGCTAGCTGTCTTATTTTACTTTTGAGACAGGGTCTTACCGTATAGCTTTGTCTGTTTTGGTACTCACTGTGTAGACTGATTGGTCTCAAACTAGCCCAAATCCTCCTGCCTTCCAGGTATTATAGTGTGTCACTACCACCTTTCAAACATTTTTAAAATTTATTTCTAATTGTGTGTGTGTTTGCACAGGCGCGTGAGTGCAGGTGCCTCTGGAAGCCGCTGGTGTCCATTGCCCTGGAGCTGGGGTTACAGTGGTTCTGAGCAATAGGATGTGGGTGCTGAGGATCAAACCCCGCCTCTGAAAGACCATTATGAGCCCTTACCTGATGAACCATCTCTCCAGCCCCTCCACCTTTCAGACTTAACATTTCCCCCCATTGGAGCTGGGCAATGAAGCCATCAGGCACGCTGTATACACAGGTGAACCACCAACGACCACCGCCTGAGCCAAACACCTGATGCAAGCTCCTGCCTGTCTTCGGGTATCAGACACCATGTGATGTGGGAAGCACACGAACATTTCTCTTGGTTTATCAGGCTGTTTATTTCACTTTGTTTATAATGTATTTTTGCTGTGTAAAAACTTGTTTTTACGTAATTTAATTAAACTTTTATTTTTTTAAGACAGGGCCTCACTGTGTAGCCCTGATTGGCTTAGGGTTTATGATGTAGACCAGGCTGGCCTGGAATTCCCAGAGATCCGGCTGCCTCTGTCTCCTGAACGCTGGGATTAAAGGATGCAACATCATCACCCGGTGTTTTTTGTTTTGTTTTGTTTGTTGTTTTGAGACAGGATCTCATACAGCCCAACTTGTCTGAGAATGACCTTGAACTCCCGATTCTCTCACTTCCATCTCCTAATTTCTGGGGTTACAAAGGCCTCCATGCCTTTTTTTTGTTTTTGTTTGTTCTTTTTGTTTTTGTTTTTTGAGACAAGCTTTCTCTGTGTATGGTTTTTCAAGACACAGTTTCTCTGGGTAGCCCTGGCTGTCCTGGAACACACGCCGTAGACTAGGCTGGTCTTGAACTCACAGAGATTCGCCTACCTCTGCTGGGATTAAAGGCCTAGGCACCATTGGGCTGTTGTTAGTTTTTAAAACAGGATATGACTTTGTAGTTAGGCCAAATATTACGGACATACTTTGCAGTTTCCATGTAGCCTCTAGAGGGCAGTAGCACCCCACTGAGAGTCTCTGTCCTGGGCAAGAACTTCCTGCCCCAGGATGAACTCTATGTGAGTCTTCGAGCTGACCGCTCTATACCTTCTTGCTCCTGGCCACTGTCTGCCTGTGGTCTTCAGTGGCTCCTACGTAGACCCTCTTAGACTTCTCAGATCAAAGTCATCGAGTTCTCCACACTTTCTGTTTTAGCAGACAGTGCCACCTAGCTTGATGGTCAGGGTCTTGGGCCTCATTCTTGGCATTCATCTGGACCCAGCTGGATCTCTCCCACACAGTTCTCCTAGGTATCTTTCTGTCTCCAAGATGGCCTCTGCCTCCTGCTAGTTTGGTCAGAGCTATATTTTTGTTGTTGCTTAGACAGGTTCCTACTATGTAGCCCTGAATAGCCTGGAACTTAACACGTAGCCCAGGCTGGCCATGAATTTGCCATCTGCGTCTACTTCCCAAGTCCTGGGAGCACAGGCAAGTGCTATCATGCTTGGACATGCTCAATCAATTTTAATTTTAACTAAAAAAAAAAAGTATTCACAGCCAGGCTTTTAATCCCAACACTCAGAAGGCAGAAGCAGGTGCATCTCTGAGTTTGGGGCCAACCTTGTCCAGAGAGTGAGTTCCAAGACAGTCAGAGCTACACAGAGAAACTCTGTTTCGAAAAACCAAAAAGTAAAAATATATTTACTTGCAATTATTGTGTGTGCCATGTGGGACACACATCATGATGCCTATGTGACAGCCAAGTCAACAACTGTGGAGTTGGTCCTTTCCTGCCACCTTTATTTGGGTGCCAGGGACAGAATTCAGGTCACCACACCCAGAAAGTGCTTTAGCCTCTGAGCCATCTTGCCCGACCTCTACATTTTAATTCCCCTTGTTTTTGTTTTTGAGGCAATCTCATGTAGCCCTGGCTGCCTTCAAACTCGCTATACACTGAGAATGGTCTTGTGCAGCTGATCTTCCAGTTTCCCAGGGTGGAGAAGGATGTGTGGTGTCTTCCTGGGCAGCGACTCCCACCGAACCGGAAGCTCCCCATTTCAGCGAGGCCAGCTGGCTAGCAAGTTCTCGGCACCGCCCGTCTCCGCCCCGCCCTCAGTGCTGAGGTTACAGGCTTGTGTCCGACTTTATGGGGATCCCAACTCCACTCCCCATGTGACGGTGAGCACTTTACCCCAGGCTCTCTACGGTCATCTCTTGGGGGCTCTTCCCCACTAGGGAATGAGTCTCCCCATGGCTGGGGCCTACCTCCACAGGAGTCCCATTACTGCGTAGGTAGCTCGTATTTGCTGAATAAATGAGAAGAGAAAGCAGTGCTAAAAGATCAAAACAACTTTCCTTCGCCTGCTTCACTGATGAGGAAAGAACCAAATGCCCCATCTGTGAGGCCAATGCATCCCAGAGCGAGGGTCAGCCTGCAGAGGGCTGTCGACGGTCTGTGCAGACACGCTTTAAGGACTGGGAGCACTGTGCAGGAAGCCATGCTTGTTCCTCACAAGCCTCTCCGAGGTCAGCTAGGCCCAAACACCAGTGGTTTCCAGTTCTTCCTGATTTGTGCAAAGCAGACTGTCTGGGTGGTGAGTTCGGGTGTTTGGGGAGGTCCAAAGGCCCCACTGTCTTGAAATAGGTTAAGTCACCCTGCCCCTGTCCTGGCTGGAAGCCTTGCGCAGTCTGGAGAGAGCTCTCTGTGGTCAGGTTCTGGGTGCGGATGGAGTCCCTGAGCCTTTGCCTCTCACGCTTTCCTTCTCTTTGATCCCTGATTCCTCGGCTCTGCCTGCCAAGGCCCAGAAGCTAAGAAGCCAAAGCAGGGGGTCACTGCAGCCTGGAATGAGCACAGGCGAGGAGGTTGGGCTCTCTGCTCTCTGCATTTGGCTCTGTGATTTCGGGGTGGAGGAGGTAGCCTTGTGAGCGCTGGCGCTGGGGGTATCCTAGGAAGCAAGTTGGCATGGGCCTGACCCCTTTGGCTTCCTCCGGAACTGTTCCTCCAAAGTACAAGTACAGCCTGGCCTGTCATGCTCTGGGCACTTCAGGTGTAGCTGGGGCCTGGGAGCCAGAGCAAGTGTCTCCCTCCTTACCAATGAGTGGTTGTACCTAGCCACTGGCTCTCCCAGGCGTGGAGTGCCCCATGTCTTGGGCCATCTGTGGCTCCTGAGCAGTGTTTGTCATTGTTGTTTGTTTTTGATGCAAACAAAACCAAAAAACCTCCAGCTGGTACCCAAAGGTGGCAGCTAGGATAGACCTAACCTTGCTGCTGTTCCTCTGAGGCTGAGACCTTGGGGAAACATCCACACGTGCTCAGTGCAGGAAGAGTTGAGATCAAACTGGGCAGAAGTGCTTCTCTGTTCTGCTGCTGGTACCAGGCAGGGACCAGGTTGGCCAGGCCTGTTTCTGCTCTCACACGCACTGGTACCGCGTCTAACGGCTGTCTGTAGTCAGTCTCACAATGTGGCCTCTCCTTATTCACCCACTGACGCCAAGCCAGAATTTTCCCCTACAGGGCAGCCAGGTTCCATTTGGAACTGGCCAAATATACACAAGCCAGATTTGTTCTCACGCCACCTCTCCCAAGTCCTGCCTGGAAATGGCAGCCTACAGTAGGCTGGTCTCACTTTCTACACCTGGTTTTGGCTAGTCATGCCCCTGTGGCATCTCTAGCATAGAGGCTGAGCCCCACCAGTCACCAGGAAGCCTCACCCCCATTAGCTGCCACCTGCTCCAGTGTCTGTTCTGAAATAAAAAACCTGTGGGTGGCGCTATTGCTCTCAGGATGTGTTCTCATTTGAGGTCACAGTGAGGATAAACCTGGAGAGGAGGAGAAGCCTACTGCCCTAGCCTTGGTGGCTCCAGACAGGCTGTTGACAGGCTGGGCTTTCCCACATTAGGTTGACTTGGGCCATGGTCATTGACTTTAGAGCCCAGACCTGACTCCTGTTTTTTTGTTTGTTTAATTTTGTTTGTTTGTTTGTTTGTTTTGGGATTTTTGAGACAGGGTTTCTTTGTGTAGCCTTGGTTGTCCTGGAACTCACTCTGTAAACCAGGCTGACCTAGAACTCACAGAGATTTGCCTGCTTCTGCCTCCAGAGTGCTGGGATTAAAGGTGTGCGCCACGTTAACTGGGCTTGATCTGGCTCCTGAAAACAGGTCTGTCTTGTGGCTGGCCAGCTACAGTGGTCAGGCAGGAAGCTGTGAGTCTAGGTAAGGTCAGCTACTGAGGGTCAGTGTGAGGTTCAAGAGAGGAGAGAATGGAGGGATCAGTCATGGCTGATTTCAGGTTGACATGTGGCCAGGGAGAGCAGGCTGGACTGAGGCTGCCAGGAGAAAGGGCTCTGTAAAACGAAGATGAAAATCGGATGGGGGTAGTGAGGACTGGCTCAGGGTGTCCTTGAACATCCCGAGGAAGTGGAACTAAGAGACGAGGTCATTGAGTGGCTTCTTCAGGGTTATTCCATTGACCCACATGTGTGGCCGTGTAATCTGAGTTCTCCTGACCCTAAGAGGTTAGGCGCCTGCCCTGTGCTGTCACCAGCTCCCTCCAGAGTTCTCCTGTGGCTCCACTTGTGCCGAATGCTGCACAGAGGGTGAGCAAGCTCCTTACCTCATGGTTCCTGGGCTTGTGGGCCAAACCTTTTTTTGTTGTGGTTTCTTTTCTTTTGTGAGACAGGGTTTCTCTGTGTAGCCCTGGCTGTCCTGGAACTCTCTCTATATACCAGCCTGGCCTCCAACTCACAGAGATCCGCCTGTCTCTGCCTCCCCAGTGCTTGGATTAAAGACGTGCACGCCACCACCTCCCCGGCTGTGGGCCGACCTTGAGATCAAGTCCAATGAGCCCAGGGCATCTGCTGGCTGCCTAGGAGCCTGTTCTGTAGGGAGGAAGCAGGGATCAAGGCATAGACAGCTGTTCAGATTTTTGTTTTAAAAAATATTTAATATTATAAAATTTCAAAGTGCACCCTCTATTGGATAAACCAGTTCACTGGCAGTGTAAAGTGCCCCTCTGACTTTGTAGGTTACCCACAAATGCCGTGCAGACGTGTGTGTGTGTGTGTGTGTGTGTGTGTGTGTGTACACAGAAGAGACTGGGGGATTATTAACCCTGGTTATCCAGACGGTGCAATTATAGAATTTGTAGTCTATCCTTTAAGTTTTAAATTTAAAATTAATTTAAAAAGCATCCCCCAGTATATATGTAAGTTTCCTAAGTAAAGAAGAATTTTCTTTAAAGGCTAGATGTCTGCTCAGGTTTTCCCCCCTAGTAAGAAGCAAACCTCTCAAGTCCCTTCACCCACGAGGACACAGTGGACCATGACCACTAACAGGACACAGGAGGGCCATAGGTTAGGACCACACCTGCCATCTCTTCACCCCAGAGACCCCAGTGCTACAGCTTGGTCTGTCTCACAGGTGGTCACAGTACAGGGCCACCCCTCACTCTGAGATGTTTTGGGGTAAGCATAATTTTGTTGTCAATACAGCAACAGCAGGGGGACATTCTGGGGGAAGATGGCATTGCCAAGAAGGCTGGCTTGGGCCACACTGCCAAGTCCATTTAAAACAAGATACTATCAGCCAGGCGGTGGTGGCGCATACCTTTAATCCTAGCACTCGGGAGCAGAGGCAGGCAGATATCTGTGAGTTTCAGGCCAGCCTGGGCTACAGAGTGAGTTCCAGAATAGTCAGGGATACACAGAGAAACCCTGTCTCAAAAAACAGAGAGAGAGGGAGGGGGAGGGGGAAATTTTGAATGGTATTATTTATAAAGTAATAAAAAAATCTAAAAAAATAATAAAGAAGCTAAGAAAGGAAAAAAAACCCGAGAGGAGAGAGAGAGAGAGACTGAGACTATCTACACACACCTCTACAGGTGGCAGGTGCTGCTGGCCCTGTGGGCACATCTGAGCCTTGGATGAGGGGGGCTCACAAGGGCAGGTCTAACCCAGCACCCAGTGGGCCCGTGTTAGCACTGAGGGCTAGGCAGGGACAGAGAACAGGGACACCAGAGCCAGGACTTGATGGTACTTCTGTTCTGCTCCACTCCCAACCCGTGCCCCCGGCCTCTCTTCCTATAAACTGTAGGGAGTCTCCCCACAGTGCATCTCCTATTTTCCTGCAGCTAGACACGGGAAAAGCACTGTACCTAGCTGGAATCCAGATGTGCTAGGCTGCAGCCATGAAGATGTCATGAGGGTCTGTCCCCCATAGTCAGTCCTGCCTTTATGTCCTGTGGTGTTTTCTCATTGACCTTAATATATATATATATATCTTCTCTAAGACTTTCCACTCTGTGCATCCTATGACTGCCAAATGTCCGAGCACTGGAGGCTGCGACTCCCAGGCCTTTGCCTTGCTGTGGGAGGAAGTCACAGTGGCCCTGTGATCCTGCTCTGCCTTGTGACAGTACAGAGGCTGCATTTTCCGCTCATTTCACACACGCAGGTGCCCCTGACCAAGCCAGGCTAGATGCTGGCACTGACAAGATCAAACATTGATACCTCCACTTCCTGCTTTGGTTCAGGGTGATTGTCGTTGGTTAATATTGTGAGTCCCATGGCCAAACCTTTGAGAGGATAGCCAGGGAGGTAGAGAAGTCCTCTGGCAGGAAATGAAAGAACACGGCTCCAACATGTTTAGATCTGGGATGTCCCCAACAGCCTGTGGACTCGAGGCTTAGTCCCAGGCTCAGGAGCTGGTGGCANAGGAGCTGGTGGCAGCTACGGCTGAAGAGGTTTTTCTGGTCATGGAGCTTGTGTCATTGAAGGAGAGTCTGGGGCTCAATCTACTTTTTCCTTTCTTCAGCTTCCTGTCCTCCCTGAGATGAGTGGCTTTGTCCTGTTTTGCTCTCTGCCACAATTGGTTGCCTCACCACTAGCCAAAAGCGGTGGGACAAGCTAACCACAGACCTCTGAAGCTATGAGTCAGGAGAAACCTTTTCCTGCCTCCAATTGATTGTCTCCGGTGTTTCGTTACAATAACAGAAAGCCAGCTTTGTGTTACAGATGTGAGATTTAAGCTTGGGTAAGAAAGGTCATTTGTCTAGACACTAAGAAGTCAGTATCCTGACGTTCAGGTGGAGGCCTTGTGCAATCCCAGCCAGCCTTTCTTTGAAGCCCAAAGCTCTTTTGTTCTTTTTTAAAGATTTATTTACTTTTATGTATTTGAGTGTTTTGCCTGCATGTATGTCTGTGCACCACATGCATGCAGAGTTACTGGAAGCCAGAAGAGGGCATTGGGTCCTCTGGAACTGGAGTTATAGACAGTTGTGAGCTGCCATGTGGGTGCCGGGAATCAAACCCTGGTCCTCTGGAAGAGCCGCCAGTGCTCCTAACTCCTGAACCATCTCTCCAGCCCCAGAAGCCTGAAGCTCTTCCGTCCTGCAGATATTCTGGGCCCATTCTTTGTATACATGGAGGGGTCCCCTCCTCCGACCTCACATAGGAAACCCTCCCAGGCCCAAGGGGAGAGGCTGCCGGCCTGCAGCATGGCCCCAATCTCACTCCCTCCAGCCTCACTCTGGTGAGTCCTAGCCTCCCTGAGGCCCATTCAGGGGTGCAGAGTGTGAATCCCAGTGAGTGCATCCCTGGGCACCTGGGTGGGTCCACCTCCGCTGGGTGTGTCTCTAGATGGGGATGGGCCCGGGACCTGCTCTTAATGACACAGTTTGGGCAGCTGGACTCTGTTCCCTCAGGTAAATTACAGGCTTAGCAAGTCAGAAATCAAATAAACACTCCAGCTCCCAGCGGCTGCCCCAAGGAGAGCCGTGGTTTCTGAGCCTCCCCACCCAACTCAGCCTAATTACCACCTGCCAGTCCCCTGGGACAGGGGCCCTTTCTTTGACTCACAGGTCCCAGAAACAGGATGGGGCTGCTGGGCCCCCAGGGTGACGCCAACTTGGTGACCAACCTGTTCTTAGTTCCCAGACATAAGCAAACGTGGACACTCCTCCCCTTTGCCCCACGCCTGACTGGAGGGCCTAGGCGGAATGGGAATGGGTTGCCTCTTCCTGGAGAAGAGGGAAGCCAAGACCTTTCCCTCTGAGTAGCTGGTGGTAGCATTCTGCAGCTCTGTGCTGAGGATGTGGAGGCCTGTCCAGGTGCAGCGGGAGGTGCTCGGAGAGGATCCCTGAGCAGGCCATCAGCTTGAAGAAGCAGTGGCCCCCACTAGGGCCAACCTGCACCAGTCACTTCAGGGTGTTCTTGCTTCTGAGAGTTCGCTGTCTCAGCATCCAGCCCCCAACTGGTCAGCATGGTAGCCGTGGTAGGGGGAACTGGAAGTTCCTAGGGTCCTTTGCTCCTAGGCAGAAGAGCAGGTCCAGGACGCAGGTCATAAAATGTCCCTTTCACTGGTCCCAGCCAGATGGTTCTTTTGTCTTCTCTTTTTTGAGACAAGATCTTCCTATGTGGGCTTGAGCTCACAGAGATCCTCTGTCTCTCTAGTGTTGGGGTTAATGGTGTGCATCTACGGCAGCTGCATCTGACTAGTCTACTTTTAACAAGCTAACTCTGCAGCGCAGGAGGAGAGCAATGCACTGATCTAAGTGGGCGTGTCTGTTATATCTAGACACGCCCCCCCACCCCCTGCCGCGGTGCAGAGCACAGATCAGCCAGTTTCACACTCCAGGGCCGCCTTAGACCATCCAGGATTGACCATTCTGGGCTGGAGATGGCCAAGGACCAGTTTTCCTCTCATGTGGGTCTTCAGTGCTGACCCCAGACCCCTCAGTCAGCACAGCTCTGGGATGCCACGTGCATTTGGTCTGTGCTTGGGGGAGCGGAAGAGGGCGGGCAATAGGCCACAAACCCCAAGGAGGGGATAGAGCTGGGAAAGGACCAAAATTTTAGCAGGAAGTGGCCAGGGGAAGTCAGGGCCTCCCGTTGCCCCCGTCTGAGCTACAACAGCATAGGAAGTTTCCTGCCTCTGGAAGGGGGCCCGACCAGAGGGGTAAGGTAGCAGAAGCAGGCTGGGAAG
>LOEQ01001862.1:0-22886 GCA_001685075.1 Bramus lutescens
TCAAGAGCCATGATATGGGACAGAATAATAATAATAATTTATAAACTTTGTTTTGCTTTTCCTCATATCTGTTTCTGTCTTTATTATACATTTCATTGAATATATATGTCTGTATATGTCTTTATAGATAATGCTTACGTTTCCCATAAGAAATAATAAATTTTCCCACAGTAATCTTTGAAGTTTCCAGGAAGAAGATGGTTCCCCACAACATCGACTCCACCCGGTTGATATGACGTCATGATGTTGATAGTGCTACTACAAGACCTGTTTTGGGGTACCAGCTGCACAAGACAATTCCAAATGGTGCACATCTTCTACAACATTCTGGCCAGATCTCCTCAAAACACTCAGAGGCTATTCGCAGTTTTCCCAGACCAAATATTAATTTTTGAATTTTAGCATCATTTACTTTCAAAGGACGCCCTGAGAAGAACGTCACCCCAATGACAGCAGGAAGCAATTTTAGAGGACAACATCCCCTCTCCCAGCAGAGTTACCCTCAGGTTTAGGGACATCACTTAGGGGTAACCTGGGCTCATGAGCAACCTCACTCAAGCACACTGATTCCTTACAAGAGCACTACCTTGTACTTTCAGAAGTAAAAACATCTGAACAAATGATCTCACTACCCCAAGAATAAAAAACGCTGCAAAAAATATATACATTATCAAGGAGCAGCTTTATTTCTCAAAAACCAAGCATAGTTCTGTGTTACCTGCTCTCTCCCGTGAAGACCTGGTGTTGTAGATGGAATAAACATTATGTTTGTCCAGGTGGGTTTCCAAAAAGGCTATAGGGAAGGCACCAGCAAAGGCAGCTAGGCATTCTCCAAGTGCAGATCTCTGCCTACAAGGGCAAAATGTTTACTGTTTCCAGCTGAATAACTGAATAGGTTACATGACAATTGTTAGATTTAACCTACAAGAGGGATACGAATATTGCTACAAACTATATCTGAAATCCAATTTTGTATATTACAAGGGGAAAAAATAATTACATGCTTTGGTGACCAAATCTTGATCTACCAAATAAAAGCTCAATTGTCAATTAACAATAACCTTAAAATCAGATTAACAAGATCAACAAGTCATCAAAATGTGAGGCTCTGCACCTTTGCTCACAAGTCAGAACATTTTCTTCCCTCTCTGACTACCTTTTTCATTTTTTCCCTTTTCCTTTTTAAAATAACAAGGAGAGAATTTCTGATACTAAGTGGATTCAGAAGAGTAAAAAGTTGAAGTAGTAATACTGATTATGATTTATGCAAATTTACTGACTTATCATTTATAAAAAGAAGAAAGTATCTAAGAAATCAAACTATGTCTCACTGATTGTGGAGAGAGTCTAAAGTCTGATAGTATCTCCTTCACTCTTCTCCTTTTTATTAGTAATTTTCTTAATTTATGTCTTTGTCAAAATCTTAAGTTGTTCATCAAAGAAAGACTGATAGGAAAGCAGTTTAAGTATAGTATAAACTCCCTAAAAGGAGTATATAAGTATTATAGATGTGACTTAATATAAAATATTACATTATTTTATTTTAAATAATTTTTAATTTTTGTTTTATTATGTCCATCTGTGTGTGGATATGTAAATGTAAGTGTAGGTGCCCTTGGAGGCCAGAAGGCAGCATTGGGTCTCTTGGAGCTGGTGTAACATGAGATTATGAGCCAACTGAAGTGGCCACTGGAAACAGAATTTGGATCCTCTGCAATGTACACTGCAGAGATCTCTCTAATCCCTATACAATATTCTTATAAGATACTTTTAATATCCCAGAAAATAAACATACCTAGTCGCTTAATGATAGAGAAATTTTTTTTTAAAAAAATGTCATCAGGTGAGTTTGTGGCTGTGGATTTTTATTAGTTATGAGCTTTAAAAGTCAGGCTCTAAATGATCTATTCTTAGGTATCTTGCTCTCTATATTGTATGGTTACTTAAATGAAAAGCACAATCCACCCTGATATTCATGAATTCACTTGTTTGTGGATTCTGGCTTCTCCCAGCAGATTCAGAACCCAGGATGGTGGAAAACTCGCTTTTTTCACGGTTTCATCCCTGCTTCTGACAATTTACTAATATTTAATATTCAAACAACAAGAGAAGTTAAAAATGAATACTGGAAAACCTAGTGGAAAAAAGTAGAATTGTCATTTCAATTTTTGCCTGCTAAAAAAAGTATGATGTAAACTTTTGACATTATAAAACTAAGGAGAAAGAACATTTATGAAATAACTGACAAATGTCATTAAACAAAAATCTAAAGTCCCCATGTATAAAAAAAACCTATCTGCACATAATAGTCAAGGATAGAAAATTCATAAAGTTAAAAATTATGCATGCCAAAGTAAACACAAAAGAAACAACAAGAAAGGAAAAATTAAGAAAATGCCTTTGAGAATAAAATCTGGATTCTGCTAGTAAATCTACAGAGTTAAAACAAAGAGAAAACTGAGCATGTGGGTATATCAGTATGAGTATAAAACAAACCAACTTTGTGAAAAGATAATAACAAGATAACTGTTTCACATATGAATGCTTTTAGCTGTGAATTTATAAATTCCGGAATTATTATTGGTTAGGAAAAAATAATCACGAATAGACAGCAGGCCAAATGCTGAGTTCCGGTTTTCGTTTCCCTGTCAACAGAATTTGACAATAGTGACCCATTCTGTCTGGAATGTGAGCAAATGAAGCTGGCTTTAGTGAGCTTCCAGCTTACTCTATATTTCTCTGTGCATGTATGTGGGTGGGGTAGGCATGTGGGAACACATCTGGAGATCAGATGTCAACAACATTGACTCACTTCCTGCATCATTCCCCATCCTAGCTTTTGAGTCAGGGCCTCTCACTGAACCTGAAGCCCACCAATTCATCTAGCCCGGGCTGTCAATCAAGCTCCAAGGATTCTCCTGTCTCTTCTCCTCTACCCCCCAGCCCAGTGATTACAAACTAAGAGCTGCCATGTTGGACTTTTTAGGTGAGTGCTGTGGGTTTAAATAGGTCTTCACTCTGGAAGCCCCCCAGTTTGCCTTTTTGATACAAAGTTACAAACAATGCTAGCAGCTGCCCCTCCTAAGATTTATAAGCTCTAAGTTTAAATTTATATAATGTTTATTTAATATTATAGAAATTTAAATTTATATAATATGTCTTTATATAAAAGACAAATTGCACTGAGGTTTACTATAGTAATTCTTAAAGACTGTCAAATTCCTCTTGAGAAAATGGACAGATTAATCTGTGGCTTCAAAAGAAAGAAACAAGTATAAAATAAAGAGTTCCAAGGTACATTTGTCATCAGTATCAGACTGTCATCGGCTCTTACCTTTCCACGTAGATGCTCTTGCTTGTCCCCAAGGCATACAAGCTGGTCAGAATTCTGTAACAAGACACCTGCACATCCTCCACTGAGAATAAAGAGAGTCTCCATTGAGAAGTAAACACTTACATATCAGATGACCCTGAGAAAGTTTAAGCTGAACCCAGAATTCCTTATTAGGCTTTGGAAAATGAAAAATTAGAACACATTCACAAAATAAAACACAAAAGTTGCTTTTCAAAATTCTTCCCTGCACACAGGGAGCTGAGACTACTTTAAAGAATGTGTGGTGATTATCTAGAGCAGGGGTTCTCAACCTACCTAATGCTGTCACCCTTAAATATAGTTCTTCTTGTTGTGGGGACCCAATGATGAAATTATTTTCATTGCTACTTTACAACTATAACTTTGCTGCTGTTATGAATCATAATGTAAATATCTGATATGCAGTATATATGCTATGTAACCTCTATAAAAGGGTTATTCATTCCAAAAGGGGTCACAAACCACAGGTTCAGAACACTGATATAGAACATCCTCAGAAACATTTTTAATAGTCTTTCTCTGATTGTTAAGGGAAAGGACTTGCCCAAGAATAATGTAAAGTACAAGATTATCTGGAAAGGCAAGGAATATATGTCAATTTGAGTGTTGTTATGAAGAGAAAAAAATTCTATCTTCTATAAAGTTTTGCATGGAAAAGGACTTTAGTTCATATAATGTTAAATATAATAAATGTCTGTTACCATAAGTCACGAATGATATCCCCAATGATCTGACATTCTGATATAAGCTTCTCTAGGGGACTTTAAAAATTATTTTTAATTAGGAATATGCCTATCTGTCTGTCTGTGGCTATATATGTGTTAGTACAGGTGCCTGCAAAGGCCAGAAACCTGGATCCTCCCAGAGCTGGATTTGCAGCCATCTGAAGTGAATTTTGGGAACCAAACACAGGTCCTCTGCAAGAAAAATATATACTCCTAATCACTGAACCATCTTTCCATTCCCTTCCTACGGTATTTGATGTTAGAAAAAAATCAAACCGAGGATCTAGTGAATTTCTTTAGATCATTGACTAAACCATGCTTAAAAAGCAATGAAATCTAAGAAATCTAGTTCCAACCCTGCTGCCATGCCAGGTGGGATATACCATATACAGAAGGAAGAAATTATTATCTTTAACATCAGACCCTCTTCCATCTACACTCCAGGCCACAAGCACTGTTCTACTGGTGAGAATTAAGGTTTTGCCAATGTTAGGAGAAGAGCCACTGGACCCCACAGCAGCTTCACATAGCGCAATTCATCACCTGGGAACCTACACTGTGTGAGTCTCTGTGTCAGCTCCCCCAAAGCTCCTGGCTCATCCCATGTTCAAATGCGGGGCACTACAAAGGTCAGGACAGCCCACATAACCCTTGGTATTCTGGGGAGAATTTTAAAAATAACTTAAGAATTCTGGTTCTACACCAGCTAATTAAATATCTCTCAAAATCACACTAAAGCCTATCAACAGAGTTATTTGTGCTTGTCACAGCCCAGTGTTCTAGATGCTGCATTTGGCTCAGTATGTTTCATATTATTTGGTGGAATACCTTGTGGTCCAGTTAGCAATCTGCTTTGGACTCAGAAATGATTTGAAAACATTTAATGTGGCATGGCTCTATGCTCCAAATCAATGGATAATAAACATTGGAAAGGTGTAATGGATTCCTGGAATTCAACAATGCAGAACATACAACCCAAAACTGTGACTCTACTCCCAGGCCTTTGAGGCACAGACCTGTCCCTGTAAGAATGGTTTCTATAATTCGAACACCTATGGATGCTGTTCTGTAATAATAAAAACATTTGCATGCAAAATAACATCGGGATGACCCTGATGGTGCTAGTTCAAAAGCCAGTTCATAAGGACCAGATTTACATACATATCAGATCTTCTCCAAACTGATGCTGGCCGATGTGTTCAAACAGGGACGAGAGCATGGGCAACAGCGCTACCGTGGTGTAGTTGATGATCTGAGTCACCCCTTTGGGCTGGCTCCGGGTGTGGGTAAACTGGCCCTGCTTAAGGTTTTCCATTGTCTTTTCTAGATCCTCTGCAGCGTTGTCCAGAAAGGCCCTGAGAGCACTTTTCACACTGTCCAGGCCAGTCTTCATCACAGTCCTGGGAAGTCAAGAAAGAGATTGGACTTTCTGACAGCAAGAAATCAAAGGAGAGAATCTGCCCCACTATGCTACCTATCTACTATTGTACCTACCTAGAATATATTTAACTTTTTTAAAAATTCGATTAGCATGCATTAATTACATTGTTTTTATGACATTTTCACATATGAACATCATTTATTTTGATTATATTCACCTCCAATTGCCCTCTCTTCTGACCCTCCCTCTTTCCAACGAGTTCTACTTCCATGTCTTTGTGTGTGTTTGCTGACAAGAATACATGCATATGATTATGGTGATATGCATATGATATGGTGAACCAATGAGTCTCTAAAGGGTTACTTACTAGAGCATGGGAAAGGGATTATTTACAAGTGCATGGGCAACTTAGCAGTGGCTACACCGATAAAAATAATGTCTCTCTTGCCTTTAGAAACCATTAGCTGCCTATAAGTGCTCAGGGAAGGGAAAGGAGGGCCTTAATATCTCCCTCCTCCCTTCACAACTATTAACTTAATTTTTTATAAAATAAGTCTTTTATATCTCTGAAGTTATAAAAATGATGCTTTGGCCAATCATTTTTCACAAATGACCTCACTGTTGACATCAGGAAGGACATGGGATGCAATAATAATTTATGTTTTCTGTCAGTGGTCTGGGATTTCATAGCCAACACAACAGCAAGTTTCCAGACAGTTGGCTAAGCTCATCTCCAACAACACAAGGACACCTTCTGGGCAACAGGCATGAACAAAACAATGATTGTAGTTGAACAATGATGCCTAGTGCTAAGACATTCCATACTTCCAAGCGCAGCAGTGCAACCGCTTCTAAAGAAGCCAGTGAAGACTTGGCTTTCTGCAGAAGCAACACCCCAGTTCTGCTGCTCCTGGAAGGGAATGTATGTGTACACTCTAACTCCCTCATTTATGACAGAGACATAAAAGCTTAAACATAAGGATGCAGTCAAGGAATGTCACAGAATATTCCCTATAAGAGACATGAAGGAACTAGATTTATATCTAAGAACTAAATTGATTGTAAATTGATTGTTCGATCATACTGAAGAGATGATGTACTTGGACAAAATTCCTGGTTTTTTTGAGCAGAATAGCTAGCACACTGACTTGGGATTCAGTTGGTCTATATACATCCTGGCCCATCTGAGACATCACTTTACACAATGTGGATACACCTCTCTTGCTCTGAACAAAAGCAAACATTGTCATAAATGTCAAGCTCAGCCACCGCATCCAGGAACTGAAAAGGCCCCACAAGTTGTCTGGCTGCCATTGCTATTCTCATTGATAACTCAGTTACAAAATCAGCTGCTACAGAAATGATTTGAAGATTAAATACCCTTATGATTGTAAAAACAAAGGGCCACTGTATCAATAATTTATAAAGTTTCTTTTCACTTGTACCAAGTGAAAGTACTTGTATCAAGTGTTCATGAAACAACCAAAATATAATCAAGACACGTCATAATTACATCAATTCATTTAGATAAGAAAAAGTGCCTATTTACCTTGCATCCAAAGTCTGACCCAGAATATGAAGACAGTTCACAATTGAGGTAGCATCATTCCCTGAAGGGGAAACAAAATGCTGTATAAATCACCTTCAGAATTTCTTTACTTTCTCCTGTCCTATTAACTCACTCATGTGTTGCAAACATTGGTTAATTCACACAATCCAATCATACCTTAATGAAAAAGACTTTGGAAGATTCAAGTTTGAAATCATGCAGTTTCCCTGCTTAAAAGTGGTTATGCAAATGTAAGTAGACAAGCGGTGGTGCATGTCTTACCACACAGCAGACATGCTCCAGAAGCATTCGGAAGCATCGCACAAACTAAAGGAATTTTTGCTGAATTCCTCAGATACATTGCTCTCCCCACACTAACGCACTGTAATACATACAGTACACAAACTTTTAAAGTCAGCGCATATCATATCAGAGATAAGATGAGCTACACCTCTTCACATCTTTGTTCTATTTTAATTACTTTACGAGTCTCTGCTTCCTTATTTCGTTTGTTCATTTGTTTGTTTTGTTTTTTGAGACAGGGTTTCTCTGTAGCTTTGGAGCCTGTCTTGGAACTAGCTAGCTATTGTAGACCAGGCTAGCCTCAAACTCAGAGATCTGCCTGCCTCTGCCTCCCGAGTGCTGGGATTAAAGGCGTGCACCACACCGTCCTGCTATCTCTGTTTCCTTATTTAATTCAAAGGCCTTAATGTGAATTAATATGTCTGAATTCTGATGTGGTAAGCTGGATTGATTTATCCAAACTTTGTTGGTCTTTGGCAAAAAGGGAAGCAACAAATAAATTCTGTTTAAAAATTAAAACCAGAGATTGGAGAAGCTAAATAGAACTGTTTGTATTAAATATTTATTTTTAATTCTGTGCATGCGTGTGGTTATGTGCACATGTGCATGCAGTGCAGTGCCTAAGCAAGCCAGGAGGAAGTGTCAGATCCCCTTGAGCTGGAGCTACATGTGGTTGTGAGCTGCCTGATCCAGGTGCTGAGAACTAAACCGAGGTCCTCTGCAAGAATAGCACTTGCTCTTAACTATGGAGTCATCTCTCCAGAACATTAAACAGAACTCTTTTGCACTACTCAGAATGTAATTCTTGAAAACAATGAGATTTGTGCATCTTGACTGCAATTTTGCATATAAAATACAAAACTATGAGTGACATAATCAGTATGTGGTGTGTGTGTGCGTTTGTGTGTATATGCGTGATGCTCAATGATGGGTGTTTTAATAAATAAATAAACAAATAATATGATGATACCATTAACAAATAATTTGGCTACCAAAATATGGTCAAGTCATATGAGTCTTTGTTCTATATTTTCATCACACACACACACACACACACACACACATGACCCTTAGGATAATGAGTCATGACTCAATGTAAGCTTTTGTAACACCTGTTAACTTCTTTAAACAAAACCACATCTTAAAATAGCCCACTTACACATACAAAGAACTGGGTAATCATCCTGAAACAGGAGCAGGCCAATTTAGACACATGGTAACACAAAGACACTCTCAGTTCTAGACAGACACTATCATCAGAGATGTTTGGGGGCTTTAAAGGATTCCTTTTTCATTGTCTCTACCATGCCCAACAAGTCAAGCACAACCTGAGCCTTCTAGGATAACATATACAGGCTAATTTTTTGATACCTCCTCATGGAGAATAGCAATAAGTATTCAAATACACTAGGCATTTTGAAGGGAGACATTAAAACTATAAATGTGAATCTAATTTTCTAATAGTCAGGAAGAGATAACAAGGAAATTTTCTCTGAATTATATCATTTACCATATACTTTAGAAACTTGTCCAAATATAAATTTAAGATTCATGCACTAGTGAAAAGTAAATATCCACACTTGCAAAACAGAAAAATTTCATAACAAGTAGCTTGCTTTTAAACATCTAGAATTTATGCTGTGTTGATATCCTCCCAGCTAACACTGTGGTGAAATGCAGCGATACTGTATGTTCAGGTTCAGGGCCACTATGAAGTCAAGCTAAAAGAATTTTTGACAGTATGGCTTCATAAGCATTTCTGGAAGTTTCCATGTCATAAGTTTGATACGTTCTCCACTGGCTCAGGGAAGCATCTCGGGGGACTGAGTGTCTAATAAAGAAAAACTTACATTTTTTTCCTTGATAATTTCCCAAAAAATAAAAACAAAATTAAAGGTTGCATTATTTGAATAAAAAATTTGCAATTTACAGCATTTACTATTTTAAATGTCTGTTACCTGTCTTCTCTATTAAGACCATGAGCTCTTTGAGAGCAGGATCGGATTGGTTCATTCATTCCTTTACTTGTCAGATATTTTTAAAAGGTTATCACGTGCTTAGCTTCCTGCTTAGCCCCGTAAGGACAAATGGAAGCCAGAAGGGCGGGAATTTACTGCATTTAGTGAGAATTAAGAAGGCAAGTGTTAGGGGTGGCAAATATGATCCCACAGAGTAATGATGGCACCAATGACCCTGAATGAAAGGGGACATGACACACTGCAGAGGTAAGGAGTTTCCAGGAAAGCTGAGGTAGTATACATAATGAGCAAGGAAAGGCAATGTGGTGAGAATGAATGAAATGGCACCCAAGGAAGCCAGCTTGCATGCTTAGGTTATTCTACAGAAATGGAAGGCACTGGATATGCAGGAGTAGGATAGGAGGCTGGTGTCTGAGGAAGAGATGGCTGTATGGAGCGCAGAGTGGGAAGAGGGAATGCAGAGAGAGTGGGTTCTTTGGTCCTGGATTAACACAGGTAAAAGTGTTTACAGATTGACTCTGGTATAACAATAGAAAGAAAATTCTTCATTTCTCCAACTTCACACTCTAAGAGAATGTCTCATGCACATCAGACACACGATGACCACATATTCAATGATGCATTTGAAGTACTAGTTTTTTTTCTTTATGTGTGCAAATAATGCCCTTAACAGACCTTTGAGGCACGACCCTGAGATTATTCTGCCTTCATATCCTGCTCCCTGTACCAATGACTGAAGAATTTAATGTCATGGGAAGTTTGGGGATGCTCTTGCTGTCTTTAAGTTAGCAAAGAGAATTCCTATCTAGCAAAGTGGAGAGTGTTAATAAGAATGAAAACAGTATTTATTTAGCCAACATTGGGCTCTTAGAGTGACAAATGAGATCCTCTGTCTTGTCAAACTGCCTAAGTGTTATTCCCATCCCAACTGAATTCCCAGAATGCATGTGCACACCAACTTAGAGAGTCAAACAAAGTCTTCGGAGGTCAAGTGGGAAAGCATGGATTTAAGCAGGATGGCATTTTATTTCCCTCTCCACCACCTCACCTCACAAAATAGTCTATTCTATTTGCCAGGATTCTACAGTGAAAACATCCATCCTTGGAAAAAGTATCTTTACCATTTTCCCACATAACATGAAATGCTTTAAGAGCCGCAGAATAACAGTTCTGAGCACGAGAGCTGTTGGGTTGGCCTCTCTGTTCTTTAGTTGTTTTGATGTATAGAAAATATTTTTAAAGGAGATCAAAGACACATGCAAACATGGAGGGTGAACTCTTGGTAACCCTCATGCTTTAGATGTCTTAACAGTCTGTGACTACAGAAGAATTGTAGGTGTGATTTAATTTGGCAGATAATAAAGGCTTAATATCCCCAGTATGTACCATATCAACTCACCACAGTGTCCCCAACAACAAGAACATGGTCTGTTTATTGCTCTCTCCTGGTCTCTAATGCCTATCTATGGAAGGTTAATGCGTATCTTTTTGTATCTTCAGTTTTGGTAACCATTATCAAACCAAAGTATTTCATAGAGTTTAAATCTTTCTCAACTATTTTTTAAATAAAGTCATGAATTATTTTCAAGTATTATTTTTATTTATGTTTATGTGTGTGTGTCATGTGTATGTGGGTGCCATTAAAGCCCAGAAGAGGGATCTCTTGAAACTGAAGTTTCAGGGATCATGAGCTGCCCTGTGTGGGTATTGGAAACTGAACCTGAGTCTAAATGCTGATCCATCCTTCTGACTCCGAATCATAACTTTTTCTAAACTAATGCAGTATATATGATAGAGTTGATAAACAGTTTATTTCCTGCCATAATGCAGAAAATCATATGAAATATATATGAGATAGGGTGAATAAAAAGAGTAACATGAATATATGCAAGTAACTCCTTCATATTTGTTTAGGTCTCTTAGTAAAACCCATCTCTGATGCAATGGGGTATGTAAAAGTCTTGTACATCTACTTTAAATAACCACACTTTGTACTATATTTTGTATTTAATTTGATTCACTTAAGTAAGAGCTAACAAATAAGATTTTTCAAAAAAAAACTAATAAAATTTAATGTCTCAAAACAGGGCATGAACAAATTCATTTCAGTTTCCACAGTATCTCAACATTCATTAACTCATGTTAGGTTTAATGCACACAATAAATCTCTAAGATTATTGGTGATTTTAAGCCTGCCACAATACAAAAAGTAAAGGTTTAGGCATTCAAGTCTCTTCTCCAAATCATTCAGGTGGTTAATTCTTGAAAGCAGCATATATATAGTCAAAGCCCAGTGTTCTCTCCTGGTCACCACAAGAGTTTAAAGACAGGCTATATAATTGTGCTACATAAAGTTTTTTTGCTAAGACAACTAGGCAAGTCTGTATTAGAGCATGTTTGATTGTTAAAGACATTTTCCAGCTTAATGGATTTCAAATACTGCATCTAATTAGATATTAAGATTACATAAGAAAGAATAATTTGCCCCTGCAAAGGAACAACAAACTATATTACACATTTGTCATCAGTTACCCTTAGATGTTATACTTGAAAAAATATGAGTCTAAATAACAGGCAAAAGGAATCCTTGCTGATGGAATGTCCATGTAATATTCCTTTAAAAATTATCATTATTAAAAATGGCATAATGGAAGTGTTCTGAATATTGGAAAATTTTTCTTGACTTGACTATTGATTAAGTAGATGTATAAATATGAAAAGTTTCTTGTTCTCAAGATGTATGTACTTTGTCATATATATAGGATTTGTTAATTTTCTTAGAGGGGTATTGGTGACATAAAACAGGTGCCCAGTTAAAAAGACCACACCACAAGTATTGTGCTTTCAGGTGAATACATAAACATTAGCACTGACAGACAAGCCCCAACAGAGCTATCCATAATTAGACAGTGCTCTCTGGTGACATGGGGATGTTTGAACCTGATGAAAAGAGCAAGAGAATCTTGTCTGAAGAATTTTCACATGAATTGTTGTCTATTGGTGAAAAATAGCTAAAGAGAAATTATTTTGAAGATACTGCCATGAAATTTTTAAATATCTTAAACAATACTGTAAAAACCCAGAAAATTTTTATGAAATGTAAACAGAAGTGTACTGAACATTCCAGATCAAGAAGTATATAGTATAACAGTAGTTAGTTGAGCAAAACCTATCACTTATTACAAATTTTATTAAGAATGTATTTTTGTGTCTCTGTGTATGTGTCTATCTGTAAGACCTTAGTTTATTCACTGTGACTTTTACAAAAAAATGAGTTTTCTAAATCTTTAGTCTTTCATAAAAATATAGTTAAATTGAAAGCATTTCTAGAAATATATTTCTTTAAAATATCCCAACATTATCCCCAAAATCTCGAGAGCAAAGGGCTCAAATTTGCTTCAGCAATTTACATGAACAGATAAAAGAAAGTGAGTGACTGGAATAGTCCAGCAGCTGCCAATTCCTAAAGCCCCAGTAGGATCATCTGCGAAGGTGAGTGCACACCCTGCACAGCTATCCAGGCACATGTCCTTCAACCTCAGAGACCATCGGACACATCCTGAAACAGCTGGGGTGTGGAGAGGTGGTGCTAGAGAAGCCACTTTGACCAAGAAAAGCTCTTGGCTCTATGATCCCATAATTACCAAGCTCCAAGGTTTGGAATGCAGGAGACAAATATATCTGTAGTCAAGAACATTGAAAATACAATGTAAACTTCCAAATTTGGATTGATAGCAACTTATTTTTTAATCTTCCAGAGAGAGCTGAGCAAAAATCCAAGAGCCCAATTTCCTTTTACCCTTGAAATAAAATATGGCAGAACTTGTTGTTTTCATTCTTTTGCTTTTTTAATTAAATATGCTTCAGTTTTCAGTAATAAATCGGACTGGCTCAGGAAAAGACACAGCCCTCCATTTTGCCATTGCTAATGTTACTTATACACATCCTCCAGGAACTTGTCTGGCCTATGATGGCCATGCATGCAGCCGTGCAGTCATGCATCCATGCAACAAAGCAGCACACAACACAGTGCAAAATTAGCAAAGAAAAGCCCCTGATGGCCATGCTCAGAAATTTCCCAAGGGTCTCCTTACCAAACAGTGAGATCCTATGCCTGACAAGAACTCCAAGTTTGCAGAACAGGCTGAGGACAAAAGAAAAACAAAAGGAGAAAAGGGGAAGGGGAAGGGAGGTAGAAAAAAGACAGGGGGAAATTAAAAATAAATCAAATAAGACGAGAAGAAGAAAAGAAAGGAAACAAAACAGCTGACCTATGAGCAGGAAAAAAAAAGCAAACATGATGTCACGCAGAAAGGATCAATTCTCTGAGCAGAATGTGGAATAAGATAGTAAAGAATTTCTGCGTATCTTAACATGGTTAAAAAGCACATATTATAAGTAAAGAAACAAAATAAAATAGAAAGCAAAGCTCATTAATACAAAAGCCATCTCTATAAACTTCACAAGGAACAGAACTACAGAAAAACCACATGGAAAAGAATTTAATTCAATCTGCCTAAACACACCTGGTTTTTAACACGGCCTTATTTATTTACAAACAAAAGTATGGTGCTTTGGGCAGAAATGGTACTGTAAGTTTTAGAACTACTTTACTGGGCAAAATGTCTCTTCTAAATGTCATTGGGCTCCCTATTCAGACTTCATGAAGCAGAAATGGAATCCAGACTGATTACCTGATGGCTGTCAGGAAATGATAGGTATGATGACCACAAGGCTTCTTTATGACGACGGATGAGTTGAGTGTCTTTCTTATTTCCCTACCTCGGGGTCCCAGGAAATTCAAAGCCATTGTCAATGCGACAATTCAAGTAACCACAGCTTGTATTCCACAGTCAGCATGGCCACCTCCAAATATTACCCCTCAGTGTATATTCCAGTATATTCCAGAGCTATGAGAGCAAGTGTAGCCTCTGCCTCTTTGCCCATTCCTAGCCCCATGACCTCCCAAGGGTCCCTCTTCTAAGGAAATTCTTTGCTGATATTGATTGCTATACCTCACTTCCTTCTCACTGGCTCAGCTCAGACGCACAGGCCCCAAGACGCTTTTCCTGATGTCCAGAGCTCCACTGACACTGCCATCCCCACATGTCCCTACCGATGCTCCCAGGAACCACCCGAGTTCCACCATGGCACTTAATCCAGCAGGTCCCAGCCTCCACTATTTCCTATCTCTCTGCTCTCTTTTGAGCCATTCGGAGGAACAGCTCTTGTCCTAGTCCGCACTTCCTAGCACCCTTCTCTGGGGGATTGTGCGGTCTACCTAAGCTGGGTTCCCGCAGTGGGGTCGGCTGGTGCCTCACTGCCCAGGCTTTCTGGGAAAGCTCCTCTGGCCCCAGCACCTCGGTATACAAACCCTAGAGAGCAGACACAGGGCAAAATCAAGGGACTAAATCTGGAAAGGAGGAAGGAAGAGCCTCACCTTTGACCTCTCTTACAGTAAATTTTGACCCAATGCCTCTGCATTCTTCATACCAACATGGATTAATTGGTTTTTAACAATGTATTTATTGATTCTTTTTCCTTTTGAAACAAGGAAAAGCTACATAGCTCAGGCTGACCTCAAACCACTCAGGGAGCCCAGGCTAGCATTGAACTCATAATCCAACTGCTTGTGCTCCTAAGTGCTGAGATTATAGGCAGGCACTACCACACTAAGCTGGATTCATTCATTTATTGAAAAATTACAGAGAGTATTTCATAGCTATTCCAAGAAAATGCTCATCTGCAAACATCTGAGTGAATGTTGGGTTTGAGGATATCATTTACTGGAGCAAAATATTTCAAAAATAAAGATCTCTGTATGTAGCTCTTAGTTGTGAGATTTGATTCTATATTAATTTGCACTATAATTTTATTTACTAATTTTTTAAAACAAAAGCAATCCTGACAAAGATCCCCCATCTACTGAGCTTCACAGTAACTCCTAAGTACCCTCTTTCCAAAGACAGATTTGTCTCTCTGTAGAGACTGACAGCACAGACCAAAAGGAACACACTATTAGGCTGTATCCTCGCTTGTGTTAAAGGGTGTTCATTACTACTCTCCAGCATCTGAGTGAAACATTGTGAGCTATTCCTAGGCAACTGAATTGAAAACATTGACTATATGTGAACACGGCTATTCCTGGTGGATCAACACCTAGGCTGTTTTGGCTTTTTTGGAAACACAACAGTTCTGTGCCTCCTTCCACTAGACTATGTTCACTAAATAGGCCAGAAAATGGTCATTCTTCCCCATCACACTGCTCATTAACCACATATCACCAGGAAAAGGAACAGACATCGAAGGCTAACTCCTCCAGGAAGGTAAATTTCCCCTTTTATGCCATCTATTTTGGGAACAGAATTTCTAGACAAGCTAGGACTTGTGCTTGTTATAAACTAAAACTATTGCCTTGACTCTGCTGTCCCAAACCTTAATCTTTGCAGACATGATAATCCTTACTTTAGAAACAACAAGTGCTTAGGAAATAATTTTGAGTGTTAGGAAATGAGTATAGAAAGTATCTCAAAGAATCATTGGTTAATAATAGGGGAGAAATTAACTCCGACAAAGGAAACTACTGCTATGAATAACCATTAAATATAATTTCAACCAGTATTATAGCACAAACAATGCATTTCAACATATCCTCGGCTAGTCTTCACGGCAAGGTCAGGGTTTAGCACTTTATCTACTTGATATATTCTTTGTGTATGTGTGTGTGTGTGTGTGTGTGTGTGTGTCTATCTGCCTGCCTGTTTACCTGTCTGTCTGTATGTGTATGCACGTGCACACACAGACACACACAGACACATAAAAGTGTAAGTGCTGGCAGAGGACAAAGGAAGGCATAGATCCTAGAGATGGAGTTACAAGTGATAGTGAGACACTTAATGTGGGTTCTGGTAAACAATTCAGGTCCTCCGCAAGAGTATGCATGTTTGTAACCACTAAGCCTTCTCGTCAGTCAGTCCATTGAGCTTACTGATTGTTCATTTTATCTACTTAGGTTGTAATATTTAATTCAACTGGTAAAAACTCAAACATCTGAAAATCTCAGGTATTTCATCCCTGCGTCTAAAGCAAATTAGTTGCTTGTACGTTATTGTCATGGTGTCTGCTATTGGCTGTTTTTAAACATATTTGGATCATTATATATTTTTTCTCATTTTTAGAACATATAAAATGGAACAAAGTATCTATAATATACTGTGTAAAGAAAACAGCTGTTAAAATTACACTTATTTCTTATTTGTACTATATATGAAAAAGTAGGTACTTCTACAAGTTGGAATAATAATATTTTCAATGCATTTTATTAGGGTCATTTTCCTAAGTTAAATATCTCTAGCCATCATAATTTTTAACTGCATAGTGTATTTCATCTACCTATATACCCTAATTTATCATTACCTTATCTATTGATTTAGGTATGAATTTCTCCTTCTAAGATTAACTTGCCATGACAGACACTAAATCACCACCATGACATAATTTACTTCTACTCTGGTTTCATTTGTATGTGTGTGTGCAGAGGTTTTTCAAAGGCATATGTGTTTCTTTTCTGGGAATGCTAATGAGAAAAGTAAATTTTACCAATCCTCTTTCTATCAGGTGCTATTAAATGGAAGGTGGTATCATTGAAAACACTACAGTATTATTCATTAGCAAGAGTTGTCGAGTGGCCTTCTAGGGCCTCACAACTACATCACTTGGTGGCAGCACTGGAGCTAACTTTTTCTTTAAGGGATACAAGATTGGTTACAGACATTAGGCTAATTTACTTCAGAGGTACATAGGCCTAGGTTTTTTCCCCAGCTTTATTTAAGTATTATCAACAAGTAAAAATTATGTATAGTAAGAATATACAACTTAGTGTTTTGGCATCTGTGTGTGTAGGCAGTTGATATTCCTATGAGTAAAGCTGACACTGACTAAAAATAAAGCTTGAAAATGAAGAAAAAAAGTAGAATTTGTTTTGGTCTATTTGTGTGTTTTCATTGCTTTCTCTCAGTGTACTTTATCTTGGCTTACGTTCATTAACTAATTTTAAATTACCAATACCCTTGGAGATGAAGGCTTCTATTACAAACAACTAAGTGACCCCAGAAGAAAGAAGCAGGAGATTCAGGGTTCACCGTGTTTCATGGAGTCTGGATGCCTGTGGGTTTTCTAGCTGATTGTGTGTTCTCTCAGTCTACAGGATCATGAACCCAGAGTCATGGATGAGCACCTATGAGAAATTCTACAAGGCTATATTTTCCTTTCAAGGGAATTCAGGGAGGAAGGTCATGCTCAAGTTAGAAGGAGTGTGGTCTCACATGGGATCTGACCCTGCGTCTCCTCCCAGCCTTCTGTGCTCTCTAGTGTGTTTTATCAACCTCACAGATTGGTATTTAAGGAGGTGAGACAGAGAAAGACAGAGACAAAGACAGAGACAGAGAGAGAGAGAGGAAGAGAGAGAGGGAGGGAAGAGAACGGTGGCAGTGTAGAGTCAGGGAAATAGATAATAAAAGTTCGATGAGCTGGTTTCCACCCTCTCACATTATTCAAGCCTGGACTCTCACTCCCCTCCACCACTGCTGGTGTCCCATTCAGTTACATCTTACTCTGCCTATGCCATGATCATCCCACACAGCAGGAGATTCAAGGCCAAGAGAAGAGTTCTTCATGTAGTTTACTCTCTTTTACGAAAATATTGCTCAGATACATTCTCAGTGCTTGGGATGGTTGTGAGCAATGGGGTGCCAGAGATTTTCATGGCCGCTAATCTCCATGTAGACTGAGAGCTAACAGAGTTTAAGGGAAAACACACCCCAGACACAAAGTAGAATCTCATGTGAAAAAAAAAATCTCTTAAGAAGACATGGTTTTAAAACAAATAAGGCATTTCTACAATGCCAGGTTGGGAGGCACAAGAGAACACCAGAAAGGTTTGTTCTATTTTTCATTCCACTATCATGATAACTATGACTTAAATTTTTGAAAAACTAATAGTGTCTAAATAGGGCATTGCCTTCTTTAAAAAGTGAAATGAAAGCTATCAAAAACATTAAATTGCCAAGAAAAAATCAAAGAAACTAATGTTCAAAGCATAATTATTTCATAAATATCAATATGGAGATTCCTCTCCAGTCTTCTTGGAGATCCTGTCATTTTGAGTTGCTTAATACTGATGGGATGGAGATAGTATTTTACATAATTTGCCTTGAAAGATGTTTTGTTTCTTCTGCTAGTGCTCCCTTTAAGAAGCAGATCTGTGTCTAACACACACAAATGTCAATTTGCAGGACCTCTCCACATCTAGCATGAGACTCAGGGGAGGAGACTCTCCTCCCAGCCCTGCTCAAGGTCCTGGGGTTCTCTGGCCTAAATACAAACACAAAGAAATGAACTAGAAAGCTTTGCGGCCACAGCTCTGTACCTCGTCACCATCTCCTTCTCTTTGTTGGATGCGTGTCCTCCAGTGCAGAGAGGCCTGCTTGCTGCAGACAAGAAGTACAGGCGGTGGTTTTTGAAATACTGATCAATTAACGGAAGAACGACCTGAAAGAGAGGACGAGAAAACAGATCTACAGAATGGACTACTGGGGGTGGGGACAAGAGCTCAGAGCCCACAGAGATCTGTGCCTGTGTAATACTCAAGTGTGTGTACATGTGTACATGCTTATATGCATGTGTTTGAGTATGGACAGAGCAGAGCAGGATGTGCTGGGACTGACTTAATTATGAAGAATGCAGCAATTTTGAACAGTTCAGAGGTATTCTCCTATTTTCTCAAAATGATATGCACTTGATAGAGTTTGTACAATATAGTTCAGTGACCAACAGACTCTCAAATTCCCAGGATTACCACATACCAAGATGCCATTATATGTGAGACCTGCCACGGGGGTAGTATCATGCTGTTTGTCCTACTGCATACTGTGTGTGGCAACCGCCTTCATTTTTGCTTTGTAGATATTCAATGAAAGATGAAATAAGAGACCCACTCAAAAGTACCTGCTTCCTGCACAATGTACACGGTATCTACCCTTTCTCAAAGTCAAATTCCCCACTGTGCTCAGATTTAGCTCCACTGCCCTGGGCTGGCTCTTCCTCCTATTCTGTGTACTGGTGCACGCATCTTGGCACACACAACTTCCTCCCTGTGAGGGGCACTTCTGACTCCCTATGGGCAGACCTTGCTCAGAGGTGCTCCATTGGGTGGGCAGACCTTTTCTGATCTCTTCACTAGAGAAAAATCTTTTATTCTCTGCCCCTCTAAGGCATTAATTTTAGACTGAACTCTTTGTCTCTGTCTCCCTGTCTCTCTCTCCTCTCTCAGAGATTTTTAGACAAAAGATTGCAAGAAACAGAGTTGGAATTCCAGATCCAATTGTCATTTTTCTGGCCTCTAGAATTGTCTGCTACTCTATTTGCTGGGTATTGTGTTTTTTTCCTACCCTGTAGTATAAAATAGTTATACTGAATGACTAAATACACAATTTTATCACTCTCTTGAAAGTCATAATAGAGCCTGAATATACTGACTGGCAGACTTAGGTACTCCATCAAAGTAGAAAATGAAATTAAGCCACATTAAACATCTATAAGCAACAACTAGGGGTGCTGGGTAGGTAGGCAATTTAAAGGTATATTAGTATCATGAATACATATAATTTCTGGTAATTGAGTGTCAAGAGGGGATTATAATTATGTATTGGCTGGAATTGACTGGTCTATGTATCTACCAATCATCTACTTCTCTATCTGTTATCTGTCAATCTATCTTTTGTCTATTCATTACTAGCAATATGCATTCTGGCATAAACTGTATGTTTAGATGACTGGACTAAATTCTGAGTACTATATTGAGTAGAAAGAAAAGACAAGAGACCCAACAAAAGGTGTAAGTCTGAAAACATAGCTGAAGGCAGATATTAATCATTTAAAAAGCATGCCATCTGAAAATCTACCAAACGTGTTTATAGAAAATGATCTGAAACCTCACCAAAACAAGTGAATTAGAAGAAAACTGTCAGCAGCAGTGGGCCTTCAGCTTACCTACAAGATGTTGTTAAGAGGCACATGCACCCAAGGGACACTAATGGATCTGTGACAGTCCCCAGGTCAGTCTGCTGCCTCACACAGCCAAGGAAGCAAATNAGCCAGTGGCAGGGTGCACTGTCTTTAATCTCCACCACTCCTTGACTGAAGGAAGGGATGAATTTCCCCATTAATGGAGAACCGTTTATACTCCTCCTATGAGTGGTTTATCCTCTAAATCTCAGATGCGGAGGATCCAAACTGAGATCCCACAACACAGAATGTATGGTTGAAGCCATACACTCATTCATACACCATTAAGCTTATTAGCTAACAGAAAAATGTACAAACTGGGTTACTACTTCTACTTCACACAAGAGAGCCATAAGAATTAGAGCATGGATGGGGGGGCATAGCTAAGTCACGTGAGGAACAGAACGCGGTGGGGAGAGCAGTGGGGAGAACTGAGCCAGTGTAAGGTAAGTGCTGGCCAAGGACACCACAGGCCGACCCCTCTCGCATGAGTCATGCAGGTGTTTCTTGCAGCCAGTGAGTGTGTACTAGTAGTGAGAGCAGCATTTACAGATAAGTGTACGCTAAAAGGGAATGATGATCTGATGGGTCCATTCTGTAAACACTGAAGCTGAAACAAGATGTGTCATATACTGTACTTTGGCAAAGAACTTGATTTCTTGCTCGTACGGGAAATGTTCTCCTTTGCTTCTGCTGCCGCCATCTGTAGACAGGAAAGAGATTTTAGGTCCATGTTGAACTACTAACATTTTAAGAAATTCATACAAAATGCATAGCTGAAAATGTCTTCCTAAATGTATCAGCCCACCAAACTGAAAAGAAAACGCCAACCAAGGTGTTAAGACTAACTTCAGCACAGTGATGAAAAATACAAGTTCTTAAAAAAAAAAAAANAAAACCAAATCAGGTCCAAATTAGGCAGTTACTGTTAAGTTAGGAGCATAGACCGCAGCCTCTCACATCTACCCTAGCCCCCAGGCCTGAGAGTTTTATTAGTCTGGACTCCAAATCCCAGCATGCCAGGAGGGTCAGGACCACTCCCGCAGGGTATTTAAGAGGAACATGTGGTCTCTTTTCCTTCCTCCTGGTGGTTGCATTTGTGGCCTCCAGGTTCCCCCTCAGGGCCATCCGAGAGTGCAGGAATCCCATTAAACCTGGATATTTCTTAATTTGGCCTGTTTTGATTTGGCTTGATTGGGATTTTGCATTGGCAGAGAGCTCGCGTTAGGAAAAATTCTTAACAGATTACTATGCCCAACTCATAATGACATGACAGTTNATTTGGCTTGATTGGGATTTTGCATTGGCAGAGAGCTCGCGTTAGGAAAAATTCTTAACAGATTACTATGCCCAACTCATAATGACATGACAGTTATGACCACAATCACACCATGGACATCTGTGCTGGCTACTGTTAACTCGACACAGCCAGGAGTCCCCACTGTTAACTGTCCACTTGACACAGCCGGAAGTCCCTGAGAAGGAAGTGTCCACTGAAGAATTATCTACTTCAAGCTGGCCTGTGAAAGCACCTGAGGAAGACTGTTTGAATAGTTCATTGATGTCAGAGGACACAGCCCACTTGGATAGCACCATGTTGTAGGCAGGTGGTCCTAGGTTGCATAGCAAAGCTAACTGAGTATAAACCTGCCTGCCAGCCAGAAAACACCATTTTCCATGGTTACTGCATATTTATTTGGACATGAAGCAAATTTCCTTATTGGAGGCAATGCTGTATAGATTGTCTGCCTTCAAGTTCATGCCTTGACCTCCCACAGGGACGTTCTGTGGCCTGTAATTCAAAGCTGAAATGAATCCTTTCCTCACCTAAGTTGTTGGCCAGTGTACCTGTCATAATAATAAAACAAAATGAGAACACTATATTACAGATATGTTGGTAGGAATTAGGAAACCAAAATGCCACATCTTCTAGGACACACCGCAGTGAGAACAGTGGGCACATAGTCTTAGGTTTTACGCTACTCTTTGATAGAGATGGGCATGAATGCTAAGGCTTCTGATGTTTTCAGTTACTTTTTATAAGGCTTTAAAGCTAGCATAATAATAACAGATTCCATTATTGCACTTCTGCACACTAGACTTTGTTCTCATTTGTTCCCCTCTCCGTTGCCCTCCTCATTCCTCCTTCCCTTCCTCCTTAGAGGACCATTTCATTGTTATTTTCCACTTTTGCATCTATCAACTCTGAAGCTACAGGCCACTTGGTCCAGGAATGAGTAAGAGGAAAACAATGTTACTACTCAGCTACAAAATTAGGATCCTGCTAACTAGCAAAAGTGCCCTGACTTACACCAAACAGGATTTTTTATGCGAGGCAAAACCACTCCTGGTTTACCCAAGGTTTAGAGAAAGATACAAAGCTAGAAACTGATTGACACCTTGGCACACTGGCTTGGAAAACAGTTTCCATTGCCTCCCTCATGCATTAAGAAATGGCCTGTGGGCTGGAGAGATGGCTCAGTGGTTAAGAGCACTGGCTGCTCTTCCAGAG
>LOEQ01001862.1:22952-36539 GCA_001685075.1 Bramus lutescens
CACAACCATCTGTAATGAGATCTGGTGCCCTCTTCTGGCATGTGGGCATACATGTAGCCAGAATGTTGTATCCATAATTAATAAATAAATAAATCTTTTTTTAAAAAAAGAAATGGCCTGTGCATATATGCACAGAAGAGGTAATAACAATCTACAACAACCCTGTCAATATGCACAACTTCATATGAAACTGAAAGGTTCAGAGTTGAATATGAGCATCCAGATTTTGAAAGACTCAAACTGACTTGTACCAGGGGAAAAGCTTTGCAATTAAAAATAGGAATGTGTTTCAACACGAAAGTCAGAATGTGGCTTAGTGGTAAAGCTGTAACATGCCTCCAGCCCTTAGCATGACTGGTACTATGTTAGAGGTACCATTCTGACCTTAAAACCCAGCATGTAGTCCTTAACACCTACCAAAATGGGTCAAAGATTTAGTCCATATTTCCAGGAAAGTACCTGAGTGAAATGCCCCTAAATACACTAGCTTTGTGCTTTGCTTTGGGGCATTATAGTCCCACTTCTTACTAACTGAAGTGTGCCAACCAGGATACAGTTTTTGTGTATAAAAGTAAATGATCTGTAAGGCTCAGGGCTGCATGGTTTGGGCAACCACCATCTGACAATAAAGGTTTTCTTTTTGGCTTTAAAAAAAAGGAAAGAAATAGGAATGATGATAGAAAATCTTAGGTACAAATTCAGTGTAATTTTCGTGGAAGACTGCTGTGGGACAATAGTCTTTTATCAAGTCGTTTGTATTATTTTTAATAAAATGCTGGTGGGCCTAGTAGCTCAGGCTTTTCTTATTAACGAATTCTTACATCTTATATTAGCCTATTAATCTTGTCTGTGTTAGCCACATGGCTTGGTATCTTACTCAGCGAGGCAGACACATCTTTGTTCTTCTGCAACTGGGTGATGACTGCTCTGAAACTTCCCTCTTCCCAGAATTCTCATTGCTCCACCTATACTTCCTGCCTGGCTACCGGCCAATCAGTTTACAATTAATGTAGACCTTTGTGTGATTCTTTGGGACTTAATGGCTGCAGGAACAGGTGGGAGAGAAAACCCCAGTCAACAGAAGACATGATATTCTATAACATCAGAACAAGAAAAAAGAATATGGGTTTTTTTGGTTGTTTTCATTTTTGTTTGTTTTACACTTGAATTTTTCCCCTGGTCCTGGGGATAGAACATAGAACCCAGTACATACTTAGCACATGCCCTCCCTACCAGTGGGCAGCATCTACAACCCTTTGCCCTTTTTGTACTTCGAGGCAGGGTCTCACTAAATTACCGAGGCTGGCCTTGACCTCATTCTAGTTCAGAGTGAACGTGCCTTGAACTTGTAATCTTGCTGCCTCAACCTCCCATGTAGCTGGTATTACAGGGCAGGTACCTCAAGTATCCTAGCTTGCAAAAGTCTATAAGGGACTTTCTTGTGTAAAATATATCCAGATGGCTTTGTGCACAAGCAAAGTACCAAATATTTCAAGAAGCATAAGAAATACCCTTTTTACATTAAACATGTTAACAAAATATGAATAGGTTTGGAAAGAATAGAAACATACCAGCAGAAATGAAATGGGAATAGATATAAAGGGAGGGAGGGTGGGTGGAAGGAAATGTAAAGGGGAGATGCTAATGTTTTTATTAGGGGTCCCCTATCTTAAAATCTTCTCTACCTCTGTAAAATAACTGTGCAATGGCACAGAAAGGCCCCTTGATGAAACTCTCATCACAGAGTATTCAAATTTTCAGTAGGAAAATGCTGTTCTTAGCAAGGTGTGATAACATAAGCCTTGATAACTCCACCACTCAGGAGGCAGAGGTAGATAGATCTCTGTGAATCCAAAACTGGCCTCATTGATACAGCAAGTTCAGGGCCAGCCAGGGCTAACAACATAGTGAGACCCTATCGCAAAAGCAAGACAAATAAATACCAAGAAGTTCAAAATGTGGACAATCTTTATACTGGTCATCCCACTGCTGATGACATTTGATTCAGAAAAAAAAAGTGCCAGAAGGTGATTACAAACTTACAATAGGGAAGTATTTTGTCAGTGTGTGAGAAATCCATGTGCTCTCATATAACACTATATGGATATTTTCAAGTTTTCAAATTCAATCCACTCTCCAGAAACTTGGTTACTGGCTGTTATGTGCTCCTTTGTACCGAGATGGATGTAATGTTGGCACACCCTGACCCTGCACACACTAGGAATGGCAAGAGCTGGATGATTAGCAGTAAGAGCAGCTACATACCAAACTCCAGGATGTACTGATGAGCCTCGTCCACATAGCGGATCAGCTGCTGCAGGAAACTATAGGCAAATCGCTTCTCAATGGAAGGTGTGTCCAGATCCAGGTCCTTGAACCCTCTGCAACAACAAAAATAGACACAGAAGCATGTAGACATGTATATAAATGATCTATCAGAAGATAAAATTTTATTTTAAAAACTATGCATAAAATTGAAGGTAACGTAATATTTTTATTGCTAATCACAAAGAGAATATTTTACATGAAATACAAAACTAAAATGAATCATTCCAATACCACGTGTTAAAATGTTGCATTTATGCAAATAAGGTATGGGTCTTTTTCCTTTTGCTTATAGATTTTGCCAAAATGAAAGAAGGTGTAAAATGAAAACGGCTAAGGGCACTGCTGTCTCTGGCATGAGCCAGGGCAACCATCCACTTGACACAACCTAGAGTCACCTAGAAAAAGAGTCTCAGTGGGGGATTGTCTAGACCAGGTTGGCGTGTGGGTGAGTCTGTGAGACTGCCTTGGTTGCCCTAAATTGATAGGGGAAGAATAACCCTGAAATTGGGTGGCTTTGTTCCATGTTTGGGGGCCCTGCATTATGTAAAGGGAGAGAAAGCTTGCTGAGCACTAACTGTGTGTGCTCTGCTATTTTTCTCCACTCTTGACAGTGATGTGACCAACAGCTTCAGCCTCCTGCCATTGTGACTGTGCTAAAGACAGACTGCCACCTAGAAGTGTGAGATCAAATAAACCCTTTCTCCTCTAAGCTGTTTTGGTCAGGTGCTCTATGACAGCTACCAAAGGGAAGCTGGGATGTGTATTCTGAATGCACCATCTAGTGGCCCCAAGGTTTAGTTAGGTCACTGAGTTCAGCTTCAGTTGCAATCCCAATGGACATTTGGAAATCATGAGATGGGTGTCCACTTGCCTGGATACAACATAGCCACTGATCTGTAGGAACTTGAAGATATCCTGAGCCTTCTCTCTGTCTTTGGCTTTCTCTTTGGCTGTTAGTGTGTCATAGGGCACCAACAGGGGATGGTTTCCTCCTCCTAAGAGAATGGCAAGAAAAGAAACACACACCATATACTCTGGGGTCACACCCAAACAATAGTACATGGGCCTTCTAACAGGCATTTCAAACCTGGAAATACATAAATATGCAATGCTGAGTGCTGGCTTCATGCACTGTCACATTGGAACAAAAAGAGTCAAAGGCATTCTTTATTTGGATTGAAACTAAATATGAGGAGTGGTAATAGACAATAAAGCAGCCATGGCTGAGTGGGGAGATATTAAGACCAAGCACCAGGGTGATGCTTCATTCATTCATTTATGTCTTAAGGAGAGAAAAGAAAAATTTCTTTAATAAGGAATTTTTGTGGCACCTTCAAGATCACAGTATGCATATAAATATACAACACACACAAACAGACACAGACACACAGACACACACTCAAAAACATGTAGGCTTGCTAAGTTAAAACTTGATTACGATTAAGTATCTAATATTTGAAAATTAAAAGGTTTTATAACCAGTGGCTTCTAGCAAGAGCCTGGATATACTACATGTTTAGAACTTGTGGAAAATAAGTATATTAAAAAAAGAATTAAGAGAATCAGCATATGGAGATACATATGGAGATATGGAGAACATGTTAAGTCTGGAGCATAGGCCCAGACTCCAAATCCCAGCCTGCCAGGTCCTGACCCCTCCCTGGGGTCAGGACCACTCCCACAGGGTATTTAAGTGGGCTCCCAGAGGAGAAACACGTGGTTCTGGGTTTGCATGTGCTCCCCTCTCTCCTGTCTCCCCTCCATGTGCTTGGCCACCCGAGAGTGGTGTATTTAATAAAACGATGGGCATTTTAATTTGGTTTGATTTGACCTAATTGGATTTCTTTGTGCTGGCGAAGCCGCCCCTCTTAGGATTTTTTTTCCTAATATATGAAGGTTTCCCACCTAGAGGACTTAATTTTTCCTGCGGGCCCAGGCTCAGGGCCATGTTGGAAAATGGGCCTTCCTGCTCACGCATTCTGCCAGGCAAGTTTGGCTTCACTTGGTGAGTTCCCCTTTTTAAACAGCATGTGGGTACAGTTTTGGAGTAACCTGTTCACTTTTTCGGGCTTTTATGGAAGTCACAGCTGTGCCTAAAGCCTGACACACACACAGCAGAAGCCAGGCCTCCTGCTGAGATGAGATTGAATTGCCAGAAGACATTCCCATCCAATTTCTCATGTACCCCATACATGAACTACTGGCTCGGCACCTTTCCGGTAGATGCAATGCAACGGGCTCATGTCAGAGGCATGCATTTAAAATGGTTTCCTTGTGTTTCCTAGCCGATTTCAAATGTCCTTAAGCGAGCACTTAAAAACCTTTTTAAATTGCAGCAATAACTTAAAGCAAATTACGCTCCAAAGCCCACATTTTTCAAGTATGGCGCTCCCATATTTTTTCCCTCCCTTTCTTTTCTTTCTCTGTTCATTGGCGACTGTGCTTTGTCCCATCTCCACTTACATCCCTCTCTATGTTTTCATTCGCTGCCTGCCCCACTAATGTTCCAAAGTGCTCCAAAGCCATGTGCATCTACACGCCCAAAAAAAGCAGCTCTATCCTGCCCCTCTGTTCCAAAGTGCTCCAATGAGGCGTGCCATTGTGCACCCAACAACCGAGATGCGACGTGGCCGGTTCATGGAGCAGCATTTACCCATCCATCAGTTTCACTAGCTTGCATCAACACAGGTTCCTATCTGAGTCCAGCACAGGCCAGGTACTCAGCCTTCCATTCTCCATAGCTGTTTCCCTGGTCTCTGCCACCCATGCTCAGACCACTCTGGTATCTCTGCTCCTGCCTTGCCCTTCCCTGCTGACAACAATTTCACCTTTTTTCCCTGTCCTTCCACTCTAAAACTCTACAAAAATGTTTCGTCCTTATATTTCTGTTATCTCTTGCAATACCTAGTCAGCTGGCACAGGTCTCTAAGGCTGCCCTATCAGTTTATCTGTTAAAATAATGTGACCACAATGTGATTATATAGATGTGTAACTGTGTTTTTGGGATGTGAATTAAGTTTTGTACATGTGTGCTTCCAGATTATAACAGCTCTAAAAAATTTAGCTTATATGCCCAGTTTAAAATACCAGGTAATGGTACCTGGCTCTTAAATGCCTTTATAGATCTGAGATCATGGCATTTTAACAACAAGAACTTCTAACACAGAGATAGCCAGCTTCTGCAGCACCTTATGACTCCTCCAAGGAGACAGAAGACCTGTCATCTTCAGGCTTGCCTCTGGGTTTGGCAAAGCTACCCACACAAAAGAAAAAGAGGCTTTTTACCCAGGGAATTGATCTGCTTTTTCCTGCCAAGACAGGTAAGACAATCTTCCCATTCACAGGAAAAATCTGTGGGCCACTTGCACTCAACAGCTAATGGCAAATATTGCTTCTAAGACTGATGTTCACAAGGAGATAACTTGGGATTGCCTGCTAGCCAAAACTGTCTCGCTTTTTGCTCATCTATTCCTCCCAGGTCTGTCTAAAGGCATTTGACAACTCAAGGTACTGTTCTTTAACAGGCTTCATGGTCCAGGATTGACAGGTTTCAACCTTCAGAGGTTCAAAAGTTCTCAATTTCCTCAAATAGCCTTCTAAAGTCTGTTCCAGTTCTCTTACAGGTTCCTGGAAAAGTTCTATCGCTATACCAAAATCAGGTCTGGTAAAATCCAAGATTTTTCATTTTAATCCCAGAAGCATATTTTGCAGGTTACTCCTGCTGCCTAAGTCAAGACCAACCTACAAACGCTCTCAGAACACCACCAAAGAGCACCTGTACCAGTTCCTGGGACCTCACCATTGATGACTCTTCTGGATCAAGGACACCTGCCAACTAAATTCTGGTTTCCTCTGCTCTTGTGTCTCATCCCATGGCTAGCCCCATTTTATAGAGCCAATAATAACAATATTTTTTTCTCCTAGACAGCTGCCTTCTTACCTCCCTCAGGAAACAAATGACTGGCGTTTACAGGATGACAGTGAACAGGATGCCTTTCCAGCCACACCATTGGCTAAATGTGGATCCACCAACACCTAGTTATCCTCTTCCACATATCATCCCATGCCAGCAGGAAGTAGCCAGACTTGAATCTATGCCCTTTTTCCAAAGAGAGCCTAATCACTTTAAATTCCTGTCACCCCTATATCCAAAGAGTCAGGAATGTTAAGTCTAGAGCGTAGTCCCAGACTCTAAATCCCAGCATGCCAGGGACAGGACCACTCCCACAGGGTATTTAAGTGGGCTGCCAGAGGAGAAACACATGGTTCCGGGTTTGCATGCGCTCCCTGCTTTCCTGTCTCCCCACCATGTACTTGGCCATCCAAGAGCACTGTATTTAGTAGAATGATAGGCATTTTAATTTGGTTTGATCTGACCTAATTGGATTTCTTTGTGCCAGTGGAGCCACCCCTCTTCGGATTTTTTTCCTAACAGTACATACCCATAATCACAGCACCTGGAGGTGGTGTCAGAAGGATCGGGAGTTAGAGGTCATCCTTAGCTATATATAAAGTTCAGTGCCACCCTGGGCTACATGAGATTTTTGTCTCAAAAGAAAAATAAGAGAACTCATAAGGAGGGGCAAGGGCAAATCTAAACAGCAGTGTGACTCTGAGGAATCCACCTTGCTCTTCCATCCCCCATTTTTTCCCCACTGGTCACATAGGTGTGGGTGTAATTCCTTTAGCCACCCCTAAGGCTGCACTTCCCGGCTCGGAGGCCANTGTCCCGCGCCATCTTTCCATCCGCGGAAGAATAGTATTACTGGTAATATTAATGGTAATATTATTAATATAATATTAGTGGGTGCGCTATGTAGGGGAAAAGGAGCGAGCTCTAGAGAGAGCTGAGAGGATACGCAGGAGTTCCCAGGATGCTACTCAAAACATGCCCTTGTCTTCAGGGCAGAGCATCGCAGCACAAAATATTCCAAGTGATGATGAAAGTGGAGAAGAGAGAAACATAAGCCTAAACCCTTGTCACTGATGTTGGTGCACTGGTACTAGCTGCGGGACTTTAACTCCTCAGCTTCTATTGATTTTTGTCTTCTCTACCTCATCATTAGCATGGTTGTGGGATTAACCCTAGGAAGCCCTGTATGCTAGGAAGTCCTGAGCTATATTCCCAGTCTTCACTCCTATTTCTCTTAATGAGACACATTTCTATTACGGTCTCTTATTCTCTCTTAAACTTTCATGCACTCATCAAGTGCACATAAAGGTTACCAAATGTAGGAGAAGGCCTTTTGTTGTTTCCTAACTGCTGAGCCCCAAAATAATCACACAGAAACTGTATTAATTAAATCACTGCTTGGCCCATTAGCTCTAGCTTCTTATTGGCTAACTCATACATATTAATTTAACCTATTTCTATTAATCTGTGTATCGCCACGTGGTTGGGGCTTACCAGCTAAAGTTCCAGTGTCCGTCTCTGGCAAGGCTACATGGCATCTCTCTGTCTTCGCCTTCTTCCTCCCAGCATTCAGTTTAGTTTTCCCTGCCTACCTAAGTTCTGCCCTGCTATAGGTTCAAAGCAGTTTCTTTATTCATTAATGGTAATTATAGCATACAGAGGGGAATCCCACATCAACCAAATACCAGAGTGGACAAAATAAGATTCTTTCTCCAGGTTTTTCTAAAGTGGATACATCTATAAACAGATGCAATGATGGCAAAAGAAATCAGAATGGGAAGAAATGAAACTGCAAGTCCAATGCTAAATCACTGAGTGATTCCAGCCTTCACACACACACACACACACACACAGAAATACACAATCACACACAAAAATGCAAGCACATACATACACAAACACATACAAATAATATATGCAAATATACACACCTACACATATAAAATGTGGACAAATTAAAGCCAAATGAGCAACAATGCAAGAAGCTTAGAATGCATTGGCTTAAATAATATGTTTATGTAAGTAATTTATGAAAAGATTTCATTGGCATCTTGGTACATTTTAAAGGGGAGAAAGGGAACTGAAGCGATAACTCAGTGATTAAGAGAACCCCCTGCTCTTCCACAGGTTGACTCTATTTCCCAGCACATTCATGGCAACCACTATCAGCAAGCACTATCTGCAAGTCAGCTCGAGGGGATAGGATGCCCTCTTACTCCCTCTGGGGGGCACTGCATTCCCATCTACACATAAATAGTAGAAATGAATATAAAAACATTTAAAAGAAAAAGGAAAAAAGGAGGAGAGTGAGGCAAGAGGATTGCAGCCTGCTTGGGCTACCCAATAAGTTTACAGCCAGCTTGAATCTCATGGTAACTCCATCGCAAATGAAAAGGTAAAAAGAAGGTTGAGGTCATACAGAAGATGCCCCTAAGGTACTGGCCTACCATTCAAGTACTTGAGTTCAATCCCCAGGGCTAAAAATTAAACTAGAGAGATTGAGAAAACACATGCAATCATGAAAGTGGCAATATCATAAGTAGTGTAAATAGAAGGAGGAGGCTGAGAGGGCATAAAACACACGAGATTGATAAAAGTTTAGACATGAGAATCGTGGTCCATCTAAGGAATACAACACTATAATAACTGTGCCCAGCCCTTTGATGCAAATTCAGATACTTGGATAGTAGTATAAATTCAGATAGCTTTAAGATACAAAGAGGAAAAAAATACAGCATTAAAATCCCAAGTGCAAGGAAAACACATTAACAGTAAGGAAAGTACACTTTCTTGTGGACTCTGTATGCAGGCATGTTTGAATCATTTTTTTTTTTACATGAAGGTATGGTGGGTTCTCAAGCAAAATCATATACCCACTTCACTGGCTCCTACACTCCTCTAGTACAACTCTCAGAGTTTTTTAATAGAGGTTTCTAGGAAAAACTACCTTTGGATTCCAGTTTTTGTGGTTTTAATAGAGGTCTCTAGGAAACACTAACTTTGGATTCCAGCTCTCAGGGTTTTTTAATNGGGAAGACCAAGGTCCTCCCCCCCTCCATCGAGGTCTAGGAAGGTGAGCATCCAAACAGACTAGAGGTCTCTGGGAAACACTACCTTTGGATTCCAGCTCCAGTTTCTTTTTCTTGGCCCATATGTTGTGGTAGTTTTCAGCCATCATTTCCGCCATAGCCTACAATGTACCAAATATTGAAGAGTTAAATGATTCTTCAGTAAAAATAAATAGATTAAAAAATAAAAAGAGGACAGAGTCGTCTGATCAGGTGGGATACACAGACATATCTTAAAGAAATGTAGTGAAACACAACACTCTCATTTGGAAAACCAATTCCATAGAATTTTAATGATTTGAGAAATTACACAGTAAATATCACCAAACTGTGGATTTGATGGAAACAGCCTTTGTTATTCATTATGCTTAAATACATCTTTTTAAATTCTATAATGAATCTTCAAAATAGCTACGGATGTGGACAGAAAATAGATATAAAATCAAACTTGTGTTTTAACTCATAAAGTTTTATAAACCAAGATGTACCTTATTAAATAATAAATAAGAAGAACACTATGGACAAAGATTTTACTTCTAGGTTATTCTTTGTCTAAACCAAATGGAGAGTCTTAGAGTGGACATGATCTTTTCTTTCACATTCCGAGGGAAAAGTTCTAATACTCTTGTGCTCCTTTAAAATCAAAATTACAGTGCTATTTTAATTGGTTCCTACATGAGCAAGAATAAAGAGTAAACCAAACATTTTACCAGCACAAGAAGTTCTTATTTATACCCTTAGTTTATTCTCTTAGGCTAACACTAATCATACCAAGATCAATGTTCCACATTAACTTGCTAACTTAAGTTCTATGGAAATAAATTTTTATCTTTCATTCAAATCAGTCATTTCAAAACACATTCCTTAGTGACACAGAGAAAACAGGGCTATGGATGATAAAAATGAAATTTGATCAGTTCCCATAGATGAACAACCTAAAATATGCAATCTTTAATAGGTGCTTATTAAACAGAGTATTCATGATTATTTATTTACTCTTTCCTCATGCATTTTTATATTTATGTGTAAGTGCATGTGTGTGTCTAGAGACACCCATAATGTGTGTGTATGTGTTTGTGTGTCTGTAGGAACCCACGTGTGTGTCTGCACACACAATGTCTGTACATGTCTATAGATACCCACAATGTGTATATGTATGTGTGTCTATAGATACCCACAATGTATGTGTGTGTGTGTGTGTGTGTAGACACACACAGTGACCAGAGGAAAGGGTCACATCCTCTGGGGCTGGATACTTGTGAGCTGCTGAAAGCAACAAGTGCACTTAACCACTGAGCAATCTCTTCAGCCCCAAGGAAACATTCTTTAAAAAGTTATACAGTAGCCACCTTTATTTTATCCTGCGTGGGTCTCAGCAAGGCTCCAGTGAAGCCTGAAACCTCGGACAGTACTAGATACATAGTAAAGTTTATGTGTCTTGCTCCACATGCCCTGTAGGGCTGCCATGTTGCACTAGAGTTTATCTTTCCTGCCAAGTTTCAAGCCTCAGGCCTCCTCTGCATCACTGAGCTTGCAGTCTGGAGTCATCATACAGTAGAATAAAGATAACTGAACACAAGCACTGCTCTACTTTGATAGTCAATCTGATGACCCTGAGAGCTACTGCATGATTAACAAAGGTCAGTACATACAACATAAACTACTGAACACAGGAGAAACTCATGTGGAATGGAGAAGGATGATTACAGAGTCCATCGTGGGCCTCAGAATGGGAAGTAGCAGCAGTTGAACATTTCAGACCACAGGAAGCAATGGAAGTCATAAAGGGTGAAACCTAAGATGAGTTTATGTTATCAACCTTTAGGGTACCAAAAGGCTGAGTGTTTAATAACCATGAAATCTACAGACTGGCCATATGATGAAACAATACATGCTATAAAATGCACATGAAAGTGTTCTGGTTTGCTTTTTATAACTGAGCTTTAGACACTACTGTGAAAGCCTGGATACTTACATGCAGATCTCGGGATAGTGTAACGTTGCTCATGTCAATAGCACGAGGGCTATACCCATGTGCAGCATCTATAGACACCTGGACAATTTGTTCAAAAAGAAAAAAGCAGCTTGTTAAAAACTGCAGAAAGAGTCTTCAGAAATACTGTGCAAGCATCAATGTTTTCTGTGGTAAAAGCAACAGAGTAACTTCAAGGACACATTAAATTAAGTTTTGAGTATCTCGAATCACTTACATTTAAATAATTAATCATAATACCTCAGGAAAGTCCTTCTAAAAAGTTAATTATTAAGTTAACAGCATGTGATGAGTCCCACATCCTGCACTGTTTCCACAGCGAAGGGCCACAGTAGCCTTGAGCTTCCCACCAAACCTAGTTAACTACAAAGAGCTGAAGAGCTCAACATTTACAATCCTGTTTGTGGGTCAGTTGTGAAGACAAGCAGGGCCCAACTCAGATTAAACAACTGTACCATGTAGCCTTTAACAGCTTACAGGGAAATCTTCACTGACTAGACTTACCTAATTTCTGCATTTTTGCTTTTAAAAACTGGATGTAAGTATTTATACTGCTAGTTATGTATTTCTGCTGCTCTCAACTTTGGTCTTTGAAGCTCCTTTTACAGTAGGTAGGGGCTAACATATAGATTCGTGACTGATTTAGCATCATCTCCCTGCATGCACATGGCATGCACACACACACACACACACACACACACACACACAGCCGAGAGACTATCACAGAAGAGAGGGCAAGACCGTAGGAGCCAAAGGACATGGCAGAAAACTGAGAAAGGCTGTCTTCTGGACCTGACTCTGGCCATTGCATACAAGAACCATCAGCAGCTGTGGTTGCTCCAGAATGGAGAGATTGGATGCATGCATGAAAGAATAATAATAAAAACCAAAACTAGTATTTAAGAGAGAGAGAGAGAGAGAGAGATCAGTGATAATAATAATAAAACCAAAACTAGTATTTTAAAAAAAGAGAGAGAGAGGCTAGAGAGACAGCTCAGTGATAATAATAAAAAACCAAAACTAGTATTAGAGAGAGAGAGAGAGAGAGAGAGAGAGATCAGNACACACACACAGCCGAGAGACTATCACAGAAGAGAGGGCAAGACCGTAGGAGCCAAAGGACATGGCAGAAAACTGAGAAAGGCTGTCTTCTGGACCTGACTCTGGCCATTGCATACAAGAACCATCAGCAGCTGTGGTTGCTCCAGAATGGAGAGATTGGATGCATGCATGAAAGAATAATAATAAAAACCAAAACTAGTATTTAAGAGAGAGAGAGAGAGAGAGAGATCAGTGATAATAATAATAAAACCAAAACTAGTATTTTAAAAAAAGAGAGAGAGAGGCTAGAGAGACAGCTCAGTGATAATAATAAAAAACCAAAACTAGTATTAGAGAGAGAGAGAGAGAGAGAGAGAGAGATCAGNGAGAGAGAGAGAGAGAGAGAGAGAGAGAAGCTAGAGAGACAGCTCAGTGTTTGCATTCCCCACCACCCACATTAGGGGATCAGGATTGCCTGCAACTCCTGCTCTCAGTCAGGGACAGGACACCTGATGGGAGAATCCCCACTGAGCTAGCTGCATCTGGCCTGGCTCCAGAGTGCTAGCACTTAGCCTTAATCCACTTTCTGTTTAGCAGTTACCTTTTGCTTTTCTTGTGGCCCTCTATGTGAATCTTGCTTGAGAGTTTACAAAGGGTACCAAGCCTATGCAAAACTTGGTTGGAGGGGCAACTGGAAAAACATAGTACCTCCTTAATTGAGAATTTGCACTTGGAATTATCCCTTTGGGATCTCCATCAGGATGTTTGGAGGATATGGAAATCAACTTGCTAAAGTGTAAATAGGAGAATAAAAGAAGTCCTGGGTGAAGGGAAAGCAGTAAAAGGCTAAATTCATCCTTAAGGTGCCTCTGTGTCATCTCTCCAAAGGCCCCATGAACCAACACCCATGACACAATATTTGCTCTCCACAGACACACCGTCTTCAGTTCTCTGCCGGCAGCAGCACTCACATGTGTGCATACGCACACAGAGACGAATGCATAAAGACACAGAAACAAACCAGTCAAAGAAGACATCTACTGTCAGCTCCCACAGCTTCACTGCCATTCATCCCTTATCTAAGTCTAGCCAGTGAGGAAGACACGAACTCTGGGTCTTCTTAAGATCTTCAGCTTGAAAGACCCCACTAGTTTGCCCATCATAGCTATGCATTTTTGCTTACTACTGCTGGGGATTTTCCATTACAGTTATAGATCAACCAAGGTTGGAATGTCCCCTGCCCA
>LOEQ01001862.1:36749-59086 GCA_001685075.1 Bramus lutescens
TCTGTAAGCCGCTTTTTGCTTCCCCAACCTTATATAAACAGCTCTAAACTTAGCACACTCAGCTACCCGAAAGCTGCAGCGTCCGCAGGCGCCTGTGTATACAATAAATTGCCTCYTRCTCTTGCATCCAGTGGACTGGGCCTTGTTCTTGGGGAAGGGGATCCAGGGGGTCTTTCAAGCTCTATCTTAAAATATTTCATCATCATGTTTATTCCTTTGTTAAAAATAGTACATGATGGGGAAGAATGGAATTCAAATAACAAGCACATGAGTCATGAAAGAGGGCAGAAAAATAATTATTCTTTTAGTTTAGTTATAACTCTAACATTGCTCTCTCTCTGTTTCTCTGTGTGTGTGTGTGTGTGTGTTTGTGTGTGTGTGAGAGAGAGCATGAGTGTGTACATACATGTGTGCTCAGTAATGCATAAAAACATAATTGATAGTGAAAGTATAAAATTGGTATGACTCCGCACCTTCAGACTAGCTATCCTAACTGTATATGAGCATAAAGAATCCATTTCTCTCTGTTCTTGACTGTGGGTGTGAAGTGGCACCTCTCCCAAGCTCATGCTATCATCTTTACTGTGATGATCTATAACCTGGAATTGTGAGCTGAGATAGACCTTTCTCCCTTACGTCCTTTATCACAGTGACAGAAACAGAACTAGATAACTTTGCACAATCACCCATTCTTCACCCACCCAGCTATCAATCCTTGTCATTGTTTGTCCCCTTGCACAGGCAACTAATGATGTCTTGCAGTATCTGACAAGATTGACAAGATAACCTGTGTGGTCCAAGCCACTTGCCACTTTCAAAACTGTGTTTGCCCCTACACAATGGAGCTACCACTAAATACACAGCCTATGTCAAAGACAGTCAGCATGACTCAGATGATCAACATCAGTCCCTCGGCACAGTGCTCTCAGCCCACATATATGCTCAAGAACACTGGCTAAGGGCTGACCCTACAGCTGGGCTGTTCCCCCACTATCTTCACCACAGTTCTGGGCAGTGAGCACAACCAGAATGTGGAGGTCATTGGAAGCCACGACTCAGCTATTCCATGACAGCAACCACATTAATTACTGTTTCTTTGCTGTCTCAGCACTCCTAAGCTCTTTAGCTCACTCAACAATACTATTGTTTTGCTGACTCGCCCTAGATTCCATGGTAAGCAAATCTGGTTACTACTACTACTACGGCATTTCCTGGCCATTTGTCTCATCCCACTCTATTTCTATCATTTCATCTGACCTGAAGCATGTGCTCTCTTGAAATCAGGAATGTTAACGTCAACTATAAACTTATTAGCAAGGAGTAATCATGTGTAAAAGTTCATAACTTATCTCATTGCACCATCAGAGTATCTCAGGAAAGTGATACTACTTTTGTTAGTTCATTTTGAGACAGGGTCTTCCTCAATTCACTGCATAGCCATGGGTGCCTTTGAACTCCTGATCCTATGCTCCTGCCTCCCAAATGATGCTATTTCAGGCGTATACCTCCTCACCTGCATTTGTAGGGTGACAGGAATTGAACCCTGGGCTTTATAAGTACTAAACTAGCACCCTAGAAATTAAGCTACATCCCAGACTTAACTATTAGTGTCACTGCTATCATTATTAATATTTGTGATAGGATCTTGATATAGACAAGGGTGGCTTCAAACTTCTAGGCCTAAGTGAAATTCTTGGCTCAGTAGCCAAGTCTCCCCAGTACCAAGGCTACTGCTATGTTCAATTGGAAATTATTTTAGAGCTCAATGGTAGGGTGCTTGACTAGCATGAATGAGGCCTTGAGTAGAATCAATCCCCGGTAAGGGCAAATACATGTGTGTGTGTGTGTGTGTGTGTGTATGTGTGAAGGATATGTGTACATATGTATGTATATGCATGTATATATACATATATAGACAGATATATATATACACACATATGTGTATCCAAAAATATGCGTATCTATAAATTAAAATACAAATATATGTTATGTATATATATTATATATACATGTATAAGTGTGTATAAAAATGTGTGTATATATTAAACTATAACTACATATGTGTGTGTGTGTGTGTAAAATATACAAATTATTCATTTGTCACTATGACTCTCACCTGGCTTGTCTGAGAAATGCGTCGAGTCCGGTTATAAAGAGCCATACTGTCTCCCTCCCGTGTTCTCTCAATTCTCCAACCCCAAGCCAGCATCGTTTTTAAAGATTCCTTGATGGGCCAGCGATATATTTCTTTTTCCTAGAGAAAAGAAAAGCGTTAGTAGTATCATGAACCCAAAATAAAAATTCAAAATATTTAATGATTTGTTCTGAAATAAACCACCTTCATTTAAAAACTGATTAGCACAGGATATTTGTGAATAAAACAAAAAATAAAAACATTCAAGGGATGTATAAAAAGCTGAAATGTTACCCAACTAAGGCTGCTAAGGAGGTAATCGACCCTCACAAGTCATCCTCTGGCCACATTTACGAGCATGTGTACAAACAAGCACCCATGCCCTCACACACACAAATACATGCAAAACAATAATATCTCCAAATGTAATACTTTATCAATTTAACAGGGGAAAAAACTCTCACCTTTTCAGACAATAGTTTATATGGCTTCATTAATGGCTGGACCTTAGAAGAGTCTGAATATATTTCCCCATAAATCCATCCATTCGCCAACTAAAACAAACAAAGTATTAAAAATAGTTTTACATGTATTAATTTTGGTGATTTAAGTGTACATGTGTTTGGCAACTATTTGGTAAAATAACACTAAAGTGGATTAAGAAATGACTAAGGCCTACTGTTTGTTTTGGCGTGGCTGGGGTCTGAAGCCAAGGCTTTGTGGACAGTAGGCAAGCTGTCTCCCACTGGGGTACATTTCCGGGGTGTTTTTCAATTTTTATTCTGAGACATCTTGCTAAGTTGCTTTGAATGCACTCTGTGCCCCAAGGCAGGCCTTGGAATTAAAATCCTCCTGCCTCAGATCCCCAAGTATCTTGAATTACAAGCCTGGCCACTTTGGCCTGGCTGAGGTCTAAGGTTACCTAACTTAACTCAGCTACACTCTTAGTGTTACTTTCAGTAGCCACTTGGAAGAGTTCCTTTGATCAGAGAGTAAATACACCCTGTCTTTCTAAAACAAACCAGGTCTAACTGTGCCCCATGTACAATGCCCTACAAAGAGGCTATAGGGATCAAAGACTGGTGTTAATTATTCAGACAAATCTTAAACCCTGATCAGTGATGCATGCATGTCTATGAGAAGTTGGGTTAAATGAAAGAAAAAAATCTTAATGAAAAAAGGAAAGAAAAATATGCAAATCAGTAGTACCTTGGAATAACATTTCCTATTTGCTCATTTCTGTATTCCACCGTCTATGGATGGATTCATTCTCCAATAATTTGACCAGTTTGATTTAGCATCATTTGCCAATAACCACCATAAGCTCTTAAAGTCCAGGTAGCTAGACTGAACCAGTTCAGGACTTCCTTCCCAAGGCATCTCTCACTCATCCTTATCCCAGTCATGCAGTATGCAATGGAGTCATTGTGTCAAAGTGACTCTTGAGTGACTTTCCTGATAAGACTTAGTTTCTCCCACACAGAATCACAGGATCACCACACAGACAGAAAGTATTCCTGTGAGAAAGGAAGCAGGGGATGTTCACAGCACACGGGGGAGCAAAGCATAAGACTGTGCGGGCTCCTTTTTGTCATCTTGACACAAACAAGAGTCACCAAGGAAAGAGAAACCTCAGCTGAAGACTTGCCACTACCAGACTGGCCTAAGTCAGGTGAGGGGGGGCATTTCCTTCCCCACTGATTCATGTGGGAGGGCCCAGTTCACTGTGGGTGGTGCCATCCCTGGACACGTGGTCCCAAGTAATATATGAAAGCAAAATGAGCAAACTATGAGGAGTGTTCCTCCCTGGCTCCTGCTTCTATCCTGCTTGAGTTCCTACCCTGCCTTCTCTCAGTGATCAACTATGCTACATAAGCTAAAGAAACCCCTTTCTCTCAAGCTGCTTTGGACCTGATGTTTATCACAGCAATAGATAACAAACTAGGAAAGAGACATGCCATGTCACTGACTTATATCAGGACATGAGCATCCTTTGGGGCATCGCCTGTATGATTTTCACTTCAGGGCTATATATGTACATGCTAGACTTTTGTACCATGTCAACTCAATATCTCTGACAAACTTATGACCACCATTCTCTCTCAAACAGAAAATGAACTCAACTGAAAAGAGAATCATCTGGTAGGATACAACTCACTGAGTCTTCTCATTGTACCATTTTCCTTAGAGATACCATTCAGTAGATGTATTCTATATTTAGTGAGCTATAGATCTGCTTGGACAGATGTGTAGAAAGTACAAACTCCACCAAAGCTGAAGACTCTTCAACAGTAGGGGGAGATGCCACATTTGTACAAGAATGACAATCTGAGTTTGGATCCCCACACCAATGTAGCTGGATGTGGTAGTTAGTGAATGTGTGTAACCCAGAACTTGAGAGAACTTTAGACAAGAGGAATTCTGGAGCTCTCTGGCCAGTCTACCCAATCAGTAAGCTCAGGGCTGAGGGAGAGACCTTGTCTCAAAAACTAAGGTGAGCAATGATAGAGGAGGATATCATACACACACGCATGCACACACTCTCATGCACTCACACACACATATGTGTATGAGCACTCAAACATGCAGTCATATTCACTCAGATTGATATACATGCGAGCATACAAACATGTACTCACATGTACAACTCATACATACACACACAAATTTTAAGTATTTTCATCTAATATAAAACTTCCTATAAAAAACAAAGTTTAGTTAAAAGTTAAATTTTGATGTGGAGATTTAAAAAATAATCTCCACTTTTTCCTGAATCCTCTGGTGGTTTTATCTTTTACCCCACAAACAATACATATTTATAAATAACACTCAAAATTTAATAAACTGATCTTTAGAAATGTTAAAATTTCTGGATTATGTCATGTTTTTATTACAGAGAAACCATCTAAGTATTAACATGAACATCTTGTAACTAAACATCCATTACTAATTTGGATGTAGCTTTCTCTTTAAAAGAGAAAGTTGGGGCTTGGGAAGTAGCTTAGTGAGAACAAGTATATATGGGGGTACACATTTGTAATCCCAGAACTTGGGGCAATAGAGATAGGTAGATCCATTTGGCTGAAATGGAAAGTTCTAGAGTCACTGAGGACCCTGTCTGAAAGGAAATAAAAGAAAGAATGATACAGTCAATGAAGTCAGACTCTGATCACTATATGCACACATGTAAATGAACAGACATGCATACACAAACATATACACTACACACATACAATGAGAAAGTTGGCATAGTTGGATATATTGGAGTAGCATCCACGCATTCACAATGGTAGCCTGGGAAGACAGCACTTTCGACTTTTACCTTGTCCATGGACCATTTATCATGGGAATGTTCTGCATATTTGTTAATGAAGTATTCCAACTTCTCAGGAATTGTAATGCTACAAGAAACATAAAGGAAAAGAGCTTGGCATTCTACAGATTTCACAGGCAAATGCATTGATATTTACTCACGGCTGAGTAATACTCAGATTCCATTCAACACAACTGTTACAAAATAATTGTAACAAAGAATTGCTTCTTCACATTTCCAAACAAGTGTCAAGCACATCATGTCTATCTATTCATCTCAGACATCATTAATGTGTTAATATAAAATAAATGTAATAAAATATATGTTAGTTAAAATTATTCAAAGATTAAGACAATAGATTATAGAAGAAAATGAAAACAAATGCAAACCAACATTCAATAAGTTTGAAAACATGCTTTCTTCTTATTTTATTAGGTGTTATTTTTTTCTTTTTAAACTGTGTTCATTAAACTATGAATGAACAACACTGTTGATTTCTGATCTGCCACATTTTAAACTTAATTTCATAGAATTAGTTATGAGTTAACATTTTTTGATATCAGTCCTCCATACAGATAACATTGCAAAATGTTACTAATTAGGGCTACAATGAAAAGTAATTAATAAACATATGCTTTATTGTTTGACAATATTTATTCTTGATTCCTTTTTTTATTTCAATAAGTATTTATCCTATTCATGTCCAGCATGTGCAATTGATGAATGGGTCTACTGATAAATATGAAGACATGTGAATATCAAATCTATCTATGAATAAAGAATTGAATATACATTTAATTCTTTAATAAATACAACTTAGTAGGCAATTAACTTTGAGAATGAGTTCTAAATAAAACCAAGTATAATGTGATCATTTTCTGATCTTTGCCAGCAAAATTATCAGTTAGTAACCAACAAACACATATTTAAGAAGCATACTCAAGTAGAAATTATTCAAATCACCATGTAAACTTATATTGAAAATTTGCCCTAGAAAGCAAACCTGAGTAAATTATCATGCATGCCCAAAACTAGTTAATTGGATTTCATTAATCAACACCAAACCACTACATTGTTCTCCTGAAAACCCTAAATTATTCTGTATGTGAGCAGACCAGACACTTACCCAAGGAATAATGTTATTCTGTGTTGTTTGATGACTTACTTTGAAAGAAATACAAAGGACCAATCACATAATCCAAACACTTAGGGGTGGACACTTTTCTCAGAGGACTGTCATGTAATATCAAGCATGTACTTTAAAGACATTCTTAGATTAATGGCATATCACTTGGGTTGATAATCTGATTGGTTTAGGGGGATAAAACAGTTGGGAGCTACCCTGAAGCCTCAAAGTTCAGTCTTAGACTGACTGAAGTGGTAGTTAATAACCAGCATAGTACTACTTTGCTAACTAGTCTTCCCAAGTTACCACGGCATCAGTAACCTAAGTGAAGAAGCAGCTTTCCTCAAAAATGGGGAGCTGTGGTCCTACTCAAACTTCAAACTCATGAAGCACCCATGTATTCCATGCATCCCATATGTAGAACAACTTAGGAAACTAAGTGCATGTATGAAGCTTGACAGAGATCATATGTTTGATATTGGTTCAAGGCTATCAGTTATGTTCACATTCTGACTATATGCTTACTTCTTAAGCCAATTTCCACTTTATATTCGTTTCATCTCTTTGTGATGCGGGGATATCATCAACAGAACCTGAGCCTGGCCAAGATGCTGTGATGGGTGAAATGAATCCTGTCACTCAGGAGTAACACTGCAGTAACATTTTGGAACTATTCTCAGCTAAAGATGGGGTTGATAGTGGGTACTGATTTCAGTTAAATTTTCAACTAATAAAACTTATGCACTTTGTTGAGCTTTCTTCTCCTAGATATTATACTGTGGCTATCCACTGAGACTGTTCCTTCAGCAAGGAACACCCTAGGGGGTACACACCTATTTCTGATATTGGTATATTCACCGTTATTTTTACTGCCATCTGACAAATTCAAGGGGCTCCTATTCAAAGGGGGCATGTACCAGAGAAAGTTCACTTCAGTACCTTATTCAATTTCAGACTTCACACATCATTTACAATAAAAATCTGCTGCAATAGAAAGAGTCCATACTTTGAGGTATCAACAGGTTGTGGGTTAAAGTTCCCTTCAGAATCCATGGATGACTGTTTTTCCATCATACTGACATAGTTTGACTCCATGTAGTCTGGAGGTAAAGCTCCCGCAACTGCACTCAGGCAAGGCAGGGCCAGTTTGAAAAGTTCTTGTTCATATTTCTGGGGAAAGAACAATAATGGTAAGCTATTATCTATATGACTCTCAGTGTGACTTGTTGATAAACATCCCCCACAGGCTCATGTATGTGAGCTCTTGAATTCTAGCTAGTGGCACTGTTTTGGAGTCATGGAACCTTAACAAGATGGATCCTTGCTGGAAAAGTACCACTATATAGTGCCCTCTCTCCCCTCTTTTCTGTCTCCCTTTCCCTCTTTTCCTCACCCCTTCCTGCTTCCTAACTGCCATGTGGGCTCATTCCAGCTGCTCTGTCTTCCCTGCCATGGTGGATGTGGTAGTTTGAATGGAACTGAACCCCATAAACTCATAGAGAGTGGAGGTGTGCCCTTTTTGGAGAAAGTGTTCCAATGTAGGGAATGGGCTTGGAGATCTCCTATGCTCAGGATTCACCCCATATCTCAGTTCACTTCCTGTTGCCTACATAAGATGTAGAACTCTCAGTTACCTCTCTAGCATCAGGTCTGTCTGTATGCCACCATGTCCCACCATGACGATAATGGACTGAACCTCTGAACTGTAAGCAACCCAAATGAATGTTTTCCTTTATAAGAGTTGCCATGGTCATGGTGTCTCTTCACAGCAATAGAAACTTTAAGACAATGGGTTGTATCTCCTCTGGAACTATAAAGCAAGACAAACCCTTTCTCTTCCAAGTTGCTTTGTGTCAGCATATTCTATCATTAACATCAATCAACCACATGTCTGATATCCTACCTTCCTCCACTATTACCATTCTAGAAACATTATTATGATCACAAGAAATATTCAACAATGATGATTATTGAAAATCAATGTATAGAGTATTCTCAACATACATTATTAAAAAGGAGAAAAACAAAAAAAGGTATCTTTCCCTTGTTTTGCTTTGTTGAAACAGGGTCACACTCTATAACCCAGACCCAACCAGAGACTCATCTATGCACCAAGCTGTCCTTAAACTTGAGAGCCTCCTGCTTAAACCTCCTCTGTGCTGGGAGTGTAGGCATGTACCATCATATCTGGCAATATTCTTGATTAATAAAGACATTATTCCACTATAAATACCATCTTACAGAGAACCTGAGATTGTTTGTTGCTTTATCAATGCATATAAATCCCCCCAGACCTTCAATTACCTTTTGAGATAAAGCATCAAAAATGCCCCAAAATAACTTTCTTGATAAATGAAGTTCTTCTTCTGAAGCAGCACCAAAATTGCCCCAGCCTCCAGGCAGGCAGTAGTATTTCCAGCATCTTTCATAATGATTTGTCAGAAGCTGCATGGGAATGTAGTCACAAAATTAACAGGCGAAAACATCTTTTCTATGCTTCTATTCCTCTTCCATGGCATTCTGAATGCTATATAAAGTCCACTGAAGTGGAACTATCAAATTCATGTGAGTTATTTTGGATAATGATTACATACAAAGTGTGGATCAACTCTAAAAACATATCTTGAGGCAGGATGGAGATGGTTAGGTAGTTTAGAGCATTTGCAGCTATTACAAATGGCTCCCAGCACCTACATCAGGCAGCTTATAACCACATGTAATTCTAGTTCCAGGTGAACTATTGTCATCTTCTGACCTTATTGTTACTGCACTTACATGCACATACCCACATGCATATACATATAACTAATGTATCCTGAACAGCATTCTTTCTGGGGTTATTTTGCTTTCTATATATTCCAGAGTTCTTTTCCCTTTAATCTCATTTATTCATAACTATGTGAACTGTTATCTACTGGACTTCATGCACAACTATCTCCTTGAGTCCAGGTATAAAATAAGGGTATGGAGAGCAGAACGGCCCAGAACTATTAAGTGGGAACCTTATCTCTGTGGGTATTTTGTCTCCTCTCTAACTTACCTGTAACCTGTGATGATCCAACCTTAATTCATGAGTAATTTCTGAAAATAGCTCTATATTTATTTGGTACTTACAGATGCAGTCTATGAGCTACTTACATCCAAGGGTCTTTTAGTTATTTAGCAGTTTTTTGGGAAATTTATTTGTGACCTATGTCTGCCAAATTTATAGAATCAATGTTAGAGAGTGTACAATTCTATATTGCTTATTTAATGGTAACACACACACACACACACACACACACATACACACACACTTCATTTGGCCTTTGCAATAACTAGGAGAAATTCCACAGCATCAGAGTCCATGCACACTAAGTCTATGAGACATATAATTAGTAACAAGAAGTCAACTCAAGAAACTAGGGACCACAGAGTGCCAAGAATCCCTGGTATTTACCTTAAGAGGCATCTTTGTATGCTCATTCAACAGTGGAACGTCAAATACCAGTCTTCTGAGTAGGTGTTGCATCATAGAAGGTCGCAGTTGGCTGTTGGAACAAGGCCAATTGTAACAATGGAGACAACCCCAAGACTCGGACATTCATATATTGGACAATAAAAATTAATTGTTGATATATAAACCTTGAAATTTTTCATAATAATTAAAAAACGGCCATGACATAAAGAAAACTGACACAGAGGACCATCCACTTACCCACATATAGAGAGCAGGCACACTTCTATGGAGTCACGCTGAGCTTTGGTGAGGGAACATCCCTTAGATAGTCTATATACAGTATGCAGCAGAGAGTCAATGAGGGAAGCATGGTGCTCTGTTCCAGCAAACAGGGGAGCACATCTCGTTAACAAAGGCAGGACAGCTGTGCAAAGGTACCGATTGAGGGCCAAGGCCATGTCTGTAGCACTTAGTGCAGCCTAGAGAGGAAGAAGAGGACACAGCCTTGTATGATCAGCAAAGGACTCAACACATTGCCACATAATCTTCCCATCTGGAAATAATAACAGCAGGGTATCTGAAAATGAAGGCCTTAAATCCACTTTTACCCATGGCTCACATGATCTTCAGCACTTAAAACCTTCAAATACTGATGGTTCATAAGTAGACTAAAATGAGTGCAACAGTATTTGCCTTCTCAAAGGGGCCAGGAAATCCAAGCTCAAGGTTAAGTTATGATATCATCTCCCCTAACATCTGTGATGGTACCCAGAACTTAGTAAATAGCCCTATCCAAACTGGAGGGATATTATGACCTTGACCTGGAGCAAGGGAGCTCTGAAAGACTTGAACTTCAGAAGGATGGGTGGTAGTGGAAGATGTCAATGAGCATTTCCTTGGGGGAAGAAAGAAATGATCATATTTGCATATTTTGCATATCTGATCTCAGATTTGTACACACAATCTGAATTTAACTAATTAATGTCACTCATACTTTTATTCACGTCTACATGTGTCAATCATCAGGAGTCCACTGCATAACTATGTTGACATCTCTACTCTTCAGATGCAAAATGACAAAGAAGATGAAGCTTCCATCTTGTTTTTATGATTGTGCAGCCATGAATTTCTTAACTCAAGATCTAACTGTCCATGAGATTAAAGGGGCTAATTTAATTGATAAGTAAATAAATAAATCAAGAAAATTTTAATGGAATTTGGTGTTCCACTTTCCTCCACAGTGTTTTAGATACTAGCCTGACACCAATAATGACAGATCTTCTATGGAGCCACTTAACATACTACCCAATAAGTACCTAAGAGAAAGGTAACTCAAGGATGCCACTGTAACTGACAGAACTACAGTGGCCACTCAACTGCCTTAGCACTCATTGCTTTCCACAAGCAGCAAATGTGCATAAGCCAATGTATTTATTTATATATTATTTTGTTATTTGTATATATAGACACATGTATGTATGTCTGTGAGTGTGTGTGTGTGAGAGAGAGAGAGAGAGAGAGAGAGGAGAGAGAGCGAGCGAGAGAGAGAGAGAGACAAGAATTCTCTGGCAGGTATCTTCCTTAATCTCTCTACCTTCTTTTTTGAGTTAGGGTTGCTCACTGAACCTGACATTTACTGATTCAGACAGACTAGCTAGCCAGCAATCTCCAGAAATCCTCCTATCTCTACCATCCAGTGCTTAGATTTTATGCACTCTTTCTCTCACATGCACACACACACAGACACACACACACACACACACATTTATGTGTACACTACCATGCTAGGATCTTTTTTTACTTGGCTCTGGAAGATAAACTCAGGTCTTCATGTTTATGTGGCAAGTACTTTATCAATTGAGCCATCTCTCTACTTCTAGGACAATTTAGAGAGTCATTATGGACAGACATTAATAGACACCCCTATGACCTCCCAAGTTAAGTACAGATGAACCTCTTGGCTCCCACAGCACCTCACCAGATTTCTAGTCAGCCATTTGAGACAGTAGCTCCCTAGCCAGTGAATTTCCCTTGGCCAGGGTCTATTTGACTTTCTAATTACTCATTGCTTGCCTGAAAACAACACAGGGATGCAGTAAATGTCGGTAATGAGCGGATGGATGAGCTCCATGAGATACACTTCAGAGTTTGAGAGCCAAGGGTACAAGTTCACTTTCCATATCATACCGTGTCTAGAGAGGCAGCAGCTCGGAGATCTGGCAGAAAGCCAACCTCAAGGAGATGGAGGAGGAAATCTTGCACCTCAATTCCATAGACCCTGTCAAGGAACAAAACCATGGCTGCCTTGTGATCTGGGCAAAACCCCGCGGACATGTCAGGTTCCACCACCTTCCCATCTACAAGAGAGAAGTGACATGTTGGTGTCAATGGCCTGGCCATATATGGGTTGATGACATTTGGCTTTTTGCCAACCATGTCATATTTCAAATCAAGTATATTAATGCAACGTTTCCCTGTTTTACTGCCATCACACAAGTGTGTGTGTGTGTAGTGTGTATGACTGGAGAGCTAAGACACTGCAATTTGAACCTAAGGTCATTTAGATGTCATTTGGGCATCTGTTTGTTCACTTCATACTTGTAAAAGCATAGTATCTGGCAGATGCCAAGAATGAAACAGAAGGCATTGGATAGATCTGGTAAAATGTGGAGTGGATACCATGAAAAGTTAAAAATGAGCAGCACATATTTCTACTCTTGTTAAGAACTATCCCTTTAAACTTATTGTGGTGGTTTGAAGAGGAATGGCCCCCATAGACTCATTTGTTTAAATGCTTGACCCATAAGAAGTGGTACTATTAGGAGGTGTGGCCTTGTTGGAGGAAGTGTGTCACTGTGGGAGGTAGGTTCTGAAGTCTTATATGCTCAAGTTAGGCCTAGTGTGGCAGTCTCCTTCTGCTGCCTGTGGATCAAGATATAGAACCCATAGCTCCTTCCAGCACCATGTCTGCCTGCATGGTGCCATACTTCTCACCAAGATGATAATGAACTAAATGCCTGAAATTGTAAGTCAGCCCCAATGAAATGTTTTCCTTTATAAGAGCTGCCATAGTTATGGTGTCTCTTCACATAATAGAAACTCTAAGACACTCATGCTCTACACCATGTAATAGTCAAGGTATTTTTTTTCACAGATATGGTTTAGATTATAATTATAAATGAAATACCATAATAGAGATTATAATTACACAATCATCATAAAGTGATAAATCAACACTGTGAAACCAGCATGGATTTCATATGAAGTCAACTTCATTAATTATAACATATTTGAGAGTCATGCAATTTTCTCTTTCAATACGCAATGCTTGAAGTCTATGTAGATGAATGAATTCCTTATAGTAATTTCTTAAGTACAAAGGTTAGGAACCATTAGTATGTAGAATTATGGGACTGTGTGTCAGTGGGAACTTATTTTCTCCCTATTTCATCATAAGATAATTATGCCAAACTGGTTCTGGCAGCCTAAAGAGTCTATGAATGGTATCACAGAATTTTTCACACTGATGAAACAGAACAGGAAAGGAGGACACATGACCATCACCAGCCTGAAATAGATTCTCACTTGGCGTCAATGAACGGAATTTTATATTCCTACCCTGAAAATGAATACATAATGTTTTAAATAAATAAATAATTAAAATTAAAAGATAATACTCAGTGGTGTGGGAGAATTGTCTGTATTCAGTCAATCCATGTTTTAAATAAATGCTGATTGGTCAGGCAGGAAGTATAGGCGGGTCAACCAGACAGGAAGTAGAGGCAGGGTGATGAGAACAGGAAAATGCTGGGAAGGAGGAAGCCCATTCCTCTTCATTCCTGCCCAGATCATCGAAGAAGTAGGATGTGACCTACCCCACTGAAAAAGGTACTGAGCCATGTGGCTAACATAGACAAGAATAATGGGTTAATATAAGTGATAAGAACTAATAAGAAGCCTGAGCTAGTGGGCGAATCAGTTTTATAACATATGGAGATCTCTGTGTAATTTTCTCTGGGATTAAACAGCTGGGGGACTGGGTGGCGGGACAGAAACCCCAATGAGCCCGGCTCCTCCTGTTACAATACTCATTAGTTCCTGTTTATTATTATAAAAAATCTTTAATATAACTAATACTAATTAAAGACTCATGTGGTCAGAAAAAGAGATATACAGTAAAGATAGATTCAAAGACAAAGAAAACCTCTAAATGGTTTACAGTGTGTTTAAAAATATATGTAAGCTTGTGAGAGAAAAGAAAAAGGATAAAGTCCTTAAAATAAAAAAGAAGAAAAGACAGCAGTTGGGTGTGGTGGCATACACCTTTAATCCCAACACCTGGGAGACAGAGGCAGTGGATCTCTGTGAGTTCAAGGACAACCTGGTCTAAAGCCAAAGATGCATAGAGAAACCTAGGCTCAAAAAAACAAAAATTAAAAATAAAAATAAAAGAAATAGAGTTTAAAATAAANATAGATTCAAAGACAAAGAAAACCTCTAAATGGTTTACAGTGTGTTTAAAAATATATGTAAGCTTGTGAGAGAAAAGAAAAAGGATAAAGTCCTTAAAATAAAAAAGAAGAAAAGACAGCAGTTGGGTGTGGTGGCATACACCTTTAATCCCAACACCTGGGAGACAGAGGCAGTGGATCTCTGTGAGTTCAAGGACAACCTGGTCTAAAGCCAAAGATGCATAGAGAAACCTAGGCTCAAAAAAACAAAAATTAAAAATAAAAATAAAAGAAATAGAGTTTAAAATAAAGCCATGTAAAGATGGAAAATACACAGAGAGTCTGCATACTGTATATTATTGTGTTGTATTTGAATTGCATGACTGCTGAGGAAGGAGCAACAGCTGCTAAAAGACATATGATTATAAATGTTGCTGAATTAATCCAACATACATATTTTGAAAATGCCTTTACTTTAAAATATAAGTCAAAAGATATGTTACTGTGGAGAAGTTTTGCTTTTGTTTCTGCAAGAAATGAGAATATGTGGATTCATTCTGAGTTAAGAAAAATCAGTCAACATTGACTGATTTCCTTCAAAATTCTAGAACTGAGAGGTCTCTCCATGAGGGATAACAGACAAGTTCTATGATCTACATGTAAGGTGAGTGTCAGGATGTTCATTTAACAGGTGGTGAGCCCTGACTTTCAGGAGGGGTAGGGAACTTGTCCAAGTTCACGACCCAGTGACTGGCAGAACTGAATTAGAAATTACCAAAATAAGTTGAACATTCAACCTAGGTTGATTTTATTTTCAGTTTGTTTACATCTGCATTGAATAGTTTTTTTTAAGAAATAATAATGTAAAATTCCCATCTCAGTCTCCTTTAAAAAAACACACATATTAGTGGGATTTAAGGTCTCGGGGTTGTACTATTTTACCATCTAGCTATACTTAAACAAAAATTGAGATCCAAACAATTCTTTACTTTTAAAACACTCATCCAAGTTGACATTAATTTTATTTTACTTTAAAATTTGTTTTTATATTTGTTTATCCATCCATTCAAGCAGAGGTCAGAAGATACCTTGCAGGAGTCAGTCTTCTCCTTCCACCATGTGGGCCCCAGGGTTGAGCTCAGCTGCTCTTTAACAATGGTTTTAATATAATCACACCTGCTTAGGACTCAAAACCCACTGATGTGCTACCATGGTCTACTGTTCCCACCTCCTCCAACACACAGGACTGGATGCAGCTAGAGGTCTGACCAGTCTTACACCTGAGGATAAAGCTAACTGAACAAAGGTGGGGAGACAGGATGTCAAGCACTGATGAAATTTTCACAGACCACTGTCCACCCAGTCCTGAGTCACACAGGATGGAAGCTTGTCTTACCTTTGGCTATTGTGGGCATTTGAAATGCAATGCTGATTACGCCCACCAAGTCTCCCAGTGGAATCAGGGATCGCAAAATCGACCTTATCCGAATGGCTTCTCCCTTTCCAGCATGAATCAACTAAACAGGAAGAGGATAAAGCAAGCTTAGAACCAGTTGTGGACTCTGTCCATAGTTCTGTTAGGAAACTTAAACCATGAGAATCCAAATTTAAAGAATTTGTCTTTCCTGAATAGGTATAAAGTTAGCCATCTCTCAGAAACTGCCATCTCAGACACAGAGGCAGGCAATCACATCTTGAAATTTGAAATGAAATTTATGCCCTGGCAATGCTGAAGCATATGGTGGTTCTGTTGAACTTGTCCATACTAGATTTCATGGGCTAAGCTAATAAGGACAACTGACCAGGTCTCTTCCTCAAGAGGACACCAGACCTCTTTACAGATTGGTGGTTATGAGCCACCACGTGGTTGCTGGAAATTGAACTCATGACCTTTGGAAGAGGAAGCAGTGCTCTTAACTACTGAGCCATGTCTCCAGTTCCCATAAATAAGAATAACTTACAGTTCCACATTTTACAGTTCCCAAAAATAAGGGAAAACACTAGGTTATATACCTGATTTACCCAAGAGGACTATATTTTTTAATAATATTTGGGATACCAAAACAAACTGAAAATCAGATAATTTTACAAACAATTTCCCACCTAAAATCACATATACCTCCCAATAACCAGAGAAATAACAAAATAAAACTGTCACTATTTCTAGCCACTGAAAATAAACTAATATTTGTGATTTATTTAGCCTCTTTCTGTTCTTTAGATTAGGAATTAGTTTTATATCCACCCAATTTCCACCCTGATTCTTGGAGGAGGAGGTCAGTTCCATTGAAGACTTCTGGCTGAGGAAGTGCACCTTATGCCTGTGGATCAGGATAGTCAAGAGTCTCAGTGGGTTTTGGGAATAAGTCACAGCTCTCTAGACCAGAATCAGCATCTGTCATCTTTACCACAAGGCAGGAAAAGCAAGCCATATTCATGGCCTAGTAGAGGGCTCAAATAATAACTGTAAAAATGGCTGAACTTCAGAAGAGGCATGGTGAGTCATTATAGATCTGTTTTAATGTTTCCAGACCCTTAAGATGGGCATGACAGTAACACTAAAAGCTTCTATGTAGTATTATAATGTCTTTCTTAGTTCCTCTGATACAGGCAAAGGTACAAACTGTGTGAGCATCCATGTTTTGTCTGCAGTCATCTCCAGCACATGGATCTTCCGACATCCATTCCCAGTTACCAACGTGAAAAAAAAAGTCATATCATCAGCATTGACTGGGTTAAGATTCTAACCCTTCCAAGGAGGCCTCGGGGGAAGATAATTAATCTCACTGTGAAGGGAAAATGGAACAGACATCCCCATCACAGGTGGATAGGGTATGAATGGGTGGATGGGCATGGGAACAGGAGGGATCGAGTAGGGGAGGATGGAGGGAAAGGGTACTGGGAAAGACAACTGGAAGCAGGAGCATCTCTGGGATAAGCTACAAACCTAATGCAATGGAGACTTCCAAGAATCTATGAGGTTGACCCTAGTTAAGACCCCTAGGAATGGGGACATGGAGCCAGAACTGGCCATCTTCTGGAACCAGGCAAGACTTAGAGTGGAGGGACTGAGACCCCAACTGAGCCACATAACCTTTGACCAATAATTTTTCCTGCCTACAAGATATGTTGGGGTAAAGGTGGCCCAAAAAATTATGGGAATGGCCAACCAATTAACTAGTTCAACTTGAGACCCATACCATGAGAGAGAGCTCACATCTGACACTACTGAGAGGGCCAGGACCCAGAAACTAGGCAACTCAGAGACCTATGATAGAATCAAATATGAATGGCAAAAAAGCCAATGAAATAATTCCTAATGATATTCTGCTATACTCTAGATTGTTGTCTAAGTCAACTGACATCACAGAGACTTCACTTAGCAACATATGGAAACAGATGCAGAACCCCAGAGCCAAATATTAGGCAGAAGAGTTCAGGGAATCCTGTGGAAGAGGGAAAGGAAGGATGGTGAGAGCCAGAGGGTCCAAGGACACCACAAGAAAATCACAGAATCAAATAACCTGAGTTCATAGGTACTCACCGAGACTGAACCACCAGCCAGAGAGCTTGCATGGGACTGACCTAAGCCCTCTACATATATGTTACAGTTGTGTAGCTTGGTCTTCTTGCGGGACTCCTAACAGTGAGAGTAGGGGATCTGTGACTCTGCTACCTGCTTTTGAGACTCTTTCCTCCTACTGGGTTGCCTCGTCTTAATAGGAGAGTAGGCACCTAGTCTTACTACAACTTGATATACCACGGCTGGCTGATATCGCTGAGAGGGCTGCCCTTTTCTGAAGAGAAAGGAGGAGGCATGCGGGGGGGGGGTGAAGAGGTGAGGTTGGGGAGGAAGCGGAGAAATTAGGAGGAAAGGAGGGAGGGAGGAGAAATTGTGACCAGGCTGGGAAACATTAACCAATTAATCAATAAAAATAAGTTTAAAAAATGATTCTATATTTTCTAACATTCTAACAGTTCTCTATTTTGTGGTTCTTCTCTGGTTACAAAAGGAGAGAAACTCAAGTAGGTTTTATCATATGAGCTTAAAAGAAAGACCACAAAATAACAACTGAAAACAAGCATAGGTACCAAGGGTAGGGAGATAAGATGTGCTGCAAGCCATCTGCTCTGGCTTCATGTTTATCCCAGCTCAGAAACTGACTTGCAGGTTTACTTAACATTTTATACATGTATATAATGTGTCAATAATAATTCACCATCAACTCCATTTTACAAACTCCCTATGTCCCGTCTAACATGTCTTACAAGTACACATCTCCCTAAAAATTTAATAACCCGCTTAATCAAATTTGTGTTGCCCATACGTGCAAGGGCGTAGGGTCATCCACAAAGACATGGGAAGCCTATTTGCTAGCTCCTAAAGAAAAGTGACTTTCTTTCCCCTAATAACCATCAATTGGGAATAGGTCATCAGCTAGGGGTGGGGCATCAGGAGTCTGGAAGCCACTCAAAGAACAGAGAATAAGTGACTGAGGAGTACCCACCCCCATATGGGACATTCCTAACACAACCTTTACACTCAAGGCTCCGGGAACATTGGAGATGACTGGGTAGTATGTGTCTATGAACCAGAAACCAAGAGACTGCTGTGAAATCAGTTTTTCTGGATATGACAGGGATGCTACCCATATGGGCTCTCAACAACAATGTCTGCCTTACAGTTCTGAAATCAATATTGCCCAGCTCTGCTCATGCAGAGATAAGCATTATATGAAAGGAATCAATTATTGGAGGAAGCAGTGGTTTCCCATCAGAGAAGAAACTGTACAGGGAAAATATATTCTCTTCTCAAAATGCAAGGAGACCACATGAGTTTTAAAGACATATGGGTGACTACATCTTCCATTAATGACTTGTACTGAAAATCTCACTACTAATTTTTATAGCCAATGAGACATTTCTAACTAAACAAACACTTGTTCAGCAATTAGGCCACAGCTATTAATTTTAATGGAGCATGAATATTACCAGTTCAGGATGTGGCTGTGAGCTCTGCCATCCATGATGTTTTAGTATTGATGGCTGTGTCAAGATTGCTGCCCTCCAGTTCCCAAACAGACTCACGTGCATTTCAGGAGCACAACGACCGAGCAAGTCAATCAAAGCTGCATAGAAGGTCATGATGGCATTCCCCATGTGGATGGTGTCATCTTCCTCCTCTTCTGTATCACTTTTGGGGATTTTTTTTCCAAAAGAAACAGAAAGTATTTAAATGATGGTGCAGTGCTCAGAGAAAAGGGGATACCCTTTTCCTACCAGTACTTTCACACATCTCACATACACCAGTGAAACATTTTCAAACAATATAACACAGAGTTAAGGACCAGAATTGGGGCTCTATTACCAAGAACACATTGCAAGGGCATATTAAGATTCCTACCAAGGAAAAGGGGGAGAATGGCTCATTTGATAGAGTCTGATCATTTTCTTTTTTAAACCTTAAAGATTTTATTTTCTTTTTATTTGTATGTGTGTGCATGTGTTCATTTATGTTTGCATGTCTGCAATGCCTTTGAAGACCAGAAGAAGGTGTCAGTTGCCCCAAAACTTGAATTTCATGTAGTTGCGAGCTGCTTGATTTGGGTACTGAGTACCAAACACATGAGGTCTCTGGAAGAACAGGAAGAGCTCTTAACTACAAGAACATCTCTCCAACCCTTTGCTTCTTTTTTCTATTAATCTTTTGAGCTAGTTTACAAACAAACAGCTTTCATTATTGTATTTTCACACATGTACAGCATTATACATTTTTCATATTCATTCTCCCATCACCCTGCTCCTCCCAAATAGTCCCTTTTTGCTTTTTATACCATATATAGAGAAGTGCATACACATATATATATGGATATATATATAGTGTTCATTTCTAATGAGAGATAGCAGCATATTAACAAAAGAAATGGTGGAAAGATTATCATGAAATAAGTTTAAGAGTTTTTTTTAAGTAGCACTCAAATAGAGAAAGGGTAACCAAAGACATAAAGTATGATAACATATGTCAGATCCCATGTATAACTCCTTGGTCTAGAGTAACACTAAGAACTGTTACTTCATTTATTCAATTATCCTAAACCAATCGCTCTACCCTTATTCCATCACTCACAGACAATCTAGTTTGCTTCTTTCTCTACCTCCTCAAGATTTTCTTTCTGCAAACATCCCATTATCTTGATGATAAAATGCAAATGTGAACAGCCCTAGGGGCCCATATCCTTCCTTTTGGGTAGACTGAAGGAGGTGTCATCAGCTGGACTAAACAGTCTGCAGAGTAACAATGAGTAGCCTTATATAGCCACCAGAGAGTTCTCAAGCTCTTGCGTGCACACTGACTAACATGGTCCTGGCCTGAGCTTTCTGAATGTATTTTCCACTGTGAGATCAGCTAAGGACTGACTTAAACATATATCTACCAGCTAAACACATAAGTTCTGTGCCTGTGGAAGGAATAAGGTTTCCTTACTTGCAAGTCTGTCTCCTCTGAGTCCTGTGTTTTATCTTTACATATGCACTAGCAGTGTGAGTATTTGACCCCCTGGGATGACATTCACCTCCACAGATTAAAAACTATAACAGTAAGGACACAACACATGTCCATCTGCATTGTCTTAGGGCCCTACTAGAAACCATCATCAATATCTTCTGCCACATATCTGTCTGTTCCTCAGAATTATACCTGTTTTCCTGGATGTTCCCATCATATTGACCTTGCTAAATCCCCATTCCCTTACTAAAGGTCTCTTTCTCTATCTGATAACATTCTAAGAACTCATCTTGGGAGGCAGCAGTAATGGCTCATCAGGAAAGAGAACTTGCATCACAAGCAGAAGGACCTCAGTTCAAATCACCAGGATCCACATAAAATGTCAGGCATGGTCAAGCATAACTGTAACCCAAGTGCTGGGGGAGGAGCAGATTCAGGAAAATTGTTAGGGCTTGTGAACTGTCAGCCTACTTCCTAATTCAATGAGTGACTCTGTCTCAGAGAATAAGGTAAAAAAATTACACAGCAGAACAAATAATACCTCTTTCTGACCCCTATACAAGCAGATATGTACACACACACACACACACACACACACACACACACAAAAAAAAACAAATTATCTCACTACCAGCAGACCTGACTCGGGTTTCAGAGGCTAACCTCCTGTCATCTATACTACGTGCTTATTGCTGACCTGTTCCCTGCCTGTGAATTGCATTATTCTAGGATAGATATATATGTGGCCAACACCTTGTAGATGACAATATTATGTCTCAATGTCAAGGATATAAGCTTCTGAACTGTGTTCTTTGCCTAGTTAGCCCTAAAATACCCACAAAAAGCATCTCCTAAATCCACACACTCTCTCCAGCTTACCCCTTGGTTCATTCAGCCTATTCCAACAGCCAACTCCACATCCTTCTTGTCTAAGGCACTCAGTTTTCAGTGTCAGGTAGTAAAAAGATAATTAGCAGAATGTCAAATACAAGCCATCAACCTGGGTGGGGTGGTAGCATTTGCTGAGGGTATGCATGGTATACCTACAGGGTTTTGCTGGATCCACTGGTTGGGGAGGGACCATCTCTAGAAGGATCCTCAGCTATTTTTATGGCTTCTTCCATGGCTGCAAGGAGGCCATTGCCACCTTCTCCTCTCAAGGCAGGACCAAAGCACTCGGGCCTCCGGATGAGCAACCTCACCACGACGTTTGCGTTCTCTTCCACACTCTCCCCTGCAGTCAAAAGAGTAACATAAACAAAATATAAGACTTCCAGGGACCATAAACATTTCTCATTTAAAGAAACAGGTAGAGTAGCCAGGCGGTGGTGGCGCATGCCTTTAATCCCAGCACTCGGGAGGCAGAGAC
>LOEQ01001862.1:59176-94657 GCA_001685075.1 Bramus lutescens
AACCAAAAAAAAAAAAAAAGAAAAAAGAAAAAGAAACAGGTATACCTCAGAAATACAGTATATTATTAGCAAATTCAGCTTTTAAATTACAATTATTTATGGGTGTCGGGGGAATCAGTGCACACACCACGTGGAAGCCAGAGAACAACTTGCAGAAATGGTTTCCCTCTTTCTACTCTGTGGGTTTCAGGGGTTGAAGTCAAGAGGCCAGTCTTGGCAGCAAGCACCCTTATCCACTGAGCCATGTGACCTCCCCATAAGTTCAACACTCAACACACATCACAACTTTTATATGCATTGTTATGGTCTGCATGTTGAAGGACCCTCAGAGACTTGCGTGCCTGGACACTTGTACCCACGAGGCATTGCTGTCTTGGGAGTCTGTAGAGGATGACTTGGACCTGGGCCAAGCTGGCTATTATGGGCTGTCAGAGAGGGCCTTGAAGGGAATTCTACCTCCAGCATATCCTAGCTCTCAGTCTTTATTTCCTGCCACATATGAAGCTACATTGAAAGGTCCTGCCAACCATGGACTAAAGCATTGCAGTCACTTTTCCTTTAATGACAAACTGGTTAAGGTCCTTTCTCAAGGTGCCTCTATCAAATAGTCAATGTGAAAAGTGACAGACACACACGCTAAATATCATAAATTACTCTCTTTGATAATATTTTCCAAGTAAAGCAAAATATTACAGAGGACAAACATTTGTTAGGGGAGATGATATTGCAATTTCAACCCTTAAGACCCAATTGCAGAAAATTTTAGAAGGTACATGCAGATTTCCAGTTAAACAATGAAATTATGATCCACATAAAATATGTAGTATGAGTTATTGTTGTGAAAAAAGAAAATTATTAAATAAAATATATAATCTTTCTATTCACTTTCTTTATGAAAATGCTATGATGAACCCTTATTTTCTTTTCATTTTAAAAAATACTAATTTTTATTTTTAATTAAGCATATACATATGTCTGTGTGTGCATGAGAATGCAGATGCCCCATAAGGGGGTTACAAGCAGTTGTGGGCTGTCCGATATGGGTGCTAGAAACTAGACTTGGGTCCTTTACAGGGGCAGGTAAGAGACTGTAACCACTGAGCCATCAATCCAGCCCCAGAACCATTATTTTCACACAGTTTTATGAGTTCTCAAGCAGTTATATCCTACCGTTACAGAAGACAGCAAATCTGAGAAAGTCAAGGTATCTCTCTCCTTCAACTGGATTCCACCCAATGTCGGGGTAACCTTTAGACACCAGCATCTGGCAGCTCTGCAGCCCACAGCCAGCCAGATAACGAACTACCTACAAATAAATGATGAGCAAGGGGTTAGCCTTCTCTTGGAAGTAACTTGAGCCTATACTAAGTCTAGAGAATGAGATTATCCAGGGGTTGTTTCAAACGCATGCATTTCATTTATTTGTGTGTATGTATGTGTAGTGTATGTATGTAGCGCAGGTGCTCAGGGAAGCCAGAGGAAAGCATTGGATCTACTAGAGCTGGAGTTGTAGGCAGCTATCAACTTAATGTGGGTGATGGGAATAGAATCTGAATCCTCTAGAAGAGCAGCAATCACTCTTAACCACTGAGCCATTTCTCCAGCCCTAACAAATATATCCCCTTTTGCAATTCTTTTGAACATCGTGATAACTAACATAAATTTTTGGTAGTTAAACTTTAGTTGTAGGGCATACTAAAATAAAACTGATGTGGGATTCTCCTCTGTATGCTGTGAATACCATTGGTTAATAAAGAAACTGTCTTGGGCCTGCGCAGGGAATATAGGTAGGCAGGGAAAACTAAACTGAATGCTGGGAGAAAGAATGGCAGAGTCAGAGAGAAGCCGTGTAGCCCTGCTGTAGCAGGATGGAACTTTACCTATTAAGCCACAGTCACATGGCGATACATGTGGAGGATACATAATGGAGGTGGGCTAACTTAAGATGTAAGAATTAACCAATAAGAAGCTAGAGCATTACCCGGTTCGTCATTAAATTTATTATATCAAAGACACACTATATTTTGGAACTGAGCAGCCAGGAACCAACAAGCAGCATCCTCTACAACATAAAACAAAGTGTAGTCACTAAAATTACAAATGAATTCTATGAGAAAACAAGGTTCTTGAATTCCATACCATATAACTCAAAAACTTTGCATACAAAAGTCATAATAGCTGACATACCTCTGAATGTCTAAGGACCTCTGATCCAATTAAAACCCACATGAGTGCATCCTCCCAAAGCTCAGCCTATAAAGAGGGGGACTGTGAAACTATCTGAATGCAAGAACACCTGGATGAGATGTAAAGCCATCTCAGAGAGAAGTGATTCATTCCTCCATTCAGTGGTGGGGCAGGTATGAGATGGTGCATAAGTAGGGTAACCCTAACTTAGAAGCAGATCTCTTCATCTCTGATTAAACATGTCTCACTCATAGGGCACACTGTTCGGAGTACGTTATTTATGCTCCTCGAATCAGTGTCCATAAAAACTTGATATCTGACTAGCTGCAATCCAAAAATCTAAAATCCCCAAAGCTGTGACATTCACAACATTTTTAGTGTTGACATGAAATCACAAACAAAAAAGTCTATATCTGATTTCAGATGATGGGCCACATTCAAAAGGCAGGTACACTAAAAACACTGAATCAAATATTTCATTATCTGTGTACACTAATTTTTTTGTGATCCAGAAAACACTAACAATGAATCAAGATGGCTTTCAGGCAACATGAACAAGGGATACTCACCCTGCCCACCAGAGTACTTTTCTGTGATGTTGAAATTAGCACTTAAAAAATGCCTGCCTGGTTTATCTTTTAAGATACTTCATTTTTTAGGCATACTAACAGTGCATAACATTTCATGAAGGATTGGGACATAAGAAATCCATCCCCAAAGAAGCCATATCCAATGGTGATAAAGGGTTGCAATAATAACTTGACAAACAGAGTTCTGTTCAGCTTAGAAACGAATACTATAGCTAAAACTTCTATGTCTGTAGCATTGAAGGAAGCAATGCTCAAGAGAATGGTCAACTTAAGGTACGAATTCAATGTGGTCTGAAAGAAGCACATTTCTGAAAACACCTTATAACATTCCATCTTCCTTCCAGGGTACCCTGTGCCCTTTGTAGTCCCTTTCCCTGTATATCTAGCCCCCAAATTAACTGCTTTCTTTCAGTACAAATTAGCATGTATTTTCACTAATATTCACACATGGAATTATGTGGCATGAACCTTCCTGTACCTGGCTTCTCTTACATGGTATAATGATACTGAGATTCAGTCACATTATAGTAGAAGTTAACACTGAATAATTTTGTATTGCTGGATAGCAATCCACTGCCCATGGATAGATAGTCCACAGCTTCACTTAGCAATCTGTACAGTAGTGGGTGCTTTAGCTGTGAACAATGACATATGCCTTTTCATTGAGCAAATCTAGGAATGTGAAGGACACATGTACAGTTCAGTATAAAGAGTGCATGTTTAAACTGATTGGCTTTTCAGAGTCATTGTACAGCATTTGTTCAACAGCTCCTTGGTGGAGGTATCCAGTTGCTCCACAATCTCCCGCCATATTTGGTATGATCAAGGGTTCAGATTTTAACTATTTTAAGGGGTTATACAAACAAAAAGATTTTAAATGACACATAGGAGCAAAGTCTCCTCTGTGAGTCAGAAATCTGAAACTTCATGACACTGATCTGACATGTCAGGGAACTGGGCAAGAGCTCACTGTCTTACACCTGTAACAGCAACACACAGGTATTCCCCAGTGCCAACATCCTCTCTGAAGCTGGGCAAGCATATGCAAAAATGCTGAAATCACCAGTAGCAATATAAGTAGAGAGTGAATTTTAAGAAACATATAAATATAGCGATTTTTAACTTGCACCAGTGTCCACTGGTGATGGAACTCATATGTGATTATGGTCCTCCAAGACCACAACCTCTAGAGATGCAACAAATGTCTTGTTTTGGGGAGGCATATTGTATGACATATCACAAAGATGCTATGGAACTGTATTTCTCAGAAAGTTTTCCTGTTAAATGTTATGTTATATGAATTGATACATTATATATGTATTCATATATATATCTATCACAAGTGATCATATAAATAGAAACCAAATGAAATCTGTACTTACATACATATACAAGATATATGATATGCAAATATACATACTTTCAATAACATAAAATTAAGTCATAAAAATAATAGGAAGAGCTAAAGAAAGCAGGAATGACTTACAAGTTTAAACATCAGGGATTGGGAGAACTGATCACAAATATGACTTTGGAGTCATGATGAAAAGATATCTGGCAAAGGGCCACAGGCTCAGAGGGGTAAAGAAGGATTTAGCAGGGGGAGGGAACGGTGAGTACAAAAGCCCTGAAACAGGGACACATTCTGGCATGCTCAGCTATAGGGAGATCTGTGCAGCTAGAACAAAAAGGGGACTGGACAGTGACAGAATATGGGAGCAGAGCAATATGCGGGTGGGTGGCACTGGAGCGAACTTGTATCTTTTACTTTTACATTGGGTGACACAGAAACCTTTTGACAGTCTGGAAAGAGGATGGGGAAATTCTTTTAAGGTGATCCATGTCTGTAAAGAAACAACAGACAGGGACTCTAGAGAAGGAACAAATGGCCACATGGGAGGCTTCTGCATACTTTGGAGAACATTTCACGCATGCTGATCAATACTCATGGTTAGATATGCTTAGAACACCCAGCCTTGCAGTTTCACTGGCATCCTCACTGTAACATATAAATATCCTTAGGAAAATTAACACCATATTATTAAACAACAAGAGTAGGATTCATGACAGACAGAACTGTACCAGTCACTGAAAGGTGATTCCTATTTCACAGAAAATTATTGTGGTAAAGAGACAACCTCTCTTAAATTTCTTCATCTTCATCACACCCAGTATTACAGAATAGAGAACAGAATTAAGTAAAATATGTAAAATGTAAGACATTTTACAGAACTATAATCAAATGCTATGCTATGCTATGAATATCACTACAACACAAGTGTTTATACTGAAGTAATCTTAAGACAGCTGCCCCAAATGTACAGTTCATAGACACTCCAGGTGGGAGCATGGCTCACCTTCTCCAGATCTGGCTCCCGGAGAGCGAGGGCAAGTTCATTGTTGTCCATGACCGAAGCTGCAGCCACATCCAGGGGAGTTGACCCTCTCATAGCTGGTGAAGCTAATTCACATGAAAAGGAGATAATGCCTGGGTTTTGCTGAAACTAGGAGCAGAGTACAAGGAAACACACCCTTCCTACACTTAATACCTAAATGACGTGTATTTGGCTAGTCTGAATCAATGAAATATCTTTGACAACTAAAAAATATATGTGTTTATTGTGATTTAAATAGGTACAGACTGGGAAAGGATGCAGTTGTGTGAATGAACATGCAAGACTTCAGAGTCTTAGCAGGTTTTGTGATGAGAACACTTCAGATCTGCTCAGTGATTTTAAAAAATATAACATGCTGTTGTTAACTGCAGAAACTACTTGTTTGGGGATTTGGGGGTTATGCTCATTAAAATGACTGTAAACTAGACAGTATAAAAAATCTTTCAGGTGGCAAACTTCTGGGCATGTCTGTGAATGTGATTTTAGGTTGGATTAATTGAATGGGAAGACCCACCCTAAATATGGATGGCACTATTCCATGACAGAGGGCTTAGACTGAAGAAAAAATAAAAACAGCTGAGTGCAGCCTGCATCCACCTTTCTGTCTGCTTCCCAGCCTCTACCATATCAGAGAGTGTCACTTCCGCCATTCCTTCCCCTACAATAACACTTTGGAACCTGAAAGTGTGAGTCAGCATAAACTCTTCCTTTTCTTAATTTGCATTTTGTCATATATTAGTCACATGGTGAGAAAATAAACTGATATGACTACTATCTAAGTCTACATTGGTAGACTTGACTTACTATCTAAGTCTACATTGGGGTGCAGGTGATACAGGATCTCATACCATAGCCCAGGCTGACCTAGAACTCACTGTATTGTCCAGGTTGACCTCAAACTCATGATGATCTTCTTGCTTCAGTTGCCTGAGAACTGGGATTTTAGGCAGGAGCCACCACATATGGTAAAGTTTTATAACCTTTAACTGATATGTCCCCAGTCTAGTTCTCTCAGGGCCTGGTAAGTACAGTTCCACTGTCTACTTCCATGGACTCTGTGTTTTCAGATTCACATAGAGTTAACACGGTACACCACCTCAATGTGTACAACACTTGATTTAATATATTTCCAGGCCATCAGCTGCCAAAATTAATGAAATTTCCAACTGATTATACACTTTGATTATAAACTGCATTTTCCTTACCTGTTTATTTACACTGGGACTGGTTTTATATCCTGGCTATTGAGAGAATACTTCCTTGAGTATGGAAGCAAAGATAAGCCTTAGCTCACTGACTGTCCTTTCTGCGGGCACTTACACTGAAGCCAAATTGGTGCATCATATTTTAATTGTATTTTTAAATTTATATTATATTTATATATTTGTGTGTATGCATGCATATGCAGATTAGCACACCCATGTCGTGGTGCACATGTGGAATACAGAGGACACCTTCTGAGAGTTAGTTCTCTCCATCCATCACATGGGTCCCAGAGATAGAACTCTCAGGTCATGAGGCTTGGTGGCAAGTGAGCCATCTTGCAAGCCTGGTAATTCTACTTTTAACTTTTCATAGAATCTTCATACTGTTTTCCATAGTGGCTAGAAAATTATGATTTTTAGCATGAGTATTCCGGTATTCTATTTCCCTGCACCCTTGTTAACAGGTAACATTAATTGTCTTCTCTGAAACACTCATTCTAGCAGGTGTGAGGTGGTAGCTCACTGTGTTTCTAATTTGTACTTGACTGAGGATTAGTGACACTGAATACCTCTTCATTCATCCATTGGCCATTTCAATCTCTCTCTCTCTCTCAATCTCCCTCTCTCTCTCTCTGTCTCTCTGTCATAACCTCTGCCTGTATATTGACATTTAAATTTAATATACATCTTATTTCTAATATTTATCTTATTTATATTTATGTGTCTGTTTATGTGCAAGTATGCACATATGCATGAGTAAGGGTGTCTGTGAAGGCCAGAAGACATTAGGTCTCTTGGAGCTGTAATTATGAGCAGTTGTGAGCCACCTAATATGGGTTTTAGGAACAGAACAGCAGTCCTCTGCAGGAGCAGCAAGTGCTCTTAACCACTAAGCCATCTCTCCAACTCCTACACAGCGTATTTTTCCTTTAAAGATTAAATTAATATCATATATTAACTTACCAAGACCAACACTGCTGTTTTCCAGTAAATAACTGAGATGATCAAACATGGCTTTCTGATTCTGCCTACTAATACGACAGAAGTAACAGAGAAAACGGCAACAGTTGGCCACCATCTTGGGGAAGGTGATTTCCTATAAAAAGAGTATATAGTTAGTTGCTGAAACAAATGATAAGATCGAGCTCAGAAGGTGAAGCCACCAAGACATTGTCAACCCATATACACCCATGAAAACCTAGCTCAGATACTGAGAATCTTCAAACATGTAGCCTGTGATTTACTCAGTCCTTGAGAAACTAAACATCAACCCTGACACTGTCTCAAAAACCCAAGCTGCATCCCTGATTGTATCTTCAATTAGTCCTAAACTTACAGGGAGCCTGAGCCTGGCTAAGAAATCAAACAGACAGAACACCTATGCTGACTGGTTATACAGTTGTCTGTGCCTACCTGGAAACTACATAATCCCTCTGACTCTATTTTATAAAATTCAGAAAATATGGATGCTGAGAACTTAGGAACTGAAGGGGAAGATACACTACAGAAAGTTCAGATCTTGGAGTCTCACAGTGGGATGTTTTTATCAGCATCAATTGTTACTGTTGTTGACATTCCAGGACTCCACAGATTCCCTGTTCTAGAAACCAATTCCCTGTTAGGGAAGGTCCTGGCCAGAAGAGTCATCTAGTCAGCATTGGCACATGCCTCCTACCTTACTATACATGCTTCTTCATGAACGCAATACACTGTGAAGGTCTTTGTTTGCCTATACATGGAGCATGGAAAACCCAGGCTTACATATATTGTAAAGACTACACAGTGTGATTTAAATTTAGGCATGACTTTTAAATGTCAAGTTATCAATGCTGGTTTATATGAAATGATGGAACTCTTTGCTATGTTCTTCTAAACATCCTGTTGTTGTGGACTTTGTTGTAAATTATATATACTTAAAAGTTAACTTTGAGGTCTTACCACAAACCCATTCAGGAACAATCCTGTCCAAGCACTGATTTGACTCAAAAATTCAGTGTATCCAACTGCTGTCTGGATCCCAGCAATGGCTGAGTCTGAAGTACAGGTGTGTGTCTTGTACTTACAATGGGATGTGACTTAATTTTGAAAAACTGATAATGCCCTTTTTAAGTTGCTGAATATCCTTTAATTAGACTCACTTGGGAGACAACAAATGACAAAGCATAGGGTAGGGATTTCTTTTTTGATATTAAGGAAAATTCAAACAGCTAACTCCAACTCTTAAGAATCAAGGGTGTGTGTGTGAGAGAGAGAGAGAGAGAGAGAGAGAGAATCATCAGCTAAAGAAATAACCATTCTGGTAGTTCCCAGCAGACCATGCACTACAGAAGGCTGTACCAAACATGGCTCCTGAAGTCAAGACTTTAGTTTACCTTGGACTCCCCACCTCCAAGGACGTTCACCATGACCTCCATCACTGTTTCATGCATTCCAAGGGCCCTCATGAGATTGGGGTGCTGGTAAAACACTTTGTTATTCATGATATCCCTAGAAAGAACAGGAGAGGTAGCAGTAAAGCAGAGTTCAGAATAAAGGGCACAAAGGCAGTTATCTGAGAGCCTGATACAGCTTTAGAAATTATTTTTGTGCCTGGAAACAAAAGTATGATGATGACCATCATAAATATTAGTGTGTGCAATCTAGTCTTCCCTAAACAATCATACTCTTACCAAAGTGACATACAAGCTACCTGTTCTTCTCAATTATATGGCATGTCCTAGCAATTATTTCTAATTTTTGTGGATATTCAAATTTATTTGTATTAAAGAAATAATCAGAATTATACCATGTTTATATGAAGATTCTTTAGAAAATTGTTGGGCTCTCTGCTTTACTTGTATCTGTAATTTGTAGTGCCATTCCGTGGTTTCACACATAATTACAATGGTGTTATTTTCTGCTATATTTTACTACACTTCTACATAAGTCAAAATTATAACATGCCTGATAACAATGCATAGTCTCTGAGAGAAACTGGAGGCATGTGAAGTCAGGAGTACAAACAGTCTCCACCCTGGATTTTGATGACAATTTAAATAAATTTCAGCAGATGGAATGTAGAACAATTCAATATCATTTCTGCCTTTAAAATTACGTTGTGTTATTTCCAAGGCTCTTCAGGCTGTAGCTGAAGCATCATATAAAAAGAGTTCTGTTGACATCGATTTCAGCATCAATCAGTCAATACAAGTCCCTTCACAGGCAATATTTTCTTGTCCAAGTTAAAGAAATAATATGACAGCAGGAATTCTCTCTCGCGAGCTCTATATCTCTACAGATAATATATACTATATATAGCACTGTAATATATTAGTATATAAAATATATTATATATAATATATAATAAATTGTATAATATATATAATATCTGCTTTTGAACTTATCCTATTAACATAAAATTTTCAGTGTGTAACCATTATGGCAAAATTGAAATATAATTTTATAGTCTATTTCTATAAATTTAAATATTAATATGCTCATGAGTAATACATAGTATTGTTCTATGGGATGAAGAGTGTGTGTGTGTGTGTGTGTGTGTGTGCATGTGTGTGTATGTGTGTGTGACAATAATGACAACTTTAACAATCCTTTTAATTCTTCCAGATTGTGTTTCAGTTTCATACAAGGAAAAGTGAGTTTAATTTTTTCCTTCATTATGTGGATATGTGTGGGTGCATGCACTTTTGATGCAGGTTCCTCTGGAGGCTAGAAAAAAAAACTCAGATACCTGGAGTTATAGGCAATTGTAAGCTGCCAGATGTTGGAGCTGGGAACCCAACTTGAGTCCTATATAAGAGCAGCAAGCACATGCAACCACAGAGACATCCCTCTAACCCCAATGTTAGTTATTTCTTTGCATTCTATTCTACTCATGCAGCCATGACAGTTTTAGCTACACTTTCCCTAATATTTACCTAATTATAATCTGTTTGTTTTTGTTTGAGATATGATCTCATTGTACAGACCAGGCTGTTATCAAACTCAGAGATATCCATTTGCCTCTGCCTCTCAAATGCTAGGATTAAAGGTATGCTACCATGTCTGGCCTGAATTACAATTCTTATGAGTATTTTTCATCGTCTTCTATGACTATACATTCCAGATTTATACAGTTTTCTATATTTTTCTTTTGAACTTCATGCAATCTTCATTATTTTTATTTTTGCTACTATTTTAATTTCTTAAATTTAGAACCCTAACTTTTAATGATCACTAGGGAAAAAGCATAATTGTTTCACTCTTACTCATAAAGATGTGGGAATCAATGTTAACCCCTAATAATCATGAGATATAAACTGATGACACTGAATTATCAGAACATGGTCTTCCTTCTCCTCCTCCACCCAGTATCCAATGGATGGAGACAAGCTTTTGTATTATCTCCTGCTGGCACATGGTCATCTGTCAGTGTTACAGATTTTAGTGTGCTTTTACATATAATTGTACATTACTGAGGGGTTGAAAATAATCTAGTTTCTATGTATCAATAACACATTAACATCTTAATCTGTCAAATTAGTGAACTTTTACTGATTATCAATTTTTAAAGTATCATATATGTAAAAAGGTACATTCTGTGCAAATGTCTTCTGGATACAATCAGCGAGAGTACCACACCCATGAACTCTCAACTATTGTGATTGCCTGGATAAGATCTGCACAAGACCACATACAGTGTGGATGGGAGAAAGCTCATAAGGACAGAAACCTGCTGGAGGAGCTCCATACAATACTAAGGAATGGAGGGTCAATTTTCTTCAGGGATGAATCCCCCAACCCAGGTTATCCATGACCCAGTGAGAAACTCTCTAATTTGATTTAAAAACTTAATTTCTAGGGAAGAAAATACTTGTCATCATCCTATAATCCAGTCAGAGCTTTCTCATGCATTGCTAACTTGATGAAATGAGAAGAAATGTATAAGACAAAGATTGCTATAGCTACATAGCTTACCCCAATCCACGGATCATTAGCTTCTCTTCTTCTTTGCCCATCCTCACACTCAGCAGAGATCGGATCTGACCAAGCGATGCAAGCAGATTGATGGTATCCTCCACAGAGACACCATTGATAGTGTAGGTCTTTGGCAGTGCCCGGACTAGACCCCCAATACCATCATACTGTCGATGCAGCAACACAAACATGGCCCTCACCAGCTCAGGGTCCTCGATGACAGACTCTTGAGCCCACCGCACCATAGTCTCAGAAATCAATTGCTGGAGACTGGCTGTATGAAAGATTTGTGTCAAGTAGTGAAAGAAGACAGATCAGTTAGACATTTCAACACCATAATCACACAACCCCATACTGGTATCACAAAAGTTAGGACACATTAAGTACGCTTGAGATATTCTTTACAGAGATATTTAAATATCTTCACTCTTTCTATAGAGATTAGATGCAATTTATTAAGGATGAAAAACTATGCACTTCTGTCTAAGTAATATTTCTTATAGTTAAGTTGTTTCAAAGATACAAGCTATTGTGGTTTGAATAAGAAATGTCCCTCATAGGCTCATGAATTTGAACACTTGGTCCCCAGTGGGTAGCAATGTTTGGGAAGGTTATAGATCATTTAGGATGTGGAACCTTGTTAGAGGAAGTATGTCCCTGGAGACGGGCTTTGAGGTTTTATGACCTGGTCCCATTTCCTGTGCTTCCCACTTCTTTCTGCTTCCTGTGCGTAAGGAATGTTTTCCAATGGCCTCATGCTCCTGCTGCCACGCTTTCTGCACCACAATGGACTCGACCCCCTTGGATCTGTAAGTCCTAATATGCCCTCTCTTCCCTGATTTTTTTTTGAGGGGGTCAGGGTATTTTTATCAGGACAATAGAAACGTGGTAAAAACTACTGCTCTGAGTCCACAAATCTATCCAAGAACACAAGGGGCCCACACTTTTACTTCCATCCATGTTTCCTCTGATTCTCTTCCCAGGTTTGCCACAGGATCCCCCTGTCTTTGTTACCCCAGCACTGGGATTATAAGTACATACTACTGCTTCTTACATGGGTGCTAGGGATCCAAAATCAGATCTTCATGCTTACAATGCAAGCATTTTGCTAACAGAGCCACCTCTCAAGCTTTCTTTTGATAGTCTGTGACAAAATATGTAAAAAGTGAACTATGCAAGGAGCCTTTGACAATGCAGTTCTCTCTCGAGCTGGTCCTGTGAGTTCAGCAGCTGCTTCTGGGTTCAACAAACACTAAAGCTGATCCCAGGAAGTTAGTACCTCCTAGTAAGGTACTAGTTCTTCCTGAGTTCATTCTCAGGAAGAATAAATATCATGGCTGAGTACTAGACCAGGACCATTTCAAATACTTACAAGGCTTTCTGGAGTCGCTTGCAACTGGTTTTTCAGCTTGTTTCTTCTTCAGGTAGGTCACCTTTTCTACCAGGGACAGCAAACGTCCTCTGATTGTTAAGTCATTACTTCCATCCAGGGATCCATCTTCATCCAGCTCAATTCCTGGTATAAACAGCAGGGGGAACAGAAAAGGAAACCCTTTAAAAACAGTACATAGTTGGGAGCTATCTCGGGTTCGCCTGCTTTTCCATCCTCAGCTCCCAGCAAGCTCTCAGGCAACTAGCAGTACCCATTAGGCTATCTTGCCCTTGAGCACTCAAAAATAATTCACTTCTCAGCATCGCTCCCTCCTTCCTTTTCTTCCCCAGTTCTTGTTATTTCAAGACCATTGACAACCAGGACACATTCACACTGAGTGGAGAACAAAAAGGCACTATCAGGAGTAAAGATCAATTCTGTTCTTTGCCTGACCTTTTCAGCATCAATGATTTTGGAAACTATTTGCCAGAATCTCTTATCCTACCTGTCTAAAAGCATAAAACTGAGCAAGTCAGCAAATATCATTCCTGCAATTTTTTTTCAGGTTCTTGCTTGGCCCTGACTTCTCTCAGTAATAGGCTGTGTGTGACCTGGCAGTGTAAGCCAAAGCCAACTTCTTCTTCTAAGTTGCCATTGCTCAAGGTCTTTGACACAGCAACAGAGATTATACCAGAACAGTGAGTTTACCACAGTGAGTCATCAGATCCTCATGGAAATCCAGCAGTTGGTCTCGGATTTCTTCAGGACAAGGACATTCACTTTTGTCATCCTTAAAATTGAGAAGCATATTAATCTGGAAGAGGAAAACAGCAAGAGAGGAAGAACAGAAGGGGTAGAGAATTTGAATTCAGAAACATTGAAAATCACATTTCTAATGTGCATAAATAACCCCCTTCAATAAGTCAAAAGCCATTGTCTATCCTTCAGTCCAACTAGCATCACAAAATAAGTCAACTCCTCCTGAACGTAGTGGCTGGAAAACAGTTAAAATCATTTAGACTCCTCCTTAGGGCTACTGAACTTTAGACTCATACCATTTTATCTTTAACTACAGGTGTTTTAGAGGATGGATAAATGGCTTGAATGCTTTCTGCTTTTCCAAAAGACCCTACTTTAGTTCCCAGTGCCCGTGTCAGGTGGATTATAACTTCTGGTCACTCTCTCCAGGGGATCTGACACCTTCTTCTAGCCTCCACAGGCACCTGCTCACAGGAAGCACACATCCACTCACTCACACATACATACACACACACTCACATGAAAATCTTTTTGAAGTATTTTATTACTTTCTTCAAAATTTATTATTCTTTACACATCCATTATTTTCCATCATTGGCACTTTCTGAATATTTCAAAGAATGCTTTTGAGAAGGATACAGATTCAAAGAGGAGAGGTCTAAATACAACAGAAAAGCCATGTAATAGATAGCTATGCTGACACTGCTACTCTTGTCCCAGGCAAAACGCATGACACTTCCTTCCATCTGCTTGAGTCTTAGTACTAAATATATTAAATTGACAAATGAAGATAAGACAGCATGGATGTTCTCTTATATTTTCCTTTTGAAAAATTTCAAAGTTTATAGTGTGATTTCATTACAGATCTGAGATAATTACAGATTCATATGCTCTTCTGAGAAAATAATCAGGAGAGACCATGTATGCCTTTTTGTATAACTTAGCTGCTGATGCCAGCACTTGCCAGTTGGGAAGAATTCTGAAGTACTGATCCATGTCCTCTTAGTTCCCATTTACAATAAAGTCATCTTAAAATTCTCCACATGCCCAGTTAGAACCATGAAAGACAGTTTTATAATACCCATTTAGCCTTTAACCCCCAAACAATATTTGGATAAATCCGGGGGGAAAGAAGATGTGTTTTTATTTACATGTAGGCTAACACTTTCTATTGTTCTTTTCCTTTTTCCTTTCTGACTTTCTCTATTCTCTTCTGCCAATTTCTGTTTTTGAAAAAAAAAATTCATTAGCTTTTATTTTATAGTATGTCCAAAATAGTTCAATTCCCATAACTTGTGTGTGTGTGTGTGTGTGTGTGTGTGTGTGTGTATGGTGTGTTGTGTGCAATGTCGGAAGAGGACATCAAATCCCCCGGAACTGGGGCTGTAGGTGGTGTGAGTCACTAAATGTGGATGCTCTGAACCAACCGTGGGTCCTCTAGAAGAACAGCAAGTGGACTTAACCTCATCACCATCTCTCTGGACGCTTTTCTCATTTTCAGTGTCAGCTGTTCACTCCTGTCCTTCCCACAGCATGTAGAACTCTGAGCTGATAGGTTTTCCTTCAATGGTTACAACTCACCTTCCACTTCATACCGGCCTCATCTCTGATAAACCACCTGCTAAGACTCAAGCTTATCCTCCCTCTGCAACTAAAATTTCAGTTCTTTCAAGGCTTTTTCCTTGTCTGTAATTTTCAGAAATTCAGTTGTAATGTGCAGTAGTGTAAAATACTCCAGGTTTTGCTGTTGAGAGCTTTACTGGCTTTTTGAATCTCTAGTTGCACAGTCATTGATGAGTGGTTCTCAATCTGTGGGTCACGACCCTTCCAGGGGGGTCAAACATCAGATATCCCATATATCAGATATTTACATTATTATTTATAACAGTCGCAGAATTACAGTTATGGCATAAAAATAATTTCATGGTTGGGGTTCACTACAACATGAGGGCCTGTATTAAAAAGTCACAGCATTGGGAAAGTGAAAAACCGCTGCCATGGAAAATTTAAAACTTTAAGACATTTTCTTGTTGTCTTTTGTTTCTTCTTCTGCATCCCCAAACCACCACCTTTGTCTCTCTTTGTTTTTTCTCTTCTCTCTTTTCCTTTGAGGGTCTCTTCTGTGATGACCTCTACCCAGTTAGAATGGCACCCTCTGCCCTCTCCTTCATGTTCTCTGGCCTGCTATTCATTCCAGCTACTGTGTTTTTCAATCAAAAATGCCATGGGTTCTTCTTTGTCCTTTGCTGAGATCCCTTCATTTTTTCCTAATTTGGAAGTTTAGTGAGAGTAGCTTTGTTGTGATATTATGAGCTGTAGTCTCAGTGTTAGTGTTTCCTGTTTAACTAGTCCTCTCCTGGTCAAAGAAGAAATTTTTAACTGAAATGTGAGTGTTCTCGATATTATGCAATAAACTTTGGATCTTTCTCAAGCTCCCATCTTAGACAGCTTAATCTGATACTAGCTAATGGAAGACTCAGAGAAAGGGCCCTATGACTACTGGCCCTTTCTTCTACAAGGGTGCCAAAAAAACAAAGAATCTAGTGTCTATTTCTAGGAGTGGAGGGCTTCTACCATTAAAGGTGACCCAGGCCATTCAAAGTTGACCTATCTCTGGTTGAACATTGTCATTATCTGTGGAACCTCAAGTGGTGGCATCCTGACCTTTTTGATCCAACTGTAGTTTACTGGATGCCTTTTAGCAATTACTTACTTACTTATCTAATATTTAATAATATGCCATTAATCAATTAATAATAGTTTAAAGTAACCAAATAGATTCTTTTGGTGAAACTTAGAATACTGACCAAATGAACTTGGCTAATTCCAGCAGAACAGAAAAGAAAAAACAAGCACTTATGATTTATTATACAGTTTTATAATGTATAGATTCTAAAAGCTTTCTACTATGGTACCTGCTCTTGCGGTGGTGACCGGAACTCCTTTGTTTTCCGTGCAGTAAGTGCAGCAGACATGTTTAAGGCTTGCATAACTTCATTATATCTGAACCGTTGATTATCTTGAAGCTTAGCTACAAAGTCATCTGAAAAGGCTACTATGGCTTCTATCCGGTGCCGAACCTGGCAGTCACAGAGGTACTGAAGCAAGAGGCACATCTGAGAAGATAGTTTAAAAGACATACCTTTAATAGTTAATGGATATCAAGCCATAATTAGTGTCAAATATTCTTAGTTGCTCCCCTCCCTCCTTGACTTTCCCAGGAGCATCCTCCTGGCCTCTCCAGCCTCATGCTGCATGCAGGGCTGTCTGCCATATATGTGAGGCTCCTGGCACCTTCCACCAAATCTCTCTGGCTCCCACTCTGGAACTCCAGCTTCTCTACCTGACCTCACTTAAAACCATCACCTACAAAGACCCTTCCTTCCCTTTCTAACAGAAATCCAAAAGATCTTTCTTCTAGCAAGTCATCTTTTGCTTCGGACAACTTGATGGATTTAGGCAATGCTACATTAAAAAGAAATTCACAAACACATACAAACTTCCCTAGAGCCTGTGAATTTCTAGAAGGCAGAACTCATTCCTGATTCCTTCTTCTTCACCAAACACATGGTCCAGAATACAACTTCTATTGATGCTGACTGAGTTGATGTGTAATGGCAATGCCAACGCCTCAAACATCAATCTCAAGCACCAAAGAGGCATGAATTAAGCAGCCTCCATAAACCTTGATGAACACAAAGCCGGGCAGTGTCTCTAAACTCCTTACATCCATGCTGGAGAAGGAAATTCTTGCTTTCTAGGAAGAGGTGCACATGCATGTTCTAACAAGGACAATATCAGAGCTGTGAAGGAAAGGGGCTGCTTGTGCCTCAAATCCACACACAACTAAATATCACATGGGAAAAATACTTATGCAGACGCATGGGGAGACACACAAATAAATGGGTAGTGAAGAATGGAAAGTAGATTTATGAAGACCAAAACAAAGAGAGAGGAAGACAAGTGCATTTTACTACTTTAACACTGAGTAGTTCTGAAAGTCCCTCCACTTCCCCCCAGCTACCTGTAGTTTAACTGGCTCAGGGAGTTTCATCTGGAGCAGGCCTTCCTTGGTCCTCTTGCCCCCCTTGGCCTCTTCTTCACCTATTCCTTCCAGCTTAGAGTCTTCTGCACTGCTCTCCTTCTCTGGGGCTCCTCCTTCCTCCTCTGGAGAGGCAGCTTCCTTAAACACACTGGGCTCAATCAATTGCAAGATGTGTTTCAAATCCTCATTGTGAAAGACACCCATAATGAGCAGGGTGTAGAAGAGCTTGATGAGAGGCACAAACAGGAACTCGGTGGTTCCACCCACAGGGTCCCGTGCATGGAGGCTGCCCTCCTTCACTGCTTCCGTGAGCATCTGGATGGTCTTGGCCTTGAGGATGTCCAGTGGAAACTCGGGACTGTACTGATAACATTCATTGCTAATGCTCACAAAACTAGGGGAGGAAAACTGCATCCGAGGCCGGAGAGACGTGCTGAGGCCGATGCCCGGGAGACCATGTTTCTTGTTCTCATTGGGGAAGAGGGTGATGCTCTTTGTCTCCTCTGTCATCGGGACAATGAACTCATTGTTCATCATGAGCCTGGCGGTGGCATAGGAGCTGAGGTGGATGTCAATGAGCAGGTCATAGTAGCCAGCACGCAGCAAGCCAGGCATGTACTTGTTCTCGATGGCATAGAGCAGCTGAGGTTCATCCACATGGCTGCAGAGCGCATGGGCCACCCGATGATTCCCAAGGGCACAGACAGCGGAGTAGAGGCGGAGGGTGTGATAGTGAAACTGGAGCAACTCCTCCTGCTCTGTCAGTTCTAGGATGTCAACAGACCTGCAGAAGGGAGGAGAGAGTGAAGGGAGCGGTTTCATGGTATTTGTAAGCCATTTCTAGTCGGTTTACACATTTTCTTACTAAGAGAATTTAAGCTGGACATTTCAACCCTTAGTTCATCAAGAACTCGCCTTCATCCTCCCTGGTAGTGAGACTGTGAGCATCCTTTCAGATATGTGTGTTTCAGCCCGAGCCTCGGATTCTCCAGTTCAGAGCTTGAGTATTCCTAGGGAAGATCCCAGCTTTCCTTTTCCAACAGATGAACATGGTGTGAAAACAGAGAGCTTCACCTTGGACCATAGTGTCGCTCTATCTGCACTATGACCCTGACAGGTCAGCAATGGGTCAACAGAGCACTCGCCTCTGATGTAAATTACTCGTGTATCCTGCATGGACCCCAGCGTGACCAGCCAGAACTACCTATGTTTCCACAAAGTACATGCATACAGCTCATGAAACAAACAATGTGAATGACATTTCCCTCTTAACAAAATAAAAAGTAACTGCTTGAACTCTTTTTAAAAATTATCTTATTCATTTTTCAAGAATTTCATATACTCATGGGTGTGAAGGCACCCACTAAAGTGTGATAGACGTACAAGATAACACACCTTTAAATAAAACTGACTCTCCTTCACCACCTAGTGAGACCCTTCCCATCCATCCTGAAATGCTGGTTGGTCTGATCTCATGCAGCTCATGTGCAGACAGCCTCAGCTGCTGTGAGTTTGTGAGTGCAACAGTTTAGCCGTGTGCAGAAGACCATTCTTTGTCCCAGGATGCCCTGATTTTGGTTCCTATAATCGTTCTACCCCCTCTTTTGCAATGTTCCCTGAGACTTGTAGGAGGGGTAATAAAAGTGCCTCATTAGGGGGATGAACATTCCACAGCCACACATTCTCTTCATCTTGACTACCTGTGATTCTCCCAACATTCCACCATGAAGCCTTAGGGAGCTTCTCTGATAATGGTACCTTACTCTATGCCACCCTGGATCTTTAGGTCAGGTCACTTTGTTTCCATTTAACCAGATGGCCAGATGATACCTCTCCTTGCCAACATTTGATGGTCTAAAACCCAGCCTTGTTCCTACAATTCCTTATAGACCACAGACTTGAGAAGGACAGTGTGGAGGGTGGGGGAGTGGAATACAATGAGTCTCACCTCTGTTTTCAAGCCAAGTTTTCACTTAATTTATTACCTAGTATTTTCACGTTACCTTGCACATAACTTGGTGCACAGTTTAAGAACTTCATCTCCTAATCTGTAACAGGTCACTAAAGTGAAATCACTGCCACTTTGAGGGGAGCCACAGGAGAAGACTGGGGAACCAAAGAGCACGGCACCTCTCTGAGTCTTGACATTGTCGTTACTGCCTAGAAACCCACCTAAGTTCGCTAGTAAAGTACTCTAATTGTCTTCATGCTTATTATTCTTTAAGCTCCTTGGTCTCAGTTTTTCATGCATCTAAAATGAAGAATTGTATAAAGTGGTCCCTAGGATCTCATCCCCAAGATCTCCCAGTTCTGGATGCTACTGCTTCAGTGAGTCTCGTAGATAACAAAGTGGTTGAGAAATACACTTAAGCCTGAGGGGTGTGTGTGTGTGTGTGTGTGTGTGTGTAGATGTTAGAAGGCCAGGTTTAAGTACCACTCCTCATGAGCCATCTACCTTCTATTTATTATTTTGAGGCTCAGCTGACTGCTCAGCGATCCCAAGAGATGTGCTTGTCTCCCCTTCCCCCCAGTACTGGGATTACAAATACAGATCACCATATCCATACTGAGTCTTTGGCACATGGGTTCTGAAGACCAAACTTGAGTCTTCACATTTTACTTTCTTCCTGCTCCAGACCAAGCTTTTGAAACACATTTTATTTCCTCAATCTACCCCTCATCCTGAAAGTCTACTTCTTCATGCTGTATCAAGCTGTGATAAGTGCCTGGGGCTGACCTGTTCTCCTCGGGGATATGGAGGGACATGAACTGCAGAGGATCCAGACACTGCACCAGCCAGCCTTGGCGTTCACTGATTCGAGAGACATCCACCTTCAAGAACTGGTTGGGCATCCGGCTCCACAGAACATGTGACAGGAACTGTACGTGCAGACGTGGGGGACACTGGGGAACAGGGTTTTTGTGTTCACTTTTAAACAATCCTGCTGAGAGAGGCATCACATTCTAGAGTGTGGAGCAGATAAAAGAAAAAGAAAGAAAAAGGTTAGTGCTCATGTCACTTGGGGCTCTAACACACCAACTGATAGGCTACATAGGAAAGAGCTGGTGTAAATAAGAGCCACCATGAATGAAGATTGTGAAGTTACAAAAAATAGAAAATTAGCTTAAAATTTTCAGAAAGAACAGATGGAAAAATTGTGAGGAAACAGCTGAAACTTCAGAATTTCAGGGCAGGGACACCAGTCAAGGGATGTGTCTTCCCATGTGTACCACGCAAGTATGATCAAACATAGGCTGTATCCATCAGGTTCCTTCGCAGAGCTAGTCCTAGAGGAAACTGGCAAGCCTTTAGAGTACCAAACTTTTTTTATTAGATGAGATTCAACTAAGCTCTCTTTCTCATCATCTCTCATCATCTATTTTAAACACACTCTATCTAACCTGCAGTACACAGATACAACTGTGTAGATAAACCCATGTGTCTCCCATGAAAATCAAACGTGACAGTAACCAGCACAACTCATACTTCCTCAACCTCGAAGGGGCTGTTTCAGCCAGCTTTACTTCCTCTAGCTTCAGATGGAAAGTTCTCTGCTCTGCTCCATGCGTGTTGTTTAGGTCTTTCCTGATTTCCTCCAATAGGAACACTAAAAACAATGTCTGACCTCTCCGCCTGAGCTTCAGTCTCTCCTCCTTTTCCACAGCCTTGAACTGTTTTCTATAGACACTTGACCCTTGCTATTTCTTATCCCGTCTTATGACTAGAAAGGAATATAATTACTAAAGAGCTCAGGGGTTGTTTTAGTTACTGCAAATATGTTAATGAACAAAGCAATGAAAACCCTCACTCTCTTAAAACTTCCATTTTTCTTGATGGAGCTATAAAGAAAAGCAGGAATGGAGGGTATGAAGGAACCCTAAGACAGAACCAGGAAAGGGGGTCAGGAGCTCAGGAGAGAGGAAGGGCAGCATGGGGGAAGGGAGACAGGCCATGAATGTCAGCTGGTTTTAGAGGTGGGAGGCCAGTATCAGGTACCTGACCTTCACCCTTAAGTAGTAGGATGCTCCAATCTGACTCATGACGAAAGCCATGAGGGTCACTCAGACTAATATGACAAGCAAAGAGCAAGGATAAAGGAAACCCCTGGGAGGCTACTAAGTCCTTCCCTGTGGACTCACAGAGCAGGGGGGAGGGGGAGGAGCCCTTCTGACCTCCAGTCACACTCTCTTCTCTACTCTCACACCCCTGCTTGAATTCGCTGCCATAAAGCTTCTCCTAGCATTTTGTGGAAATTCTTCTCATCCTTCACCAAAAATGCTCCCAGCCAACACATCTACAAGCTCCCTCTCTTCAAGTTGCATAGACCATTTTGTGCCATCTTTGATCTCTGACTGTTGGCCACTTGGATTGTACACATGCAGTGGCCTGTCTAACATACCTCTCCAGTTTTCTTCCTACATTCCTGGTGGTTTGTTCTTAGTCTCTCTCATGGGTACCTCTTCCTTAATTGATACTAGAGTCTCCACCCCTTCTCCCTTTCATATTGGCAGGCAGGTATTTCACTAACTCTCAAGGATAAATTCCATCTAATCTCTGAATTACTGAAAAAAAATCTTCATTTTCAGCATAGCATGTGTTTCAGGCTGTCTGTCTCCCTTTCTTCCCCCACTCTCTTCCCCATCCCTATCTCTAACTATAGATATATAAGTATATATGCATGCATTATGCATATGTAAGTTCATTGAGACAATGTTCAGCATCAGGATGGGAAGATCGTTATTTATGCTGCTTTCACTCTGCTCAACAGAGACTGAGAACCACATTTTACAGGCCTGCGCTGGTGCGGTTCAGCAAATGTGCTGAGCAAGCTGCAGGTCACTGGCTCAGCCTGGACACAACCAACCACACTCACCCAGACAGAGCATGCCTGGCACCCAAATTTTACAATCACAAGAGGAAATCCAATTTCTTTCCATAGTTTCAACAAGCTTGTCTAGCTGTGGCATGAACATTCCCAAATCACCCAAACTGGATAAAATTTGAGTATCAGCCTTGCTTTGGGTGCTAAAATCCAATTAACTAATCTTATAAAACCAATGTGTTGTCAAGTCCTACCACCTTCTCCCAGGAAACAGTACAAACCCTCCAATTCCTCTCCATTATGACTCTCAAGGCCCTTAACACAGTCCCCACCAGACAGTATCAGATCAGCAGGACACACTAACCAATGCCTACCCTCATTCTGTACCTCCATCTTCCTACCACTAGACTATTCCAAGGTAAATCACACTACACTCAACATCCCTCTTCAAATGTCAGTAAACACCCAACATAATACATGCCAACTTTCAGCAGAGCATGTGTCCTATACTTCTTAACTCTGAACTTGCCACTCTCTACCCATGCCCCAGCAGGAATCCTCGAGCATCACAATGAACCACTTAAATCTCACCATTTTCACCCAACTTCTGTTTTCTCTCTCCCTTGAATAGGAGGGCCTTCTAGTAAATGTACCTGGACAGTCATGATTAATAGTAAAGCAAGCAACCCACAAATCATTGTCACCTCTTCTGCCCAGTGCCTCTTAGCTACTCTTCCATTTATGTTCCTAGAGAATCCCACAGATCATTCTCTCCTCAATGCATGGTGTCAAGGACTGACATCTGGTTACCAGATCAATGATTTACTGTGTGCAATCTGGTGAGTTTTTTTCTCTATAAGCTTGTTTGATCAAACAATGTATTCAAAACAAAGAAACTCTTGAACTATGTTATCATAGTGACCTGAAAGAGATTTTCTAATGGGCTATCTTTCCTCTAAAGAATATTTATATTGATAATAAAATGCAGTATCATTTTGTACATGCTAGGCACTAATAGAAAATAATAGAAATGCAATATCATAGTCTGTCTGGGTTAGTTTTTATCATCATCTTGACACAGCCTAAAGTCACCTGGGAAAGGGAACCTCAATTAAAAACTAGAGTGATACCTCAGCAGTCAAAAGTACTTATTGCTCTAATAGAGAACCTGGGTTTGGTTCCCTGAAGCTCACAACCATCTGTAATTCCAGTGTCACAGGATCTGATGCCCTCTTCTGGCTTTCAAGGGTACCAGATACACACAAGTATTATACATACATACATGCAGCCAAAGCACTAATAAGAAATAAAAATAAATCAATTGTCTTCACAGTGGTCTTGTTTGGTGTAGGAGGGCCCAGTCCAATGTGGGTGTAACAGGGCTAGGCTCCTGGGCTGCATAAGAAAGCCATCTGAGAAAGCCCGAGAGGGAGCCAATAAGCAACATTCCTCAGTGTTCCCTCCCCTGACTTCCCTCAGCAATGGACTCTTACCTGGAAGTATAAACTAGAATGAATCCTTTCCTCTCCAAGCTGCTTTTGGTCAGAGTGTTTTATTATAGCAATAGCAGCACACTACAACAGAGGCTTTCTTACCTTTATTCTGCCCAACTCAAACTGGAAGACATTGGGACTTGTAGCTTGTGCAAAAACTGCAGGAAATAACTTTGTGCTTGGCTCCACCTTAAATGAACAAGTGAGGGTGTGGGTATTAGTAAAGGAAGGAGACAGGAGACAAAGAAATGCGCATTTCCTTTAAAACAACCAAGAGGCACATGACAGAAGGAGACTAGAGATTTTCCCTTTCATCTTGTGAATATTCTGTCAATAATCACTGGGTTCATAACTACACAGACGGCTTGGAAGGAAATACTGTTAACTCCAAAAGGCTTGCAGCACTGCCAATATGCAAAATAAAATATGTCATAAACTCGTAGATGTTTTACTTCTTTCTTAATTTCTGAGTTTTTCATCTTAGGAAATCTGCTTCCCTTTAGGAGGAGCAAAAGCCTAAGGCTACCTCTGACCACATACCTGATAGTAAGTACTTAGCTCCTTGCCATTGGCAATGAATGTGAGCAGCCCGCTGGCAGCATCCACTATGCAGCCGATCTCCAGACCATTGCTGTTGTTTCGTCCTTGCCCAGGGCTCATGCTCTCTCCTGCACACACCATATAGCAGTTGCTGCGTTTGATGCTGAATTAAAGAAAGAACAACACACATTTGTGTCCTTCCACAAACATAATCACGGGAGAAAGCAAGTGTATCTTGCCAACTAAGCCTAAATTATGCTGTGCAAGCAACAAGCTCATGCTGTAATGGGAGAGATGCAGAATGGGCCCAAGTCTGTGATTCTGAGCAATACTTCATTGACTGTGGGGGACAGTCTACATCAGGTCTCACGCATGTCTAAGTTTCACACCTAATGGAGACACGCCAATGAGCTTGGCACCAAATAAGAATTGATCTGTACCTCCTCTGCAAAATAAAAACAAAAACAACAACAACAACAAAAAACCTCAAACCAAACTGGACCCTTTTTCCTGAGGTTCAAAAAAGTTTGACTATTGAATAATTATCCAAATTTGAATTTTCACCACTACCCCCCAACACATACACACCACTGCTTGTTCTGAGATAGAGAATTCATCCTAAACACGATTAAAATCCCCAGGCAAATTCTATACAAGCCACGAGTGCAATATCATACCTGACCAATATGATGTGCCTTTATGCACAGTTTCTGGTGATGCTACAAAGGACAGCTAAGTAGACAATAAACACAGCACTGCTGACTATAAGTTCCATCTGACTTCACCTTCACCAGAACCTTCATTGGAAAGTTCTATTCCATTCTCTTAGTTGCATTACAGCCAACAAATCACAAGACTAGCAAGGAAAAGCCAGAGGCAGGCAGGAAGGGAGACAAAAACAAAAAGGCTAGGATAGACTCCTTTTCGGGTTATCCAAATGCAGGTTGCATTTCTTTGCGCTCGGCACCCGGTACTCGGTGATTCTCCCTCATCCTGTTTCCAACGCTAATAACCTGTCAGTTACAGCATTCTTACATGAATCAGTGTTTTTCTTATATCGTTGCCATCTTTGAGAATTAAATACATGTCCGGATCATTCTTTAAAAGACATGGTATTTGGGGTCCCATGCTGATATCAAGTACTCTTTGAGGCTTTTTGCAAAAGCCCTTATCTGTCTGTAGTGTTGGGGGAGGGACAGCGCATTTCCCAGGTCACCAAAAAGGATGGCTCAGCTGAAGAAGAAAAGCAGCACTATGGAAGACTCTTTCTGAGACCTGGCATAGCAGATCAGAGAGGATCGCATGGGAGCACGGGGTAGAAGCAAATGGGAGGATCTTCTCTTGTCTTATTCTGCAAGGAAGATGGCCTGCTTCACTTTTTTGAAGGTTTGGTTTGAGTTCGGTGTTTTACAAATGAGAAAGGATGGTACACAAAATGTAACTGACTTACCCGAGGCCATACAGCGAGTCAAGGGCAAAGCTGAGGAAAGAATCCACTGGTCCTCAGTCGGAGTTCAAAGGCGTGCCCCTTGTCTAACTCTAAGCTAGGAGCCCACTCTGTCTGTGCACTCTCCTCCCCACCACACGGTGCCCAAGGGGCTTCTCAGACCATAAACACGCTACCTCAACTCACTCATCTCCATAATACAAAGGCTAAGAATTGGTGACCTAAGTCCTTAGTTGCATCACCTGAAGAATAAATGATCCTTACCCCAAAGGCCGCTGTATTCTTATTATGATTTTTGCTTTTAATATATACAGATTCCTTGCTGGTTTGTATGCATAGGAAAAGAGGACATCAACGGCTGAATTACATCATCCTATAAATGGAAATATCCCGAGTACAAAATCCAAGAAACAAGAGTATCTAGGCCTACCAATAGTTTTTCAGGCATTATTCTGTATAAAACACTGGAAGAACCAACCTCTCATGTACTTTTCCTTTTTCGTCTCCTAGAGTGACGGTCACTGTGCGCACTCTGTCCAAATCAAAGCCTGTGTCGTACTGGTGGAAGTCAGATGTGATCCAGCCCACCCACACATTAGCAGGCTCTTGTCCAGGAAAGATCCTCACTGAGTAATAGTACTGTGGAGACAGGGGAACCAAGTGTGGGCAGTGTGATGCAAGACAAAACAAAATGTGGGTGTCATCTGGGCCTGTGAATTGCCCAGGCATTTACTTCTATATTTAAGATCATTTGGCCACAGGCAAAGGGGGCTAGTATTCAAAAGTATTAAGATCAAACATTTATAAGTATTTTCTGCTCTGCTAGAGGATCAAGAACACACATTGGGCAGTTTACAACTGTCCATCACTGCAATTCCAAGTGATTCTGGCCTCCACAGGTACCCACATACATACAATATTCTTTCTGAGAGAGAGAGAGAGAGAGAGAGAGAGAGAGAGACACACACACACACATATGCAAATACACACACATACAGACCCACACACATACAGACATATACACACACATACAGATACACACATAACACATACACACATATACATATATACACACAAAGAAATGAAAAAATTTCAGATTATCTGTGAGAACATGACAAATAATGGGAGATTTGTGCACTCCTAGGTATGTGTGTGCATACATGTACATGGGAATACATATGTACATGTAGTTTTATATATATCATATACATACACACACAAGATAGCATCAATCTGTTAGGTAAATTTTCAATTCTTGAGTGTCTGCAAGCTCATGAGAGCTTCACTTTGGTTATGGGCCTCTTTGCATATGTGTGGCTTCACCTTTCTCTTATATGTAACATTCCAAAATCTGAAGTCATTTCTTTGGCTTCTTTGATGCATGAGCATCAAACTCAAACATGGATGCATTCAAACAGGGACTAGAGAGACAGATCAGCAGGTACCAGCACTGGTTGCTCCTGCAGAGTTCTCAGCATTGGTTCATAATACTCATATGGTGGGTTAGAGCTACCTGTAACACAGTTCCAAGGGATCCAATGCCCTCTTCTGCTGTGTGTCCACTATCACTGTGTGCACACCATGTACATATTTACATGCAAGCAAACATTTACACAGATAAAATACAAACAAACACTCTTTAAAAAATAACAAAGAATCACTCTACAGCAGATACAGCTATTTTTTCCAATTAAGCATTCTAGATGCATAGTTCTGAAGATTCAAAATGGCAGAGGTCATACATGAAGAGTATGACCTACTCTCAGACAGTTTGCTAAGATGTACTAAATTATATGGACTTTCAAAAGCCCAATGGAATTTTCAAATCTCATCGAGAAATTTGAATATCAGACTAGACGTCAAAATCTGAATTATAGATATCCATAAGGACAGTTACTTTAAATAGCTCTCATGCCTTAACAGACATCACAATACAAGCTTTGCTTCAAAATCTCTATCCCTAAAATATGTCTAACGGTACAAGCAAATAATTGCTCTTAAAATTAATTCAGCTGAGTGTGGTGGCATGTGCCTATAATACCAGTACTACAAAGGTTGAGGTAAGAGGATCGAGAGTTCAAGGGCAGCTTTGACTACAGAGGGAGATATCATCTCAAAAAAAAAAAACAAGGGCTGGGGACAGTTGGCAGAGTGTTTGCATATCATGCAGAAAGTCCTGGATACCACCCCCTAGTGCCACAAAACCTGGGAGTGCTGGCATAGGAGTATATGTCTATAGCACATAGCACATAGGAGATGGAGGCAGGAAGATCCGGAGTTCAAAGTCATCTTCAGCTACAAAGCCAGTTCAAAGCCAGCCTGAGCTCAGTAAACCCTGCCTTACCCCTCCTCTGCTCAAAAAAAAAAAACCCAAAATGGAAAAACGTTTCCATTAACAGTATATCAAAGTATTTGAGATGGAGTACACGGAGTGCTTCAGGCGCATACCGTGGATGTCTGCATCAGGTACTCATAGTCATCCCGGTCATCAGCAAGCACATCTTCAGTGAGTCTTGCAGAATGGCTTGTGCTATAATCTGGCTTCGTCCTTCTAAGCAGGAATCTGCAGCATGCGAGAGGAGGAATAAGCGACAGCAGCATATGAGAATTCTGCACACTTCCCATATGAGAACAGGAGCCAAAATGTCTTCAGTGGGGCATTCTCCTTCCCAGGGAACATCTGGCGACAGTGGGAGATGGGTTTTGGTTGTCCCAACTTGGAGTGGAATACTCTGACACCTAGCAGGTATATGTGAGGGGAATCACCCAACACCCTTTTAAATTCCTAGGGGGAATCTCTACAACAAAAAAAAAAACGGCCTGACCAGAGTGGCAATAGCACTGCATTTGAGCATCACTGATCAATGCAGAAAGGGATACTACAGCAACTTATATTTACTATTAAAAACAGTATTGACAGCAATGAGCAACCTTCCTAATACTGTGACCCTTTAATACAGTTCCTTATGTGTGGTAAGCCCCAACCATAAAATTATTTTGTTGCTACTTCACAACTGTAATTTTGCTACTATTATGAATTACCATTATGTAAATATCTGTAATGCAGGATACCCGATTATGCAACCCCCAAAAGGGTTACAACCCACAGGTTCAGAACCACTGACTTAGAGGGATAATCTCAACCAAAAATGTAAATATAGATAAATCTGAACAGATGACATTTGGGCTCACAAAGTAGAAAAACTTTTCTGTGTGTGTTATACTCCTCTGTAAAATCTTTTGAGAATGAATAAATAAATAAATAAATAATGAATGAATGAATGAATGAATGAATGGGAGGAAGATGAATACTAAAAATCCTTCACCCTCTTCTCCAGCTTGGGCCACTTGGTAGCCATATAACTTAAAAACATACTGTAGCTGAACTCAGTGGTTCACACCTGTAAGGACAGCACACGGGAGGCCAACACGAGAAGATTGGCATGAATTCCAGGCTAGTCTGGCATACAGACTGAGATTCTGCCTCAATATATCCAAACCAAAGGCTAGACAGACAGTGTACTAGGTAAACTGCTCACCACACAAGCCTGAGGACCTAAGTTCAGGTCATCGGTACCCACGTAAACAGCCAGGTGCAAAAGCCCTACAACTGGAGGGGCTCAGAGACAGGTAGATTCCTGGAGCCCACTGGACAGAAGGACTAGCAGAACCGGCAAGCTCCAGGCTCTGTGAGAGAACTTGCCCCCCAAAATAAGGTAGAGAATGAGAAGAGTATTCAATTGGGCATCCTCCTCTGACCTAAACACACACACACACACACACACACACACACACATTGAAGTGCACATGTACCCACACACAAGTGTATATACACACAAACAGAACCCCAGCCCAGACAAGCCATCACCCCATCTCTGCTAATTACCTTTGCTTTAGGCGTGAAGGCTTTTCCTGAGCATAATCTTTGTGATTATTAAACTCTGGCTTCAGGGTTTCTTTGTCCTTGTCAAGGCGGTCAGGGACCAAATGACCATGAGCTGTCTTCATCAGAACCTCAAAGTCAGAGTCCATATCATAATCCTCCAGATCATTCTTGGGCCCGTAGAGGCCTGCACCAGGGAGCCCTCCTGCCACCGTCTTCGAGAAGACCTCAGCACACTCAATGGGCATGCTCAGGCGATAAAACATGATGTCAGTGTTGCTATTCTGAGAACCAAAGGACTTCTGAGTGACTTTCAGACACGGAGAACTGTCTATGGTGCCATCTATTCTTGTTACCTAGAAGATGAAGGAGTATGTTAGTTTTGAGTGTCAACTTAACACAATGTGGAGTCACTTGGGAAGAGCAATCATCTGGACAACTTTGGCACATGGGCATGTCTATGCAAGATCTTAACTGGGTGGATTGAGGTGGGAAGACCTGCCCACCGCTGGTGGCACTATTCCCTAGACAAGGAACCTTGGAATGTCTAAGAGTGGAGAAAGTGAGGTGAACACATGCATGCATGTAACCACTGCCACCAACTCCCTCCAATTCCCACCACTGGGACTCTCCCTCTGTGATGAAGTGGAATCTGGAACCTGAAGCCTAGAGCTGGGAGCTAAAATAAACTCTTTCCTCCCTATGTTGTGTTTGTCATGATAATTTTATCATGCAACAAGAAACAAAACTAGAGCGTCATAGTTCCCATTCTAGTCACCACTGTTAATCTCCTAGCTTAACAATAATCAATGCATTTCATGTGCACAGGCTCTAAAGATGATCCACCCCAAACAGTATTTTGTCGAGATTGTAAAGCTAGAGGAACTATGTTGTGGCTATATATTCAGACCTATCTGCCCACAGGTTCCACGTCTGCGCTTCACCCAAAGTCCCATGCAGAATATTTGTGGAAAATGCATTTGTACTGAATATGACCACTTCTTTCTCATTAGCAATATAACAAAAATATTTATATAGCACTTACATTGTAATATATATCATAAGTAATTTAGGAACTTCTGACATTGCATAGGTTGATTTGTATAGGTTCTGTAGGAATGCTGGCCTTTTGTATGAGGGACTTGGGCAACCGCAGATGTTGGTATCCAAGGAAAACATACAATCAATTCCCTGTGGATAAGCTAAGGATAACTATAATAATTTAGTCCTGCCCTAACTCTAAAGACAGGTTGACCAGTTCATGTCACAGAGTACGCATCCAGATCTATCCAAGCACTCACTGTCAGTGCATAAAGTGATATTTTTCATCAGCAGATAAGCTACTGGATAAAGTGCCCAAGGAGAGATTAATCCTTTCCTTAGGTCCATTACTATGTAACACATATCAGTTAGCATTTTAATATCTTGACAATCACTGTTCATGTGGACATTCCTATACATAAAGATTTCCCACTTCAAGTTTTGAGAAAAGGCTTGATTCTTAAAGGAAAAGCAAACCTCGATGTGTTCATGGTTTGATGGGACCTGGAGGAACTGAGGAAGCCGCTTGCTCAGCCACATGGTGATGTCCCTGTTTGTGTTAACGGCAAAGGGCTCATAGCCTTCTTGTAAGCCACAGATGGTGAAATATTTCAAAGTGCTGACATCCTTCCCGAAGTTCATCCTGCCTACTTGTGCCACCCCAAGGCTACACACAGGGATGAAGCCTGGAACAAAAACAGAAATCACCATCTTCAGTATTTAGCAAGAGATTCTCTTAGCAAGGCATAACAAGCAGATCACTTCCCAAGTCCTGTCTCGGAGAAAACCATCAACCCAGAGAGAACACAGTGCAATGAAGAAACAGATGACATTATGAGAGTAGAGGTGTATGATCTCGATATCAGGGTTTACTAACTACAGCCCCTGTAAAAGTCTATTCTTCCACCTGACCTCCAGGAATCTTGGAATGTCCATTCTTATAAGGATCCCTCCCTGCTGCTTCCACAATCATCAGGTGTACATCCTTCTTTCATTAATGAAAGAGAAGAAGGTTCAAGAACCAAGGGGTATGTGGCCCCCTTTGCCTTGTTCTTCAGCTAGTCAAAAGGCTCAATATATCACAACACCAGACATGGCCAGTGCCCTTGGCTTCTTTGTATATATTCTCACGGAGAAAATGGCTGGAGGCAAACATTTTAAAGGTTTCTAGGCTAGAAAGATGGCTCAGAAATTAAGAGCATGTACTGTTCCTACAGAGACGTGGGTACAGTTCTCAGCACCCACATGCAGGCTCACAACCATCTGTAATTCCAGTTCCATGATTTGCAACACTTAATTTTGGATTTCATGAGCACAAGGTACCATGGAACATACACATACATGCAGGCAAACCACCTATACAGATTAAAAAAAAACTAAAAATTTTGAAATGTTCACAGTTACTCTGATCTTTGAGGAGACTTTCTTTTCCTCCTGTGATGAGTTAAGACTAGACCTGAGGAAAATGTATATAAATGCATGTTAGAGAGCATACATGCATGTATATCTATAGATGTGTGTATATATATGTATTATACACAGGTTAAATGTGCACATACACAGATATAATATGCTTAAATTAAATGAACACATATACACATCACATACACAAACATGAATTTGCACACATAGCAATAAACAATGGGACAAAAAACTAATAAAATACTTGATAAGTTAACATAACAAAAGGCAGAATCAGCTAATCTTTCCATTATTAGACAAGATCAAAATTGTCTTAATACTGCTGTTTATCTGAGACCTTTGGGATCTACTATTGATGATGTTAGATAGTTATTTTTGCAACAGATGTGGGATGTCTCTTCCAAGTGGAAAATATTTTTTATTCTCCTCATTTCTCACCATAATGTTTCACATTAATGCTGGGCAGCCAGCACACAAGCAAAGTCTATTGAGGTGCAAAGTACAGCTTAGAGTGTCCAAGTAGGTCCCACAGGAAGACAGTGTTCAGTAACTCTGTCACTGGGCTTCTTTCTTCCTTCTTGGAGGTACTAGAAGCATTAGACAATATCTCCGTATCAGAAGACAATAAAAGTTATGTCAAAGACTCCCCATATTAGATAGCCCATCCTCTGTGCCATAAGGCAGTAACAGATATGTCAGTAATGGCACTGAAAAGATGGCTCAGAGGTTAAGAGCAGGCACTGTTCTACCAGAAGACTTGAATTCAGTTCACAGCAGTCACATGGGCTGCTCACAATGGCTGTATCTCCAGCTCTGGGGAATCCAGTCCCCTCTATCTCCAAGAGAGCTAGCACACTCATGGCTTGCACAGACATAGACATACACACATACAAAATAAAAAATATAGTAAAATAAATCTTAAAATAAGAATGAGCAGTGTTTCCTGTCTGTTTCCGAAGATATAGATGCAAAGGAATGGCTGTGCAGTGTCGCTGCCACCAAGTAGAGGGGAGGACACATCCAGTTGAGTACCAAGAAGTGTAAATTAGCAGTTTGTGGTTAAATGTGAATCATCTGCAGCTGTGCCTGACAGCCCATGCTCCAGCAGTCAGAAAGTTGTTGCAAATAAGGGTCCCCAAGGAATCAAAGCGATGGACGGGATAAATCTAACAGATGGGAGACACATGAACTTTATGCATGACAATTAGGAAGTGTAACCCACCATCTGACACCACTGAAGAGACAATGAGACAGAGTCAGCTCCTTGGTCAACAGGCACTTATTTATTTCAGATCACTGTGCTTGTAGAAGTGTTATTGACTGATAACAATGGAGACTTGAAACCATCTCCATGGGGGACTTCTGAGTGCTAATTGTACTTCTCTGACTATTTTTTTGTACAATTAAAATAGTTTAATTTTTAAATTAAGTTAACTATTGATACATACAAAAAGTTACATATGGAAAAAGGCATTAAATCTGAATAAAGATTCAGAAGTCTACATTGCTTTAATTATAAATATATACATATATAATTATATATATATTATCAAATAATATCTAGATTTTGAAAGTTTATTCTTCAATGGTTCATTCACATATAAGAAAATATTCATAGACATGCATTTCTCAAAAAAAGCACTCTATTTCCAGGCAGGAAGACACCAGAATGTTTATCCAAAAACTTCTTTTAGAAAGACTTTTAACACTTCTTGGTCTCTCTTTTCATGTCCCTTGACAAATTTCTCCCATCAAATGTGTGTTTTCTTAGGAAAACAAGGGACAGTTTCCATCACAAATACTTGACTTGCTAAAACAGCACATGGCATCATCCTTTCCAGGAAGAAATGTGTTGGAGTGATAGGGATACAATGACTTGCATGGTATGTTCTTCAAGTCTTACACTCAGTGCTCTATGTGATGAGCCCCATGCGAGAACTCTGCACAAGAAACCCTGCTTAACCCTCTGAAGAGGTGTGAGATTTATGTGGGACATGTTGCTCATATTCATTGAGAAACCACATGCTTCTTTATTTGACAAATACCAGCTGCCATGTGCCAGAAACTAGAAATAAATTTGACTAACACAGAGATACTAGCCCCAAACTGCTCACTATCTACTGAGGAGTCAAAAAGATATAGAAAAAGGTTAACCAAATACCATAGTATCTTTCCAAGAAGATGAGGTATTTGGACCAGAGGAAGGATGGAAAAGGAGAGTTCAATAACATCTCAGAACTATTAGTATCTAAGAGCAGGCCATTCAGGCAGGCAGTCCTGTGGAAAGATTTACAAGGGTCTGACACTCAGCTGACTTGGCTTTAAGTCTTAGCTCCACTCAAAATAGCTACTGGACTCTTTGCATGTTGCATATAGTCTGAGATTTAATCCCTTTTCCTTTAACACCTACATGATAGGAATAAGTTTAATAATTAGAGATTTATTGTAAAGAACAAATCTTGCAAAAAAAAAAAAAACCAGAGTCAGAACTTCTACACATATAGAATAGCCATACTGAAGCATGGAGCTTCACATGGAATTTCACACTTCCACTATCAAATGTATTTTATGTTTTTATCTACCACAAATGATTAGAATTGCATGACAGATTTGAACTGAGAGAAACAATTAACTTTGTATCCTCTTTAATGACTCACGTGTTTATTACTACAATCTGTCCTTCCTCATCACTTAATACTTTCCCTTTCTTGCTTGTTCTCCTTTCCACATGTAATACGGTACCCACATAATATATTATAGGCCAGGATCTACCAAGAGGGAGAATATGCAATTGTCTGCTTTCTGAAAACAATGTTCATTTTTCTTTGGCACTGAATAGCATTCCATTTTAAGCATGTACTGAGTTTTCATATGTCCTCTCTTGATGAATCAGCAAGGTTAGGTTCCATCTCTTTGCTATAGTGAAAAGAGCAGCAACAAACATGGATTATGATTTTAAAGTAACATTTTAAAGTAAAGTGTGTCTACACCTTATCAGGGAAGTTCACTGAATTTAATTTCAGACTGAAAAAGAAGTGGAATCGATCTACCCATAGTAAAAGAATGATTGTCTTTGATATATATACAAGATTAAATATGGGCAGACATTAAAATTCATCTTATAACTCAAAAAAGTTAAGTTAGGGGGTAGGGAGATACCTCAGTCACTAAAGCAACTGCTGCCCAAACATAAATCCTGGATTTAGATAATGGCCATATGATGTAGGAGGGTCATCTGTCTATGTGTTACTTTCATTGGTTAATAAAAAACCTGCCTTGGCCTTTTGATAGGTCAGCCCTTAGGTGGGTGGAGTAGACAGAACAG
>LOEQ01001862.1:96508-110771 GCA_001685075.1 Bramus lutescens
GGGAGCCAGGTGGGACGAAAGGCAGGCCCGCTCCCCGAACACTACAGAATGGCGCTATCACTACAGCCATACACATAAGACAACCAGGAAAGCCAGGTGTGGTTGCACATGTCTGTAAGCCACCTAGCACTGTAGGGGCCAAAAATAAAAACAGAAAAACAAACCAAACAACAACAAAAAAAGACAAATGCTAGAGCTAACTGGCGAGCCAGTCAGAGAAGATAGTGGTCAGTGAGAAAACTTCCTCCAATGATAAGGCAGAGAACAATAGTGGAAGATACCCAATGTCAATCTTTGGCCTCCATAAACACCTGCAAACACAGACACATACATCCTAGACACAGATAAAACAGGAAAGAACAATAAAACTAATCAACAACATTGAAATGCAATCATTTTAGGTGGCATACACAAGATGACTACATTATTTCTTATGTTTTAGAGCTAACATTACTCAAGAAGTTGGTAAAGATATTAAATTTCATTAAAAATGTTTATGCTTTAGAACAGCATTTATAATAGGCTTAAAAGATATTTATTTGAACAACATCCTTTCAATTCTTTATGAAGGAGGGAAATATAGCAAACATCAAATTTCTCTTTGTTTTTATATAATTTTATAAAATGTTTATTTTTTTAATGTTATATGTATATGTGTATGTCTGCATAAATTTACATGTACCAAATATGTCCAGGTGTCCACTGAGATCAGAACAGAAGAGGGTGTCAGATCCCTTAGAACTAGAGATACAGCATGGTAAATCACCTACAAATACAAGGTTGTAGATGCTGGGAACCGAACACAGGTCTTCTTCAACAGAAGTAAGTACTCTTATTCAATGAGCCATCTCTCTAGTCCATTCCTATATAATTTATTCATATAAATTATAGAAGTAACATGTGAGTATAGGTTCTTTTTTATCAAATTCATACTAATAGATTGAACATATACATATATGTATATAAGTGTATGATACACATACATATATATACATAATTTAAAATAGCTGTAATGCAAATAAAACTTTATTTACAAAAGCAGATGGTGGACGGGGACTTGGTACATAGCTAACTTTGCTAATCCAAAGTTATATACAATATAATATGATATAATATAATATATAATATATGACATACTTCCAAAGAAAGTCATCCTTTCAATGGCTCTTAGCATAATTAATGCAGATGAGCTCAACTGATTATATCAGTCTGAGCCATGCCCCAATCTGTTCACATTGTGTGTGTGTGTATGTGTGTGTGTTTGTATATACATATACATATATATATTCTTATTGTGAAGTTGCTTCTTGTAGTATAGGACAGATGGCTTTGACAAGCTTTTACTTTCTGGTACAAGCCTCTGTCCCCACAGCAGAGCATCTGTGATGAGCACACAAGCACAGCCTAGAAGATGACAGTTCCCAGGATGTGAGTCAAAACACAGCTCAAGCTATAACCAAAGAAAGCTAGAACCGACCATAAACACTTCCCAAGAATTAGCAAATACCTCATTCTTTAATCTTCCTGAAATAAAGACAGGAATCCACATATACAATGCCAGCTAGGTAGACCAAAATTTTATTTCATATAAATCTGAATTGGATGGTAGAAGAAAAGGAAAGCTAATAGTTCTTTGTGGTCGACAGTGTGCTGATAATTTGTGACATCTTCCCATGCATTATTTAATATTTACCCCATTTTTTCCGAGTAATATAACAGTCAAGTTATTAAGTCATTTGTTTGGGGTCTAACAAGAGACTGTCATAAATTATGTGCTAATTATTAATACTGTATTAGATTTCACTGCAGAATTTGTTTTTACTGAGTCTCTCCTCCTTTTTTATACACCCTCCTAGCACCCTATGTCCTTCCAGCCCCAGTACCCTCCTCTTGGGCTTCATGTCTCATGTGTTCTATGACCCTCAAAGCCTCCCCCACCATGGTTCTTCTTGTTTCAGACCTATATATAACCAGATCCATGTTCATACATATGCACATATTCAAACATTAAAAACCAGGACCCACGTATTAGGAAGAACACATCATTTGTCTTTCTGAGTCTGGGGGAATTTTCAGTTCTATCCGTTTTCTTGAAGAATTCATGATTTTACCTCAGAATTAAATCCCATTGTGTATATATGCCATATTTTCACTATACATGCATCAGTTGATGGACATGTAGGCTGATTCCATTTTCTGGCTATTGTGAATAGAGCAGTAATGAACATATGTGAACATGCATGCTTGTACTCAGACAGAAAATATCTTGAGCATCTTCCCAGTGATATAGCTGGCCTACATGGTAGTTCTTCATTTAATGTTATGCAAAATCTCCACACTGGTTTCTATATGGTAGAATCCATACACTGAGTGGTACTTAAAAGTGTCAACCTCCTCAACAAACTTCAATCTATATGAAGAGGAGACCTGGTTTTAGTCATCTTTGTCACCCCAGACTCTGGGAGAAGGTCTGAGCCATGTTAGATTCTCAGTCCTCTTTTGTGAAGTTAATGGACAAAAAAAAAATGCTGTAAACTGCTGATGAACCAGAGGTATCCAGAATGAAAAGTCAATGCTGTGGGGAGCCATGTCACTGCCCACTATTTGTTTCATCTTACGCACAGACATCTCCACCTCATCAAAACCCTCTCTAAGTGAGATAGATGTCTTTTCAGCTGAGATAATTTCAGTGCCTGATCGGATCAGCCTCATGGCACTCAGCAATTTACAGCTGCAACTCATATGTCCACTCACCCTAAAACGATTATTGGGGCTGGCCATGCCTCGGAACAAACCTCTGCATTGTACTGCAAACACAAATGACAGAAAACCATGGCGCTTACCATCACCAACATCAAAGTCCTTGAAAGCCAACTCGGAGCCTGAGTCATCCAGTAGGATCTCGCCATTCAGAGTGAAGATCATGGTATGTTCATTCATATCAACCATACAGCCCACGACATCACCTGCTTGCCAAGAGCGCCCATAGTGTTCATTACCCTGGTGCCACCGCTGGGCCTGTGGGGGGGTGGAAGAGTTCCTTGTCACAGTCAGACAGATGAACTGCAGTAGGGTGATCTCAGTCTTTGGATAGAGGGAAGTCTGGGAACTCTAAATCCCTAATGCAAACAGAGGGTGGGGGATTACGAACAAACCAAATGATACTCCAAGCTTCTGAGAGTTAATCTAACCATATGTACTATGTACTTTTACAGTTTACTTTTACAAACTATAATGAATGCTTCCCATGATATGGGTTACTTTTCTCTACTCCCATTGTATAAATGTGAGCTGGCAATCATGCCGGGTACCAACCACTGGGAAAAAAAAACAACAAAACATTTTCATGTTTGCCTCTCTCAAGATATGATTCCTCTTTTTGGGACCACTGTCAATACCACTTAAACAAGAATGGGATTCTGGAAACTTCTCTATTCCTTCTTAACATCAGAAAAGCTTCAAATCACACCTAAAAATACTCTGAAAATATCTGTGAAAATAACAAGTCCCAAACCAAACATGGATACCATCCCATATATATACAAAGCAAAATGTCTATTATAAACACAGTTGGATACAGAATTTCAACAAATGTGAGTTTGGAATACACTAATTTATAGGAACAAAATTATTCATAGGAGTTATTTTGTCACATAAATCCTTTCAACTTATTTAGAAGTACCGCCTTCATTGTGATTTGCTATATAATGTGTTAGTTATTACGCTTGTATAAAATACTGATAAAATTATTCTTGATGTAACATGTTGTTTTTAAATTTTTCAACTGAATTTGCATCAAAAGGCATTACAGTTCAGAGTTCCCCTAGCATCTCTATTGTCTCCTTGCCCCACCTGTGTCCCCCAGGTTGAGCATCTTTTCCTGTCTATGGGTTGCTGGATGAAGAGGGAACTTTAATTTCTAAAGGTTGTTTCTTGCTATGTATGGTTCACTATGTCTGATCACCAAAGCAAGAATGAAACCAAAGCTGCCTTATTATTGTTTATTAGTTTAGTCAAGGTCCCCCTATATGAAGCCCGGGTTGGCTCTGAACTCTTGGCCTCGGCTTCCTTGGTGCTGGGATTAAAGTATGCACCACCACACTGGCTTTCTGACTACTTCTGAAAGACAAGGAAGACTTGGCTCTTTGACAACTTTTTGGCAAATTTCATTGTCTCTGTAGGGCAGGGAGAGTCCCAAGATGACTACAAGGATATATTCAAAGTCTGCTGTGTAACCAGCAAGGAACTGCTGGGATCCATGTAAGTAGGATAGGTCAGGGCTCAGGAAAGCTACTCACCTTAAAGCCATCAAAAGCAAAGGCACGTTCATCAGAACCCAGCTCTAGATCCGGCTGGCAGCCTGGCCTGCTCCAGCCCACCCGCATGTCTCCAGCCGTGACTGCCTCAAATTCAAAGTACCAGCGCCCAGCCTTCACCGCATAGGTCTTCTCAGCCCTGAAGATGCGGAACCTCTCCCCAGTGCCGCTGCTCACCTCGGCTCTCGCGGCTGTGGGTTCGAGAGACTGGAGATCATTGGGTGGGAAGTTGAGAGAAAAGCAGGGCTTGACCTAAACTCAGTCATAAAACACACAGGGAGGACAACTACTCCACCCACCCCATCTCCTGCTCCACCATCTGCCCTCAGGTCCCTTAGGTAGAAGAAGCATCGGGTAAAGCAAAAAGTCAGGCAGAGCTTCCGGGGTTGCTGGGGAGGAACTCAGTGACTGACTTCACAGGTGAGCTTCCCCCTTGTGCCCCTTTCAGAGAACGAAAGCCAGTAAGGCCTAGCTGCTTAGCTCATGTGGTTCAGAAAGAGAAGACGACATGAACTTGAAGTCTTAGGTGGGAAAAAAATACATTAAAATAAATAAACCGTCCTGCAAATAAATAAATATAAGCATGTAACTGCCCTGCCTATGCCTCTCCCTTTGGCTGCCAAGCTATTTAAACAGTGGAACACCAAAAATGAGGGTACCCCAATATCCTCCTAGGAAAAGAAAAAGCTGAAGTTCTGGGGATGCTGAGGAGAAGAACATCTGAGAAAGATATACAACTTACCCTGGGATCCTGTGGGAGAGACGGGACTGAAAGGATGTTGGGGGAAGGGAGGTGGTCACCTTCCTAGCCTTCCACTGAAATCTTACCCCCAAGAGAGGTCTGAAGAGGGACTGGGGTGGGGGAGGAGGGCTGGAACTACTTGTCCCTCCCCCCAGTGTGGCTGCACTAACCCAATCTCTCATTTCTGCTTTTCACATGAATTTGGGTTGTTTAATTGGCGTATCAAGGACAGGTGGCTAAAACTACCCTGTGGGGCATAGGCTGGGACCCCGAATCTACTAAAAGGTAGACATTTCTGGGTAAGGTATGGGAATGAAGGACCAGAAAAGCAGAGGGAGGAAGGATGAGTGTTGTAAAAGAGGAGATTGACGGCCGACGACGGATGTGCACTACAGGGAAGCTAACAGGCTCTGGGTTACCACGCAGGAGTTTTCCATTCTCCCACACTTTTAACAGAGGCTGCAACGCCAACAAGTGTGCCTAGAGATGAGGCAGAGGCACAGTTCCAGTTCCAAACCAATGCATGCAAATGGAGAAATGTATGTTTGAATATCCTATACCTACGATGTCCAGGAGGGGGTGCTATCTGTCACCTGTGGGTATTGTGCACTTAAAATGTTGTTTATGTCACTCAGACTCAGTTCACTTTTCTGGATTTGAGGCATGTCGCAGGTGTGCTATCTGAAGTAGGCTCCAAAGAATATGTGCTATCCTTTTTTGGAGATGATATGCATATTTAAATGTTTGTTATTTTGTATGTGTGTATATGTTTGCCTGTGTGTATGCATGTGCTTGTGTGTGTGTGTGTGTGTGTGTGTGTGTGTGTGTGTAGTGACTATGAGACTGAGAGAACCAAGGAACCACAGGCCACCTAGACACCTGATACCTACAGCCCGAGTAACCCTCAGAAGGCACAACCCACATTAATCTCGGAGAACTGGACTGAAGAACTGGTCCACTGAATGGAGGAGGAAGTTAAAGGAAGCCATCACTCCTGGTTAAGACTTGAGCTGGGACCCAAGGAACAAGCTGTAGTGACTTCAGGTATGTGACACAATGCATAGGAAACAGAGCAGAGGAGCTCTCTCTGCCCACTCAGCTGCTGGCAGCTAGCATGGAGTTGGCAGATGCCAGATAAATAGCAGCTAGCATCGATTGCCACCTAAAGGATTGGGCAACATTTACAAATAATAAAAGTTTAATAAGTTGACTATTGAGAGGAAATGATCAAACCAAACTACCAAAGTCACTAAAGCTGAGTGTGGTGATACACTGCACACCTGTAACCACAGCACTTGGGAGATAGAAAAGGCGCTGGAAGCTATCTGAGCTACATGAGACCTTGCCTCAAAAAGAAAAGAGGCAGACAGAGCTTGGTGGTAAATGCTTTTAATTCCAGCAGCGGGGAAGGCAGAGGCAGGAGGATCTCCATGAGTTCCAGGTCAGCTAGGGTTACTCAGTAAGACCCTGTCTTATAAATAAAATAAAATAAATAAAACAATCTAGATAAGCTCCAGAGGTCAACAGTAAAGACACAATTCACTCACAAGTAGTGGGTAGAACATGAAAGTGAACTAAAACAAGAGGAAAAACTTTGGCTGTCATGTCAGGTGTCTCCTAATATGGGCTGGATTAACACACTACTCCATGGCTTTTTATGAGTAATTAACTCCACCTAGGGAGTTACAGACATGGTGCTGGAGCACAGCACAGTGCTGGCTTGGTGTTCACTAGCTAACCCACATTTCTGAGCACAGCAGACAAATGTCTTTAGTTGTGCACCCACTGTTGAGCCCAATGGGCTCCTACCGAGAGTACCTAATCTGCAGATAACCTGGTTAACCTCAGTGGATCACAAAATAAAATGAATAGAGATGAATGAAGGGCTGGAGGGAGGTACAGGGGGAGGAAGGAGGTACCGGGTGGGGAGGAGGGAGGTACGGAGTGGGTAGGAGAGAGGTATGGGATGGGGAGGAGGNGGAGGCACGGGGTGGGGAGGAGGGAGGTACGGGGTGGGGAGGAGGTACAAAAGAGGTGGAGTATGGTCAAAATGTATTGTGTACATTCAGGAAGTTGTCTGAAAACTAATTAATTAAAAACATTCCGGTCTATTGCTGAATAAGCGTATTTCTGAGGAAAAAACCTCAGAATTTGATAACTAAAGCAGCCTCCCCTGTGAACTCATTAGTCGCCCTTGTGGCAAGAGTCAATATAAACCAGGAAAAGCCAAACAAAATTAAGAATTCAAATGTTGAGTACTCAGGAAACTGATGCTGGAGGATTGTCACAAGTTCAAGCCCAGCTTGGACTACAATCAGTTCCAGCCACCCTAAGAGACCCTGCCTAAAGAAATGCTCGTGTATCCTGAGGAACTTCTTACTAGCCCTTCCTTAAATTTTGGCTGCAGCCACTATAAACTAATCTAAGGGACCTAGAACATGAACTGTGATGTTCACACTCAGGACTTGTTTCTGGTAGTTTCCTGTGTTTTAATTAAATGAAATCTAAGTGTCACTGATAAATTCAACTCATGCTTTTCCAAAGGATGAAATATTTCTTTCTCTAGTTAACTAACCAAGAAACTAACCAAGCAATCTGAAACTTTGGTGTGTGTCGTAGCAGCAAACACCTGAGCACAAACACCTGCACAGGACCCCAGCTGAAGCCAGGGAATAGCGATCCTATAAAAGACACAGAACTCCTTTCCAAGTAGAAAAGCCCCACAGAGGTCTTGATCACAGACACTTGGAAGGTCACTCTAACTTGTGTGAGTTTATACATCAAATGATGTTTATATTAAAAAATAAATAATATTTGACATTAAAAAAAAACAAACCCTGCAGCAGGGAACTTTCTCCTGTACATGACCAAGCCTACTGGGACTTGAATCAAGAAAGCTGGGAAATAGATCTGATCCAAGACTATGTTCCTGGACCCCAGAGCTGGCACGGAACAGCTGGTGACTGATCAGATAGATTGAGGGTAAAGTCTGGTGTTATATTCTAATATCCAGTTTCTCACGGGCACACAGGTTTAGGAGCCACCGACCGCTAGAGGGCGGTAAGAACCTAACTACATATGAAAATGACAAATTCCACCCAGAAGCAAGGACGGCAGCTTTAGTTTTTAAAAATCTTACACATAATCTAGAATGTGCCAGGTGCATTTACATCATACTTTAAAAATAATTGGTACCAGACCAGCCACCCTTTCAACTTCCTGGCATTACATTTAATAAAGTAATTCAAATCTTGACAAAAATCTTGTAATGAATAAGAACACATTGTACTCTCAGATGTTTTAATCCATCATCGAGAATACTCCGAAGGTACCACAGCTCATATACTAACTACAAGTTTCATTCAGAATGTGGGAACATTCCCCTGAAAAATGGGGAATAAATTACAGCTATACCCAATTACACAGAGTTAGGCTCAATTTTAGTAACCCTTTTTGCTTTTACCTTGTTCAGATGTAAGCCACAGCAGAAGGGAATGTTACCTTATTTATTGTTATTAAAGTGGGGGTAACATGCCACCATGCACACGCGGAAGTCAGAGGCAGCTCTGGGAAGTCTGTTCTCTCCTGTGAACATGTGTTCCAGGGATCAAACTCTGGTCTTCAGGCTTACACAGGGGGTGTTTTCACTCATGAGCTACCTCTAGGACCACAAATTAACGTTTTTAATTTTATCTTAAGAAATAACCAGACTTATTTGGTCTTATATCTTAAAATCTTTTATACCTTTTATTCTGTACTTTAGAAAAATCAGTTTTTCCCAAAGGCTTCTCAGCCAGTCCCTCCACCTCCCAGCATCCTCCCCCTCCAATCTGTCCCCTCTCTGTTACCATAGTTATATTTCTGTGGTAAATTGGGATAGCATAGCAAGCTCCTGCTTGGCAACTTCCTGGGGCTGGTACTCCCTGCTCAAGTATTTCCACATTTCTTAGCTAGGTTTTCATATATTCCATGTTTTGCCTTAATCATCCTCCCATCATCCATGGCTGCTCTCTCCTGACCTGTTCCCTATATTTAGCCCAAGGATAGAACCATCACCTGGGTCTTCTCATATAACCATACTTACATATTCTCTGTTAGAAAATGCCTGGCTCTGATCTACAATTGCTGACATTTTGATCCACTCAGTATCTAAGTCAGAAAACAATGTCTCCCCTAAATTATACCTCACGTAGTGAATTAATCTTTTGTACCTACTTTCTGTAATGTGTAACTGAACCTTCACTATGAGGGGGGCGTGTTATTAGGCTCAAGGTTATAACCATACATGAGAAATGATCTCACCTTCTATTGCAGCACAATACAACCCGTGCCTCATGGGTCAGTCACTACTCATGTGACTTCAGGAAGACAGAAGGTTGTCAATCAACTATTTCTTCATGTGTTTGTATGTATTCACATGTAGATGTACACACATTGGGGATTCAAGAACGTGTGCATGCATGTAAAGCTCTGCTATTCCCATTAGGTGAATCCCTTTATAACTCTCTATTTTCTGACATAGGACATCATGCTGAACATGGAGCTCTCTGATTCAGTTAAACTAGCTGGCTCCAAGCTTCTGGGATCCACCTGTCTCCACCTCTGGGCACTATAGTGGCTATAGTCTCGTGCTGAAATTCTTGCCTGTTCATGTGGGTTCTGAGAACCATACTCAGTTTCTCATGCTTGTGTGGCAAGTACAGCATTGACTGAGCAATCTCCCAGGATTTCAATCAACTGGTAATGCTTCAGTTTCTAAATTCTTATGAGATGAGTCAGTGCCTGTTCACTGTTTCTCCTCTCTTTTTTCAGGTCCATGCATGAATATTTCCATTTGCAAAATCATTAAGTTCCTCCTATTCTTTGTTCTTTTTTTGGCCTTTTTTTTTTGCTTTTTGTTTTTATTGTTGTTGCTTTGGGTTTTTTTTTTCAAGACAGGGTTTCTCTGTGTAGCCTTGGCTGTCCTTAAACTCACTAAGCAAGGCTGGCTTCAAACTCAATGAGATCCTCCTGCCTCTGCCTCCCAAGTGCTGAAATTAAAGGTGTGTGCTGCCACCACCCGACTCCCTTTTCCACATTTGTGTATATTTGTGTTTGTGTGTGAGAGTGTATATGTGCCACAGTGCACATCAGCAGTCTGTCCCCTCTTTCACCATATGGGTCCCAGGTATTGGACTCAAGTCATGAGTCTTGGAAGCAAGAGCAGAACTTTTTACTGCTGGGTCATCTCACTGGCCCCAGTCCCTTCTTTCCTTCTTCTCTTCCTGACCTATACAGTATTCTGCATTTTATAATCTTCTTCTGCCTTACAGTCTTCTCCCTACCTGCTCAGTTAGTCCCAACTCTGAACCAGTTCGCTGCTCTGCTGAGCTTGCTAGAAAACATAGACACAGATACACACACACACACACACTCATACACACACTGTCTCTACCTTTAAACAGACCATGAATGTTTCTATAGAATCTTACATTTGTACTCTTCATGCTAACCTTTGCTGCTGAATGCCGTCACCAGAGGAAAGAATGCATAAAATTCTCTGCTCCACAGATCGAGGGGACGCTGGCAGCACTCATCCCTCCCAAAGTCCTGAAATGTAATCTAAGGTGATGGCAATCCGTGGAACGTGGACTCAATTAAAAAGACCAATGTGCACACAGGAAGTTTAGTGATCTTTTTAACATGTCCATCCTCACGCTCCTTCTCCAGCTCCAAGACATGCTGAAACTCAACAGGCCCTCTAGCACAGTGAGAAACCAGTTACCCGCAAGTTTCTGGGGCAAGCACAACAGGGCCGGAACACCACCAAAGGCCAATTTAGAGATAACTGTCAAGATTTTACCTCCCAATCCTTATTCAGGTAAATCCCAACTCCAAATTTTTCTGTATTTAACCTGACTTAAAAGTTAGCTCAATACAAATACGCTTCTCCATGGGGACAGGTGTTAAAGCCAGCAGGGGCAATTCTTCCACATTGCAGCTGCTCAAGGTAGCAGTAATGAGATTAAAAAAGAAAAAAAAAGCTGAACAAACAATCTGACAGACACCTGGGAAGGAGATACCCACAGCAGGTTGCATGGGGGAAAGAACTCTCATTTTCCTAGAAATCTACAAAGTTATGCTTATGCTCCTGGCTATGCATATAATTCAGGAAAGATCTGAAAACTTCCACCTGGCCTTATCTATAAAAGACCTTGAGGCTGTGCACAAGCAGCAAAGAAATGCTAAGGTGGAATTATAAACCCCTTGGCAGGATGCTAGAAGCACAACCCAACAGGCAGGTGCAGCCTCTCCCCAGACAGATACTTCAGGAAGCCTTGGTCATTTAGCAGCTGACCACTAAGTAAATGAACAGGTCTTTAAGAGGCCATACGGGACAAACACAGACTCTACAAAATTAGCTCAGAAAAATCTTTAAGGAAACAGTAGCAATATGCATAATAATTAAGTTTAGAGTTGTCACAGTGTATTATTTAAAAAGTCCAGCTTCTAACAAAAGTTCTAAGGTATGCAGAGACAACAACCATATACAGGGATAAAAGAAACAGGCAACAGAAATTGACTCTAAGGGAGGTTGGGTCCTAAAGAAACACTAATCAACCACTTCAAAAAAGTTTAAGAAAGTGAAGAAAGTGTGTGAAAGAACCAAATAACAGTCTAAGACTTAGCAAGACATCCAGCAGGCCAAGTGTGGGGTCTACAGCTCAGTGGTAGAGAACTTGACAGTACGATTCAGTCTCCAATGCCAGCAAAAACAAGAACTTGACAACCATTGAGCTGGAGTGGTAAGGTTGTATTAGCAATAAATTCTATACACATTAGAATAGTGATAAGGAGACCCATGGACAACTCTATGCCAGTAAAGATGGCATGTTCAATCGTGCTGATGGATTTATCAGTAAACATAATCAAATTCTTCTAAAGAACCGCCTCCAGGATCAGAGGATTTCAGTGAAAAGCTGGGAAAGCCTATCAAAGAGGACAAAGCAGAAACGAAACATCCAGTTCTTTTAGCAGAGAGGTGGACAAAGGAGGAGCAATTCCTGCTATCCATCATGAAGCCAGCTTTACATTCTATCAAAACACAAGAAAGGCTTTACAAGAGATATCTGTACTAAAATTCCCTATGAAGATAGATGCAAAGGTTCTAAACCAATTATTAGCAAAAATGTTTAGCTGTCACAGGAAAAGGAGATCATCTATCAAGACTAAGTAGAGCTGTCCAAGAAATAAAAATTTGGCTTAATGTTCAAATATCAACACTTTACAGAATGTCAAAGGAATAAAAGAGAAAATAAATATTCCTCTTTGTAAGCAGCAAAAACATATATTTAACATTTAACAAGCATTCATGGCAAACTCTCACAACAAACTAGGAGATGTGTTCAGTGTCATGAATGATCTCTATTTAAAAAGAGGTTATCCTTAGCTACTGTGAGTTCCTAACTACAATGGCTGTTTCATGTCCATAAGAGTCATTCTGCAGCCACCCCTGTCTTTCACAATACTCCCAGAGCTGTAGGGAGCTCTCATGCAAAACTTTGTTGGCACTGGGTCTGCATGAGAACAAGCTGGTCAATAATCAGGCAGGATGGAGCAGGGGCCTAGGGGCCCTCTCTTTTGAACTATTTCCTATTTATAGACTCAGAGAAAAGGAAAACTGTATGCTGTTGTGTACCCCCTGATGATAGCACTAGACTCCAATGGAGAATTCCAATCCAATTCTCACAAAGGTGGCCCTAAGTAGACTAAAGTGATCACAATGCAAAAGTCATTAAGTCTAGGACAGGAACTGAGGAATGAGAGTACTGATAATGGCAGGGTAAAATAAGAGGGCAAAGGTAATCTGAAAACATTATATATATGAAATTGCCAAAGTAGCAAAATCAATCAATAAAAAAAATAAAAAAGAAAACTTATGAATCCAGGGGAATATTCCTAGGAGAGAGAGCTGTCTAGAATAGTCAGGATCCTGAGTTTGGTTCCCAGAATGAGAGAAAAAAGATTCAGACAAAAACTTACTTATTGTTAATATCATGTCTAACAGTGAAGTGTTAAAAATGCTTCCCCTGAGACTGAGCCAAAGAAGGGCAAAAGCTCTCTCCACTCTTTTTTCACATTGTTCTGAATTCCTAACAACACTCAATCAAAAAGTAAAACTCAACTATTTTAAAGGAAAAAAGTAAGACATTGTCTTATTTATGTAGAAACAACTCTATAAATTTATAAAATTAAACTGAACTGATACATGCACGCACACACACACACACACACACACACACACACCTCCAATCAGAGGATAGAAAATCAACCTGCAAATACCAACCTGTATCTCACATTACAAAACATCCTACTAAATAAAGTTATATCAAAACTAATTTCACATACAGTAGTACTAAATGATGTAAGACATAACGTACATATTTTATTCTAAAAAACCACTGAAAGAAACTAACAAGAGTTATATACCATGTTCATAAATGGGTGAACTATTGGTAGAAGATCAATCTCCCCCAATTGATCTTTAAATCCAGTTTGTTGTTTGATCAAAATTAAACTGACAGGTGGAACATAAGATACACGAACGGCAAGAAGGAAGAGGAATAACAAGTGGCATACGGGAAGGTGAGCCCCGCAGAGATGCTGTCCAACAGTGAGCCACCCACTAAGAGATGGAGCTAATTTTTCGGGGGACCACCCAGGCCACCAGCCTGAAGTGGACACTAGAGTAGCAGAGGCATTCTTGCCCCCCCTTTCTATGTGCTCCCTGGCTATGAAAACCTATTACACAATTTTGCAACCAATGGGGACAAAACAAACCAGTACCGTGATCTTGATCGGGAGCTTCCAGGTGGTAGCCATAGCCCAGCAGTGTGCGAACTGCCTCTCGGAGACTGTCTTTGTTTGACTTCTTGGTTCGGTCATCCAGGAGAGTATAGGGAACAAGACGAGGGTTTCTTCTGTTCTTCACATCCTGTATCAGGGAGAATGTTTGCAGTCATCTGAGTCATGCAGCAGTGCTGGGGGTGGAAGTTAAGGTTTGGTGCAAGGGAAGCAAGCAGTCTGTGAGCTTAGCTCCAACCCCACAGCTAAAGTCTTCATATCTGAGGAAACACCATCAGGTCTATTCTACCTTGACTTAGAAGGAACTGCAAGGCTCTCTCTCTCTCTCTCTCTCTCTCTCTCTCTCTCTCTCTCTCTCTCT
>LOEQ01001862.1:126718-150334 GCA_001685075.1 Bramus lutescens
AGATAGATAGATAGATAGATAGATAGATGATAGAAGATAGATAGACAGAAAGACAGACAGACAGATAGATAAAATAAATAAAAAAGATTCAACCAACAAACAACTCCAGACCCATGTACCGGCAAAGAAACAAAACCAACTCGAAGTCAAATTCCCAACAAATATTGATCCAATCCACCTATACTTCACTGAACTTTCTAACAGTAGAAAGAACTTCACAGCATAATTAAAGTGAAAATGTCAATATCTGGCTACCTGAACTTAATAAAGTATAAAGGCACTTACTTGAGAGTTTCAAGCGACATCTGCAAATTGTAGTTGCGTTCCTGTTCCGGCAGTTTGCCGAATTCCACCAGACATGGATGCTGTCTCTTGTTGTCATCTCTAACCTGAAACAAGATGGGAAATCAGCATAGAGGAGCCTCCAGAGTAAAACACAATTGTAGGGGATAGCTGGGGAGATGGAACCTCTGAAAGCTTCCCCTGTGAAGCTTTTGAAATCTTCAAATGTTCGTTGCAAAGGCCGGCATGGTCTGCACTCCCGACTCCCTTCTTGTTACATAGTTGAGAAGGATAGCTCACCTCTCCATTCCCACATACCTCTGCCAGGCTGCCTCAAGGAACCCATGCTCACTGGGTTCCTTCCAGAATCTGCTCAAATCTCCTTTTTTCCATGAAGTTTATTCCATTTGCCTTTATAATATAGTAATCTGCCCAGTGACCCTGCTGTCTATTTCTTTTCATTGTACATAACATTACTTTGTAATGAGATCATTTGGGAGGGATGGGTTTATTCGGTATCTCAGACTGGCCCTGAACTCACTGGGTAGCCCAGGCAGGCCTTAAACTCAGGATCTTCCTGCCTTAGTCTCCTGCATGCTGGGATTGTAGGCCTGCAACATCATGCCCAGAAGACTAAGTTTTTACTTAATTTATTGTCTATCTTCTTTCACTAGAAGTTCAAAACAATGGGGGTTCTAGACCTTTGATAATAGCCAAGCCCCTGACACACAGCATTAGAATATGAATGAACTCTGAAAACATATGATGATGACTTCAGCTTTACTCTGCAATACTCTGTCCATCTAGATTCATCTGCTCAGAGATATGAATAAGTAACATGACTGGCACACATGAACTCCAAGGTAGTTTTGGTTGCTCATCTCAGCCTTCATAATCACCTTCTGAGATCACAAATGAACCCATGACCTTAACAGATTGATTAGCACAATAAAGGTTTCCTTCACAGTAATCTTTGCCAGTGTTTCTTGGTGTCCATTGGGGACTGGGCACAGAATTTTGTCAATCTTTCTATAACCCCCCAGATCCAAAATATTCCATGGATGCTCAAGTCTATTCTGAGGTGACAATATCTGTACACAGAATCTATGAAATGACTCCTCACCTCCATGCACGCATGTTTTAAGTCATCTCTAAATGATTTCCAACACCTTAAGAATGGATAGTATTGTGTCAACAGCTGTCACACAATCAAGCTTAGGAATAATGGCAAGAAGAATTCTAACCATTGTCAGCATTGTTTTCTGATTTTTTTTAACCTACATGCAATTTAATCCATGAATATAGAACCTAGTGATAAGAGCCAAGAGGCAAGTGCATTAGTGGTCACACTATATTCAAGATTATAGGAAGGAATTCATGAAGATGTTCTCTATTCTTAACTTGGCAATTAAATTTTTGTAATCTTTTGAAAGTCCTAAATTGCACAGGCATTCCTGCCCTGGTAGCACCTTGACGACAGCCCATCAGTTGTGAAGGAATAAATTACTCCATGGGAATAATTACCAAGTTCTATATATGTCACTGAAAAAGTATGCAAACATGAGGAAATTTTTCTTTAGAGACAAATTAAAAATCATGACTTTATTCCTTTTTCTCTGGATCATTAGAAATGAATAGGAAATACAAATGAAGCAGAGTTACAAAACTGAACTGAAGATTCCAGTTTTTAAGTCCTAAATTCTGATTATGAAAGCAAGAATGAATGAGCCTGGACATAGTCCCCCGTTTATGTAATCTCCATCTATTTCTCCACCCTGTTCCAGAGAAGAGCCAGAACTGCCATGTCTCCAGGGTGAACAGAAAGAATCAGAACCCTGCCTCAGCCCTTCCTTCTCTTTCCATGTCCTACACCTAACTTTGGAAACACCCCTGCAATGTCCCATCAAGCCCACTTCTAGGCACCAGGGTATCAGAAAGACATCTCTCCTCCAACACCTGGTTTACTCTTTCTGTCCCTGCATCATTAGTCCCATGCTTTTCATACCATCAAAATTCTCTGGGCCCGAGCAGAGACAAAAAAAAAAAGCATGTCACCTTTTACCACATTAGCCCCCAATAGAATAAAGTCACATTGGGACCAAACTCTTTGTCAAATGCCTTCTGTCCACAACTTCTTCCTCTGTACCATGAAGACTTGGGTTTCTACCTTATAACCACACTGTGCCACTGACAGATCACTAGAAATGTCCCATTTCTTCTTCTATGTCCTTTGACACATGCTGAGTCTCTACCTATACTACAGTCCTAATCTCTGCTTGCCAAATTATCCTTTATGCCTCTAAAGTTTGTGTTTACCTGGAAGCTTTCTTTGGTTTCTACAAAAAGATGTATACATTTCTTTTTACTCTGAGGTTGTTTGTCTGTCTATTACTCAAGGGAACACAAGTCCCTAAAAGTCAAACACAGAGTCAAACCTAGTGGTTCAGGTCTGTCATCTCAGCTACTCACAAAGCTAAGGCAGGGAGATTTCAAGTTCAAGGTCTGCATGGACTATAGAGTAAACTCAAGACCAGCTTGGTCAACTTATTGAGACCTAATTTCAAAGTAGAAAATAAAAGAGGACTGGGGAGGGAGGGATGCATCTTAGCAGGGAACACTCTGACCTTTAGTTCCCTTTAGTACCTGGGAACTCCGAGGGCTTTGCATGTAGCAGGAAGAGCCTGTGTGATAGTAAATGGAACAAGATTTAACCAAAGTGTAATGGGAATTATTTCACTCTGTTGTTAAACAAACAACAAAACAAAACAAAACAAAAACCCACATAACTTAGACTTGCTGGAAAATGTATCTCTGAGGCCACCTTATAACCTTGTAACAAACCATCCTGTGTAAGCGCAGGCCCAGTAAAGGCTGCTGCTATGTGGGAATTTGTTCTGTCTTTTGCACAAACTCTTTTAGTCTTCGAAGCCTATAACCATCCTTGTCTAACATTGAAACTTTTGGTGAATTTTGTCCATGATTCCTCTGACAGCTGATACGATGATAACCTCTCTCCATGGTGACTTTAGCCAAAGGTTCAATTTTATATTCAGCACTTATCTACTTCCTTGGTTTTTAAGTGTCAATGAAGCCAAGCAAGCTGGGTGACTCACATCTGTAAGCCCAACAGAGGCAGGAAAGTGGTCACGAGCCCAGTACCAGCATAAGCCACAGAGCCAATTCCAAGCATCTCACAAAAAGTAAAAGCAAGCAAAGAACAAAAAAAGAATGACACCTAGAGGAAGGTATTCAGTATTTGCCAGTTTGAGCAAGGGCGGAACATCATTTAGTGGAGGAGGGAATCTTTATTTGCTGCTGAGTTCCAGAAGTTATACAGTGAAAGAGCATCTAAGAGTCTCATACTCTACTGACTGAGCTAGCCCAGCATGTTGCAGAGCTGTCCAAGAGTCTCCGCAAACATATAGTCTATAGCTATTGTCCTGGGTTGACCCCCAGAGGTATAAAAGAAGTCTATTGCTGAAGATACCATGATTTCAGAAACAGGGTCCAGAGACTCCTGAGCTAGAATGGACCTGAATGACTCTTCCGTGAGGACTAGCTTTCATGGTATCAGAAGGCACCATGAAAACTTTCAAAGTAGGGAGACCACCAACAATCCTACTTAGCTCTGACACCTATAAACCAAATCAACAACCAGCATGGTAAGATAATCCTATGGGTACAGTAGTGACGCAATACATTGGTAGTAACCAACAACTTAAGGTCTGTCCAAAAGAGTGAAAGCACACCTGGTACTAGAAACCTTGCCAATTACTCAGTTAGGAAAGTCATGGATATTGAAGGAGAACCTACAACTACTACTTTACTAAGCCAGCATAATCCCAATACCACTCTGAAGATTTGTCCTTATACCCACAAATAAGTGTAGTCTTCACCCTTCATCAAGGGTACTTTTCTTTGCAACAGATAGAGACCACTACAGAAAACTACAATCAAACAAAATGCAGAATTGGGGAGATCAGCCCTAATGAACACATCTGTAAAACACTTGGCACCTAAGGCACGGGGAACATTACAGAAAGATTATAAGAGCCAGATCAGGGAGTTTGATGTAAGATTATATACCTCCTAGTAATGTCAGAAGTTTACTAACATGATTGCTCAAACACAAGTTGAACAAGGAGAACACCAATAGACATGCCAAAGTGTATGCAGGAAAGTCTATGAGGACTCAACCCTACACAAAGATTTATAGGCAGCTAAGGAATACTGAGATTATGAGAAATAATCTTCTTCAGGGAAGAGAACACCAATCATTTACCAATACCAAATGGCTAGTTAGTCTTGAAAACATAAATACAAGTAACATTATATAGACTGCACAGTTTATATTTAGGAATATATATGTACATATATGTGTGTAATATATATGTGTGCATCTACACATATATATTACACACATACACACACATGTAACAAAACTTAATGGGGAAAAGCCCACAAATTTGAAAGAGAGCCAGGGAGTATTTGGAGAAACACTCTTCAAATCATGGAGCCAACTGTGAACATCTACCCATGGATCTCTGCTACTATCTGTCTGGGATAGGAGGCGAATATCAGAGAAAAATCAAATTAACTTATTTATTTTCATTCCAATTTCAACTTTCATTTTTGACGTTCTATAATTTAGAAATAAAGGCTCATTATCTAGATTTAACTTGAATTTTAAAGTACATCGTTCAGTTCAAACACTAGTAACTTTCAAGTCAGGACGCCTACCACTATTGCCATTCCCTTTGGTTTTTAAAAAGATGTACAGAACTAAGATGCCTCAAACAATCAATTCTATTGATTCATGTCATACCACAGCAGGTTGAATGAGAAAATGCTATCTTCCCAAATGATTTAAGAACAGAATCTGAGAATAAATTTCAAAATCATATACCAGACCATACTGCCAGCCAAGCTCAATTTTATTCATAACCCAGAGCTCATGGATATTCTCTGCAAGTTTTTCTCTTATCCTTTCCAGGTGAGGAGGCAACACAATCTGGAAAGAAAAGGAGAGAAAAGGTTAATCAGGAACAGATACTAGAGATGCTGAAAGGTGCTGCACCAACTAGCCTTGCCGGGAGCCAAAAGAAATGCATGTACCTCCTAGGCCATTAAAATACGATAAAATAATTGCATTCTGAACCAGTTATTTCATGGTGTTTACTAGATAAATGTTGGTGTGTGTGTGTGTGTGTGTGTGTGCATTTAGTACTGCAAGTAAATGAATAGACAAAGAGAACAGAGTAAAGTATAAGGTAGAAAAGACCAATTATTAGATACTGATTTATTGATTTATTTAGTGGTTTACCTGAAGCACTGTTAGTACTGCCTATTTGATAAGCATGGCTTTACTTGCTACTGGAACAGAATAACCCTGAAAAAGAGCTGAATCCATGGGTCGTTGCCCTTAACAACCTGCTGACACACACATGCTTCTGTAAAATCTTGCACCTTGCGATTTTAGAGTACAAAATGAAAATACAAACTAGACCCAGCCTTGAAGTCTGTCAGGAGCTATCCTGGCTTCAGTCCACTGGTGACATCACCCCTCTTCCACTCTCATTGGTGTTGAGGTGCTTACTTCAGAAAGATTCCCAAGAGCACTGGTGGAGACAACTGAGAGGTGCTAAGTGGACATGGACCAATACCAAGTGCACATCAGTCAGAAAGAAGAATCACCCAGCACTCGAGGCCACCTAGTCAGTGCCCACAGGCTTAGTGCAGGGCAAGTCAGGAGGCTGCAGATAGTTCATAATCCCGGGCATCTGACAAAGTGATTGGTTTACCAAGAGAGCTCTGATGTACCCTCCTTTCAGTGTTTCCTCAAACTTGCACTTCCAGGAACAGGGCAGGTTGTACTTTACACTTTCCTATTGGAGAAAGTGTTTAGGGCCCTCTTGAAAAAGACCACAAGGTGGTTTACCAAAGTAGGATATGATGGCTAAATGACTGATAAAAGCTGAAGGTTCTGGAACCTGGTATAAAGTCAACTTTGGACTTTAGAAATGGCTTCCATGTTCCAAACTAATAAACAAGCTGAATGATCTAATCAACATCACTAGAGTTATCAGATCCTTCATAGAGCATCATTTAATTCACTTCCAACCTCAGGATCCTGTTATATCTATGAGACAAAAAAATCCTTTATATTATGATACAATGGAGCATTATGAAAGAAGCATAGCGATGGTTGAGATAATTCACTATGAAAAGCCAAAACACAGAATAGATGTTTGGAGAACACAAAGGAAAGTATTATTTTACGGGATCCATTAGTTGAATGGCTGAAAAGTGCACTGCTGTAGGCTGTAATCCAAGCTTGAGAGCCACTGTATTTTGATAGTCATCAGTGTCTCTTTCTGTACCTGGCTGGTGTCCACAGGAACGGGTGTGAAGGCAGCTTGGGTCAGGGACACTGTGGGCCCCAGCAAATCTCGTGTGTATGTCCTTTCTTGCTTATATTCTCGGCTGTGTTCTACTTTCAATTTCTCTTTCGGCAGAACAGCTTCATAGCAAGCTGCATAGCCAGGTGGAGGAAGGAACTTGAATTCTCCATGTCTCCCCCCGAGCAAAAAGCGAACCCTATAAAGGAAGCAAGTATGAATCAATCATATCTTTGATATACATGAGAGTTTTCTAATTGAAAAACATTAGGTAAATTTATTAATACAAAAATAACTTTGTCATGGCTATATTTCTCTTCCCTGCTAAGTATCTTTAGTGGTTTAAATGAGAAATATCCCTCATAGCTTCGTGCATCTAAGCTCATGGTCCCCAGAAGATGGTGCTTTTGGGGAGGTTATGGAGGAGATGGGTTTTCAGGGTTTATAGGTTCACCCTAATGACTGCTCTGGCTCTGCTTCATGTATGGATGAAAATGTGACCATCCTGACTTCTGCTCCAGCTGCCGTGCCATGTCTTCCTTACCATTATAAACTCTAACCCTTTGGAACTACAAGCCAAAATAAACTCTTCATTGCTTTTGGTCATGGTATTTTCACAGCAACAAAAAAGTAGCTAATACAATATCATAATAGTCTTAGCACCTAGGAATCTAAGGGCCTCTCCCCCAAGAGGCTAAACACAAGAGCATCATAATGACCAAAGAAGAAAATTCAGCTCAGATATACTCACAGGTCAGTGATGACCTAGCACGTGATGAACTAGAAATAACAGTTTTGTGCTAAAAGGTACATTATCACATGTCCATGAATGAAGAATGTATTTTTAGCAACTCAATGTCTCAAGGCACCCAAGTACTAATCAGGCACAGTGAAGATGGGACCTAACTACCTGTGTGCTTAAAATGGCAGAATCTGGATGACTTACCAGGAAAAAAATCTCAGTCACTGTCCTGAATCTAATTTCCTAAAGAAATTTCCTTAAAGAAGCCATAGGTGCCACCTCTACTTGCTGAAGAAAGCAGGTAGCCATAGTTACAATACTTTGTCAATTTCAAGAAAAGCAAAGAACTCACTAAGCTTTTATGCACATTACATTCAATTAAGTACATGAGCTTTATGGAAGGAATTTTGAAAGTTACATGGCAATAATGATAAAGAGGTTTAGTTTACAAAAAAATAAACTAACATTTTTAACTCATTATAATTCATTTTCATACCACCTCTTCCAGATTAAGCATATCTGGAAATGGATACCTTGGAAGGAAGTCCTAAGGTTAGTGAAGCAGGGGAGAGTCTTTTGTGGAAGTACGAGCAGTGAAAATAGAAACAAGCCAAGCAACAGAGAGATACTAACTTTATTCCTGCAGAGAAACTAACAACCGGAAAGAACAGGCCATCGATATTGAAGTTCTCAAACATTCCTTGAACAGGTTGACCATTAATGCGGAATGAGATGCTCGGGGCACTTAGATCTAAACAGCAACTGATGACATCGTCAGTTCTCAACAAGTGCTGATTGGGTGAGCTCACAGTTCGAGCTATACAGCCTGTTGGGGGAAACAGTAAGCAAGGTGAGATTGAACACAGAGAATCATGCTCCAAGCTACTGCAAGAGTGATGACCAAAACACAAGGGAAGAACACACTGTGGAGGTTAATGTCTATAGCCCACTGGGCAGGACTCGGGACCAGCAAAGTGATCAACATCTGGGATTGTCTAGACTAGGTTGAGTTGGGAAGCCCCACCCTGAAAATGGGCAGCATTATGCCCCGGGCGGCAATCTCAAACCCCATAAAGGGTAAAAAGAGAGCAGACACCAGCAATGGTACTCTTTGCTTTCTGGCTGTGCACACAGCATCACCAGCTTTCTGCTCCTGCCACCACACTTTCCCCCCACCATGATGGACTGTATCTCCTGGAATTTTAGCCAAAATGAGTACTTCCTCAATGAAACTGCTTTTGATGGGTATCTTGTCACATTAACAAGATGTGACTAATATGTGGACTGTGAGTCTCCAAAATAAATATCACTTGCTCAAAAAGAAAGCAAGAGCTAGAGAGCTTGACTGGGAAAAGGGCCTTGTCATGTCTAGAAAGCTCTGCATATACATATATACTATTTGATGCAGAAATGATCTCAGTGAAAATACAATGATGTCAAAGGACATCTAGGAAAGCATCTAACTGTCAATAGCCCCTGCCACCTACCACTTGACTTATACAGCCTCTGCACCTTGACTTCTTTCTGCTTTTGTGCATGCATTATTGTTTTGGGTTTTGTTTTGTTTTGTTTGAGACAGGGTTTCTCTGTGTAGCCCTGTCTGTCTTGGAACTCACTCTGTAGATCAGGTTGGCCTCGAACTCAGAGATTCACCTGCCTCTGCCTCCCAAATGCTGGGATTAAAGGTATGTGCCACCATGAATGACATTGATTTCTTATAAGCAGAACACTAAATAGTACCACCTTCTAGAATAAGTTTAGTGACAAAAATAATAAATGATTCAAAAGCAGCAATTTCCGGCACAGTTGATGGTTGGTGCCCTTTAATTTTCATACCCTTTTAATTTCATAAATACAAATTAAAATCAGGATAGTGGAAGCAGGAACTTTCTCTGTTTTGCAGCATATTGCTTATTATGAAAAAATTAAAGGCCGATTTGCTTTTGTTTGATAATAAAATTTACTTTACACATGGTCTTGGTTCACTTCTTAGGTAGAGCAGAATATAATCAGAGACATGAAGTTATGTCGTATTTTTCTCTGGACAACCAATGATATCAACCCACTCTTGATATCATGAGTCCTCAGCTAATTAGCCCCAAGGGGCATCCACTACACTAGAAAAAAAAAGGAGGTATGTGTCAACTCAAAACATAGGCTGACAGGCACCAACATATCCACAATTAGAGGAAGGACTTCATGATTCACACTTTGCTATAAATTTTTATAACACTTTTCACTTTCATTTCATTCAAATAAACACATTCATTATGTGTTTATTTATGGGTTTTATTATGATTTGAATAAAAATGGCCTCTATAGGCTCATATATTTGAGTGCTTAGTCAACAGACAATGGTAATAATTAAAAAGTAGGGGGTGTGGCCTTATTGGAAGAAGTGTTGTAACTGTGGGTGAGCTTTGAGGTTTCAAAAAATACCACTCCTCGGCATATACCCAAAGGATGTACAATCAAACCACAAAGATTCATTCAACGATGTTCATAGCAGCATTATTTGTAATAGCCAGAACCTGAAAACAAACTAGATACCCCTCAACCAAAGAATGGATAAAGAAAATGTGATATATTTACATAATGGAATATTACTCAGTGGTAAGAAACAATATCTTGAAATTTGTAGGCAAGTGGATGGAACTAGAAAAAATCATTGTGAGTGAGGTAACCCAGATCCAGTAAGACAAATACAGTATGCACTCATAAGTGGATAATTTGGCACAAAGCAAAGAATAACCAGGCTATAATCCACAACTCCGGAGAAGCTAGGTAAAAGGGGGGGACCCTAAGAGGGACACAAATGGAGGGCCCCAGGAAAGGCAAATAGTTAAGATCTCTTGGGTAAACTGAGAAGGGAGTTGAGAAGAGGGGATGGGAACACGAGGATGTGAGTTGGGAGAGGGACCCAGAGGGAGAGCAATAAAAGAGATATCTTGATAGAGGGAGCCATTATGGAGTTAGGGAGAAACCAGGTGCTAGGGAAATACCCAGGAATCCACAAAGATGAACCCAGCTAAGACTCCTAGCAATAGTGGAGAAGGGTGGGTGTCTGAACTGGCCTTCCCCTATAATCAGATTAGTGACCACCCTAATTGTCATTATAGAACCTATATCCAATAACTGATGGAAGCAGATGCAGTGATCCAAGCCAAGCACTGGGCTGAGCTCCTGGAGCTTAGTTGAAGAGAGGGAGGAGGGATCATATGAGCAAGGGGGGTGGTCAAGATCATGATTAGGAAAACCTCAGAGACCGTTTACCCGAGCTAATGGAAGCTCAAGAACTCTGGATTGACAACTGGGAATCCTGCATGGGACTGAACTAAGCCCTCTGAAAGTAGGTGACAGTTATGTGGATTGATCTGTTGGGGGGAGGCTGGCAGTGGGACCAGACATATCCTGGGTACATAAACTGATTTTTGGAGCCCATTCCCTATGGTGGAATATGTTGACTCCCCAAAGGAGGCCTTACCTTCACTGAGGAATGGATGGGGGTATGATGGGAGGAGGAAGAGGGTGGGAGAATAGGATTGAGTGGGAACTGGGGCTAGTATGTCTAATTAAAAATGTTTTAAATAAAAAAACCCACTCCTGGGCCAAGGCGCTCTCTCTCTCTCTCTNNNNCTCTCTCTCTCTCTCTCTCTCTCTCTCTCTCTCTCTCTCTCTCTCTCTGACATTAGATCAGATAGCAGCTTTTAACTACTTCTCCAGCACCATGCCTGCCATACCTGCTACCATGTTTCCCACCATGAAGATAATAAACTAAACCTTTGAAACTGTGAGCAAGCCCCTAGTTAAATGCTTTATTTTATAAGAGCCACCTTGGTCTTGGTGTCTCTTCACAGCAATAGACCCCTGACTAAGATAGGTGTATAGGCACACATGTGCTCTGGCACACATATGTGCCATGACGTTCCTGTGGAGGTTAGAGGACAAATTGTCCATTCTCTCCTTCCATCATGTGTGTCCTGAGAATCAAACTCTGCTCTTCAGGATAGCAGCAAGCGCCTATACTAACTGAGACTTCTCTCCATCCCCCATGCTTTACATAAACACACACACGTCTAGTATACCAAGAGTTCTAAGCAAGAACGCATTTAAAACACCAGTGGTAGACTGGTCTACAGAGCAAGTTCCAGGACAAGCTACAAAGCTACACAGGAAACCATGTCTCATAAAAGAGAAAAACAAAACCACAACCACCACCAGTGAAAGTCTCTTCCTTCTAAAATGTAGACACTGTTTTGATCCTATCAATATATACCTCTTTCAGCATCAGAATCATTATTAGGTACATCTTCTAGAACTCCCTGAATATTGTCAAAAGCAGCTTTCAAAACAAGAAGAAACAAAAACACAAAAGCAAAGCAGCTCCTGGAAAAATGTTGATTTCCTTGCTAATGTCAAGAACCACAGTTAATAAGAGTGTTCTCATTTTAGCCATGATACTAAAATTACACATTAACTGCAACACAATAGATTGTTCGGCTTCATTGACATTGCTGCGACGAAGCTAATTAACACCTAAGGGTTGCCCATGTCCTCTTCTCCAGAAAGTCTGTAGCACACGGCTAAGACAGAGAGTGAATGAAGAACTCGAGGCCATGGCCTGAATGGAACACAGGGTGTAGAAGCTTCATGATCACATGTCCAGGTAGAGGGTCTCACCATTCCACCAGCCCATCCTTGTTTTCTGCTTTAGTCAACAGGGAGGAGCAGCAAGTAGATTCACAGCTTTGATCAATAAATCCACACTGATCTTTCCTCCACAGTTTTCTTCCACACGTTTTCAATTCTCTAAAAGTCCCCAGACCTTCATGCCCCTGTCCTCATCTGGAATGCCTCAGTAACAATGGTGTGCATGGTCAAATGTGAAGGAACAAATGAAGACATCACTCAGAACTTGACTTGGAGCCAAATCCCTGTGTTAAGGAATACTGGGCTCTAATTACACAATGTTCAGTGGGGGAAACATGTGTTCTCTCCTAGAAGCTGCCAGTTTGATGCTTTCAATCCTATAATAACCACCAAAAAGAAGAAAAATAGGTGAGCAACCCCAAGGGAAGCTGCGTTGGTATGAATGTGATGTAGAACTAAGGCAAATTCTACCTACTTTACATTGGTCTTCGCTGACTGAATCCCAGGTTAGAAAATTGTGCCATAGGCCCCTAAAAAGAACAAACACAGTCCATACTATGACTTATAGTTTCTTGGCACTTTAAAAGATGGACAAGGGGCCAGGGAAATGGCTTAATGTTGACAAAGGTTTGTGGCATATTCATGAGGATACAAATTCACATCCACAGAACCCATATAAAAGATAGACATACAGTCTGTCATACATACACGCATGCTTGTCATCTCAGCTCCCCTGTGTTGAAATGGGAGAATCTTTGGACTCTGTGGATTGTACACGGTGGTAATAAGATTCTGTCTCAAATTGGGCAGAAGGCACAGACTGATTGATACCAGAGGTGGTCCCCTGACCTCTATACACACGCGCGTGCATGTGTATGTGTGCGCGCGCGCACACACACACACACACACATGCAAGCACATAAATACACCTCACATAAAGAAAAAGATTTTAAAGTTGAAAAATAAGTTCTCTTGACAACAGAGTTTCAGGATAATTTTCTCCAGGAATTCTGTGACTTGCCATCTTTGCTATGGCACATCCGTACACACTTAAGTTCTGCCCCTTTTTTTTCTCTTTAGCACTTTCTCATAAAGGCCTAAGGCACAGGCTTTCATTGCAGTAGCATGAAGCTCTTCTAATATGTCAAAAGGAAAAGTTGCAAGACAGTGTGAGATCTGAAGTAGTGAGGTGCCCAGTAAAGCAACTCCAGATTTGTATCTGAGGAACACTCCCCCCCCTCCCAGCACTGCCTACAAGGAAAACACTTAAACATGGCTAGTTTATCCAGTGGAGGGTTCATTTCCCATGGCGCAATTCTCAGAAGTAAGGGTAATGGAATTCAGGACATTGTAGATCAAATATACCAAAAAACAGAACTTAACCCAGTATTCGGCTAAGCGCTATTTTCCTGTCCTTGGGACCACAGAAAATTACCATAGGAACACAGAAGGCATTATGGCTCATGCACTTGAAGGGAGGCAATATAAGCTCTTCTGAGTTGCCAGGCCACAAACTCCAAGAGCTAGATGAGCTGTTTAAAACATGGTTCCCTCATGACATCTGAACTCCTGGCACCAAATAAAAGAAGTCCAATAACTATTATTATTTAGATGTAACTCTACAAAATGCTTTGAGTTCATTAATCTCATTACCATCAACTTTTGGACTTAACTCACTTAGATATTTAAGCCTTTTTTTTCCAAAATTTATTAGGCCTCTACACTATTAAGTGAGCATCACTCACAACCAAGAGACAAAATCCAGCTTTTATAACTTAAGGTAACTTTGTGTGTTTTACACACTAAGTGTCAGATATGTCAAGGTCACCAAGAACTGTCATATAAATGCAGCTTCATGAACTGCACACACATGCAACATTCAGGTGACCCCAAGCACCTAAAAACAATAATACTATGCAAAAATAATACTATATTACTATGCAAGAACTAAACTTTGAAGTAAACCAAATTATACCTATTTGAGATCTGGAGAAAGAAATACAAATTGTTAACATATAGCATTTGCAATAAGTGCTCAAGTCACTATCGAGAATTGGCAGCTGGTATCTTGATTATACATGTAGCTTTAAGTTTTCCACACCTGTTAAGCCATGCCATGACTGGACTGGTCCCCTGGAGCTTCCATTTGACTGGCTTTTACACTATCTCACTGAAATCTAAACTAGTCGCATTGTATGGATTTTATGATGAATATTAAACCGTTGCACATACCAATTAAAGTGATTCAGAAACGCCTGAGATTCTTGCAATTCGTTCATGTACTAGAATGTCTTTTTAGAACACACATTTACAACCTTTTGGAAATGTACTATAATGTACTATAATGCAGTTAGTTTCTTTCTCTGTAGTGAAACTCTGCTTTTCGTTAAACTCTTGTACTCATCACTTCAGTGTTGCAGTTCTGATCATCCAAAGTTCTCAGCGTTAGGAAAAGCACAACAGGTCACCAGACCTCCATCTGGAAGTTGTTTAAGGAAAAGGGACGGTGCCTACCTGACCAGAGGTGAAGGCCATCGAACCCGTAGGAGAAGAGGTCATCACCAACGCCATTACCACCCCACTCTTCACCCCCGCCGGGGTATGGGGAATACCCTTCAGTGGAAGCCCAGCCCACTCGCAGGTGAGTAGCTTCTGCTGTCACGAAGGGTTCAGTGTGGTCCACCATGAGCTCGTAGTACCACTTCTTATACTGCGCCGACCCTTCGCTGACGCCCAGGAATATATTAGGCCTCATGCTTTTAGATGGAAAAAGGCAGAGAAAACTTCTATTGGTTCCATTACTCATGATTCTCAATATTATTCCTGATTCTCTATAACGTACACGTGTGATGGTCACTGCTGTCAGTTTGACAGGCTCTCGACCCATTTAGGAGACCAACCTCTGGACACATCTGCGACCATGTTTCTAGATTCAGCACTGAGGTGGGCAGTACCATCATCCCACGTGCTAGGGTTCTGGACTAAGTAAAGAGAGAAAGCAAGCTAGGTACCAACATTCATCCCCTGCTTCCTGTATGCCCATGCAAAGTGCCCATGCCTCTTTCTTGTGTGCCTACTGCCATGCCTTGCCCCACCTGTACCCGCAACTGTAAGCCAGATTAAACAATCCCTCCCTACACTGTTTGCCAGGTGGTTTCTCATGCCAAGTAAAGTAACTGACCCAACCTCCTAAACCTACATTTTAAAAAATATCAGAGAATTATAATACCACCACTGAGGTGATACCCGGGAAGTCAGCAGCCTCAGTTCACTGAGGTGATACCTGGGCAGACAGCACCCCCAGTTCATTGAGGTGATACCCATGCAAATAGCACCCCCAGTTCACTGAAGTGATATCTGGGCATACAGCACCCCCAGTTCATTGAGGTGATACCCGGGCAGGCAGCACCCCCAGTTCACTGAGGTGATACCTGGGCAGAGAGCACTCCCAGTTCACTGTGGTGATACCCAGGCAAGCAGCACCCCTAGTTCACTGAGGTGACCTGGGCAGACAGCACCCCCAATTCACTGTGGTGATACCCAGGCAGACAGCACCCCCAGTTCACTGAGGTGATACTTGGGCAGACAGTACCCCCAGTTCACCATGAGCACATAGCACCTGATGTTTGGTTTATTCAGTCAAGTCCGCCCATGGTCTAATTGGACTTTGCCCTTAACTAATATTTTGAAAATTTCATAACATTAATCAAATGTAGATCACAAAATGAAATACTTGATACAACAGGACCACATAATAAATGGAGCCGTTATTAACCCAGGACATGTAAACCTTCCTAATATAAGCACCATGAAACATGGGTTATGATATGGTCAATGGAAACACATCACTAGTGAGGGTTATTTGCTGCCTGTCAACTCCTTCCTTGCTTTGAAAAGACAACTTTTTGGCAAGTTTTATCTAAATCTATTTTAAGAGTGGGCTTACATTCTCTGGTGATCCCAAGGAGAATTGGAGGTGGCAGTGAGTATCACTCATTAACATCAGGAATGACAAACACAAAAAGCCTCATCACTCCTGTTTAAACAACAACACAGGGAGCCTGGATAGGTAGTCCAGTGGTTAAGAGCACTGGTTGCTCTTACAGAAGACCCTGGTTCAATTCCTAGAACTCGCAAGGCGGCTCACAACTGTCTATAACTCCATCTCCAGGAGATCTGATACCCTCCTCTGGCCTCCAGGCACGTATGTAGTACACAAACATAACATGCATTCAAACTCATAAAGTAAAAATGAGAAAAATCTTTTAAAAGCTGCAGATCTCATACCACTTCTGTTTTTAGAAGAATAAAGTGGCAGAATCTTATGAAAGCCCTAGTTACTCTGCCATACAGCATTTTGTTGATGGGATTTTCTGGTTTACTGATTTTTCTTTTTTTAATCTAGAGGGATAAGAAAGACAGAATGGCATAGTGCTCACTAGCTCAGCTTCTGCAGACAGACCCAAGGATCACCCAACTCCGTCATAATCTACAAAAGTTAGACAAGAGCAGTACCAAAGAAAGCTCACAGAACACAGACAGGACAGGCCATTAGCAAGTCACATCCCTAGGTAGCTTGTAGATGACATTCATGACTGACAGATTCCCTAAAAGGCTGATCCGATGGAAAATACCATTTCATTAGCTATTTAGTTTGAAATGTTTTAGACTTGGGGCACTTTTTTTTAAAGCACTGATAGTAAACACATTCACAGAATATTGAAAAACTGTGGCTTCTTAGAATACCTACAGCTATATCCTTGTATATCAGTGCAGCTACCGCCTGCTTCGGAGGATGCTGTGGCTATCTGTCCACACATGAAAGTGAACAGAAACTCTTACTCATGTGTTTGTATTAAGTCCATACTTTGTTCATCCATTGCTATTTTATTAACCTTTGTACTTCATAGAAAACAATATTTGTTCAATGGGAGAACAGACACAAATGCTTAGTAATGCAAACAGGTCTCCTGTTGGCTTCCCTGGAGAGAGAGCTCCTTGCTGTGGTGTGAAGTGAGAGATGATACCCATGGGAACTTACCTACTGACATGATTCACAAGACGGGTCTGCAGTAAGAGATCTCGTCCTGGCAGCAGATTGTCACAGATGAGATGCTGGTTGGAACGGACAGCAACCCCATGGCAAACACAAAGAGAGCACAACACATCCAGGACCTGGGGAAAGACATCATGTCCAGCTGATCCTGACTTCAGCAACAGAACTTTCCACGAGGCAAACACAACCTAAGCTGTTATTGATCATGTTATTTCTTGTGTGTGTGTGTGTGTGTGTGTCTCTCTCTCATATGTATGATGTGTATGGGTGTATGCGTATATGTGTGATGTATGTGCATATTCAAGTGTGTGGACATGTATGTGTATATGTGCACATAAAAAATAGGTTGAAGTTGGGCATCTTCCTGAATCATTCTTTCCACCTCATCTATTGAGGCAGGGTTTCTCACTTGAACTGAGGAGAGCTTGCCACTGTGACTACTCTAGACCCAGTTTGCCCAATGAGGTTCCCTATTTCTGCCTCCCAAGCACTGGGATTACAGGAAGTCGTCACAGTGTTCCATCATTCATGTGGAAGAGGGGAATATGAACTCTGAATATCCTTCTTTCACAACATTTGATCATGTGCCACCCACAGCCTCAGCTTGGTCATTGTAACATGACAGTGTATGTCCCAGTGACTCTCCAGCTTTCTTTCACATACAAAGCAGGAACTGTTTGTACTCTCACAGTTACAAGGACTATATATGAAACAATTGTATTCCATGGTAACTAAGTATAAAAAACACTCATGAATGTCAACACCTTGAAATTATCTTAGGTTTGTATATATCTTAACTATTAATTCATCTATAAGAGATACATAAAGACAAAAGCCAGACTGATACATATGCGTTCAAGTATGCTTAGATGCATGTACATGCTCTGAATTTTAAATCCTATATAACATGTTAGATAATTTGGTCTCTCAGTATTTCACTCCTATTTGGCTTGTTTGACATTTATCCCATTTTTATCACTGCTTAATTTTTCAGAAGGCAATCACACGCATACAGTTCAAAATTCCTATCATTTCATTATGGTATAAAAACATGTAAAGCCCTTTCTTCTAGCCTTTGGCACTATATAGCCCACTCTCCGCTATGTAATCATTCTAGAATTCACTCACAGAAATCAAAAAGCTCACTTACCTTGTGGTTTCTTCCATGCTTGTCTAAAAGTGAGATGATGGATTTGATATGTCCTTCTTTGATGATATTCAGAGCTTCTGGGCTTTCCACTAACACACAGTGGAGGACCTCCAGAATGCCTACAGACAAGAAAAAGGGGAAGAAGGTTGAAATTCTAGGAACCAGTTTTTTTTTTTTAATCATACACACTCAAGCTGCTTGACATGTAATTACTTTGTGCTCAATGTGATTGCCACAGGGCACTGTGGAAAAGCAACAGGTGGCATTTGTCAGGACTGACAGATATCCAAAGTTACGGATCCCAGTGGACAGAGGTGTGGAGCTTAGCTGAGGAAGGTGACTTTAGCTCTGGAGTATAACAGAAAGCAGTGTAGTGGCTGGGAGGACTCAGGAAATGTATTCCCCTCCGGGTATTCACAGAGAGGAGCGGGGCAGACTGTCAGTACATGCTTGGGGGCTGGCACGCCAGGGTGGGTCAGCATGTGCGACTAGCACTGATGGACAGTAGCTTAGGGCAGATTCTGAAGCTTTCTGGTGTTGACGGAGATTTCTGTCACTCCCGGTCCCACAGTCATTCAGTCCCAAAGAAATAAATACACAGTGGTATTTGAACTCACAGAGATCCGCCTTCCTCTGTCTCCCAAGTGTTGGGATTAAAGGTGTGTGTCACCACACCCAACTACTCTTTCTTTTTTATTTTAAGAACTTTATTCTTTTTCTTTTCTCTCACAAGCTTACATATATTTTTAACACACTGTAAATCATTTAGAAGTTTTCTTTGTCTTTGAATCTATCTTTACTGTATATCTCTCTTTTTCTGAACACACTAGTCTTTAATTTGCTAAGCAATATGGCTAGGATTAAAGCTGTGGCCTTGACGGCTGGATGTATCCCTCTTAAAAGAGCTGTAAGGTTTTTGTAGCTAAGGCTGAGTCAGGAAGCCTCTCTTAAATGAGACATGCTTGCCTCCTGTAAACAGAGCCCACCTGAGAAAATGCTGCTAAAAAGAAGCCATGCTTAACTCTATTCTTTTGTGTCTAGAATTATTTCCCAAGGACTCTCTGGTTTTAAGTGTATTTAGCTGTCCACGTTGGTGTCATTCTGTTGACCAAGGTTTCTGTCCCACCTGGTCCCACAGTCATTCAGTCCCAAAGAAATACACAGAGGTCTACATTAATTATAAACCAGTTGGCCTAGTATTCTGGCATTAGAAACATAATCCTAAGCCAGCAAGAGGAATAGGTGGCTGAAGGAACTTGCTGTCAAGCCGACAACCTGAGTTGGATCCCCAGAAAAAAATATTTCATTAAAAAAACAGGAAATAAAACAGTACAGAAATGAAAAATTATCACAAAAGTATAATATGCCTTTTTTCTTAAGGTCTATAAAAGAACAAAGACAAAATGGATTTCATTATCAGAATGTTTAGTGTATACTTAAAAAGCTAACTGAAAACTATGTCCCTTTTTTCTGTTGTCCCATCATTGTTATTTGACCTGAGTATGATCCCATGATACACATGGCAGAAGTCTGAAGTTGTTCTGTACCCTCCACAAATGCATCACAGCATGCTTGAGCACACATATACATATGCACACATACAAATACAAACAAATTCAATATCTGCAATTAATAATAAAGAAGTGAATTCATTAGCCACCAATTAGTGCTGCTCTCTGACAATAATGATGACCATGAGAAACAACATGCAGTCCACTGGCTGTCTCTCAGAATCTTTAAGAATTGAACAGAATTGAGAAGGAGCTTCTAAAACTCTGTATTACAGTTCTTATGCGTCAAGTGGAATTCACTTTCTTAGCAAAGAAGCCTGCAATGTCAGGCTCACAAAAGAGGATGCAGACGTCATCCTCTCAAGTTCTCATGACCAACACCTGACCCAAATCCTTGCTCTTTACTGATGAGGACAACGGATGCTGACTTCTTCACTGTGTGTTAGTCTGTTAAAATATCCACATCTATTCAATTTCTATAGGACCTCAAACTCTAGAGATAATTTAGCTGTTGTCCAACAGTCTGATGATAATGGGAAAAAAGAAAAGAAAACAGAATTCAAGAAGGCAAGATTTGAGATAGAGATGCTGACATCAGTGTACCAAAACTGTCCAATGCTGTCACCACCATCTAAGATGCAGCAATCAAAGAAACTAATCATCCAGAGCCCAATATAGAATATGATGCCAGTGATGGGGAGGTACTTTTAGTAGGTTTCCCATGCCAGCCTTCCCTTTATGTCTCTCCATTTTTATACTACAGAGCACAAGGATGCCTACTTTCATTAATATAATTTTATTTTATTGTTCAAACCATTGTCATTTACTGACAGTGGTTACTTCTCACTACGAATAAGAACTGGGGGGGGCTGTATTAAAGACTTTTAGGTCACACAGACTCTATATCCTGAGATCATGATGACTGATTCTTTATAAATGGGTTGTACCTTCACAGAAGAAAAAGTCTACAGGAGCATGCTCATCCCTAACACTCAGGAAAGCATGAGCTGTCAATGTGAGAAGAGACCCATACACCAAATCCAAAATATCCTGTCCAGGCACCTCTAGACTTGAGAACAGGAGCACATTTCTGGGGCTTGTAGTATGCTGAGGTATCAGACTGAGGCATTGGCCTTTTACAGAAAGTAGCCAGCCTCTGCTGTGTGCATAAAAAAAATAGATAAAAGACTGAGAACATGTTCTCTTAGCAAATAATGGCTCACAAAGCTCATAGCATGCTCAAAGCTGAATGAATCAGAAAAGGAACATGGCTAGATCTGGATGCGAACAGTTTATACCACAAAGCAGAACGATAATGGACTGCAGATGGTGGCAGCAACAGGAGACTCGTGAGAAGCTCTGGGCTGAGCTACACTTGTGTTCACAGTGGGAACAGTAAGGAAGACTAGCTCACACAAAGGTAGGAAGTGATGCCCAACATCCGGGATGATCCTGTGATCTCCACATGCATGCCACACCATGTGTACACTTGTGTGTGCTTTCTCTCTCTCTCTCTCTCTCTCTCTCACACACACACACACACACACACACACTTGCATATACCATATACATACACCAAGATTAAAATAAGAAATGATTTGAGTTTCAGCACAAGATAAATGACCAATTTACTTTTAAGTCTTCTGGCAAACAGATAATGGAAAAAAAAAGAAAGAAAGAAACAGCATGAAATTTTCTTTCTTTTTGTTAACAAGAGCTAAATCATAAGAACAAATGGAAGCTACCCTAAATAGGTTTTTTGTAGCTTACACAAATAAAGAAAAAATGTATATCACATTAATATTCAAATGCATAAAGTTAAAAATCATGGCTGCAAGAGAAAACACATAATTACATATACTTTGAATTTTTCAGAATGTTTTTGAACCTAAAGAGGAAAATAAACTCATTATTTCTCAAACTCACGTGATACTGAAGACGGGGAAAAGTTGGCAAAGGTTAAGTTTGAAAATAGAACACAAATTGGCAAAATGAGGAGAGAGATGAAGACAGGAGTCAGTGCAGAATATTCTTATGCATACACAACGAAACACTCTGGGAGAAGCATCAGCAAAACGAATAAGCTAAGAAGAGAGACTGGGGTTCAGGATTAGAAGGTGGGTGTGAGTCTGAAGCTTCCTGGGGAACACAGAGCAGTGCAACTATCACGTACAGTTCAGCCTAATTAGGCTCCTGATGATTGATCCCTTCAGTTTGAGGAGCCAGGATTTATGAAGGACAGAGAAATGACAGTTGCCAAAGGACAGTTAGGAAAAAGGAATGCCAGTTTCAAGACAGCTCGTGATTTAAAAATTAGAAGACCATATTAGAAATTTGATACTATTCAAATTTTTATTAGGATACATTGTTGTGTGTCAAAGCAATAATGAAGGCTGGAGGTGTGGCTCAGTTGGTTGGTAGAGTGCTTGCTTAGTAGGCATGAAGCTCTGGGTTTGATCCCTGGCACTGCCTAAAACCAGGTGTGGAGGCACACACCTGTAATCTAGCACTAAGGAACTGGAGACTGCAATCAGAAGTTCAAGGTCATGCTCCACTGCACAGTGAGTTAAAGACTTGCTTGGGTTATGTGAGACTGTCTCAAAGAACAGTGGCCGCCTGAATTATAAACACTGTAAGATGTTCCTATGCTACTTTTGGCACTGTGGTTGTTGGCTTTAGTTATTTTTTATTCATCAGTTTATGACTGAGTCCATCCAGTGGGCGAGTCTCCGTAAGCTATTTAGTCTGAGCAAAATGAGGCACAAAGATAACATTACTCCAGAGCCCACAGTGCTGACCAGATTCAGTCTTCCTCTGCTTTTCCTTGACCTCAAGCAAGTGACCTGTAAGTACTTGGCCTTGCCTTCTCCGTCTTGACTGGAAATCTGATGGTAGGATGTCAGAAATTCAGTAAAGCAGAATGCTCGAGATGAGCTTCCCTTGCCTGAACATCAGGACCAGAAGAGCTTTAAATTCAGGGGGACTCTTCACTGCTATTTTAGATCAGCATATACATAAAGATATATTTTAGGGACAGAGTCCATGCCTGAACACAAAATTCCTTATGTTTCACATATATACCTTATGTACATATTTTAAAAGTCATTTGATTTTTTAATGTCTACTATACTATGTACTTACTCATTTATGTAAGTGTCTGCTGTGTATATGAGTGGCCGGAGGACAACTTTGGGAGTTGTTCCTCTCTTCCTGTGTGGGTCCCAGGGGTAGAACTCAGATCATCAGGCTCAGCACTAAGTACTTTTACCTGCCTAGCCATGCTGCCAGTCTAAAGGCTGTGTTATACAATGTTCTAAACAACTTTTCACATGAAATGCAGACAGCAGGCCACAGATGAAAGAGTGTAAGGCCTTTTTCTACTAGACATTGAGTAAAGTGTGCAAAACATTGCATTTGGCTGTGACCCAGTACATGAAGTTAGTCATCTAACTTTCTACTTGTGGTGCCTTGTTGGTAACAAAAAATAGGACCCAGGGGACCACCTGCCTTCTGCTGTTATTCATCGCTTCTCACTGCTCTCTGAACCTTGAGATGTATGTGAACTACAGTCCTGTAATTGTGCATGTCAGATCAAGTTCTCAGTCTTGACAGTCTCATATATGAACATATCTACTCCTGCTTCTTCTCCAGTTCAGCACAACCATTCCAACATAGACCCCGCCCAACTTCATGTCTGCCCATATGTGTACAGATGGGGGGCATAGATGTGGGGCCATCTGTAGGAACATGGGAAATATACCAGTGGATATACATAGAAAGAAAGAAAGAGAGAGAGAGAGAGAAAGAAAGAAAGAAAGAAAGAAAGA
>LOEQ01001862.1:150351-164485 GCA_001685075.1 Bramus lutescens
GAAAGAAAGAAAGAAAGAAAGAAAGAAAGAAAGAAAGAAAGAAAGAAAGAAAGAAAGAGGGAGGGAGGGAGGGAAGTGTTGGGGGAGGGACAATCATTTCTGTCAACTGTCAATAACACCTTTGATAAGCAATGGGGCCGGTAGCACCTTCTTCTTCTACACCAATTTGGGCTTGATTGATCTTGTGCAAGTCCTGTGCAGAGAACCACAGCTACTGTGAGCTCTTGAGTGTGATGGTCATGCCCAGTGGTCCTTGCCACACTAGCAGATCTGAAGGGCATCCATGCTGCAGTACCCACAGTTCTCAGGGGCTCAGCCTCACACCAGTGCTTAAATGGAGAAGGACATCCTTGGGTACTTCCTTTTTTTATTAAAAATTTCCACCTCCTCCCCTCCTCCCATTTCCCTCCCATTCCCCCCCCCGGGTCCTTCCTTAATAGAAATTGAAGAGAAACTGTTACAGAACAAGGAAGGGACCCAGGTCATGTGACTGGGTATCTATTACCCCAAGAATCATAAAGTGGACTGCAGACAGCATGTTTGCCACTGCTCTCCCAATGTCCCTTGCAGTGTGTCAAAAAAAACCTATTTTCTTAATAAACTCTCTAGAAAAGATAAAAGAACAACCATGAAATAATAATGAAAGATGCCATTGGGGTAGAAGTATAAACAGTGTACAAGTATAGTCACTCTACACAGGAAACCCCTGCCCACTTGAGAACTTGCAGTCCTAATGAGTGACAAAGTACATTCTAGAAGCCATACATCTGTCAGCCACTGTACAATCTAGGGTGCACCACTCATGACTAAGTCAACCAGGAAACATCTGCATCTGTAAGCCAGAATCCAGCAAGCCTTGCTATCCTATCATCCTTAGCACTGCACTATAGCTAGAAGTGAACAATGTTCTTCAGGTAACCATGGAAAATGATTATTAAATCACTCCACTAACTGCCATAAAGCAGGGCACCTTTTATTCCAGACTTAGAAACAGCTGAAGAACTCTTTTTTCTAGAAATGTAATCTGCTGTCCCCCTTCACCACCTGTTTTAAGAAAAGCACTCTGAAGAAGTTAAAAAGGTCAGGAGACCTAGTAGCTTTGAACATTTTTACTTCTCTTTTCTTCACCCACTAAAACGGGATCTGTTTCATTTGGAGTTTCCTTTGAGGGATCCCCCGCCCCAACTGCTACATATCATCTTATTGATAAAAAAAAAAAAAGCACAAGATGCCTCAAAATGAAGACTCAATTCTTTCTCTGTCTCTTCCTTATTAGCTGCAATTTAATGCTTCATGGAGAAAGGAAGTGAGTAGCATACCACTCCTCCTGATGTGTCTCAGGAAGGTTTAACTTTTGACAAAGACAGAATTTTTAAATTTAGACAACACCTAACTACTAAATAAGGGCCTTCTCATTATTAACATTGTATTTCAGGCATTTTAAGTAAAATGCATTCTATATTTTCCTGTATTCTTAGGAAATTACAATATAAAGCATGGTTTACAAGTCCTGACCACCTTATCATCCCATAAAACACCACTCTTATTGTCACTACAGATCAGGGTAGAAAATATGGCTGACTATAGCAAGAAATGTTAGGAACATTAGGGTATAAAGAGGTCCTGATCCCAGTGGCTATCACCAAGCATTTTCTTTAGAAAATTTCCAATGCTATTGTGATTGATTTAGGTTAGTATATTCTTGCTTTGTAATTTGCTTTGTGTTTTGTAGTTGTTGCTTTTGTTTTCTCTTTCCTTCGACTAGAGAACATAATCCCCCAATATCTCATGGTAGGCTTTCTGCAAAATAAAAGCTTATATCAAAAGCTTGGGATCAGCAGAAAAAACATTTTCTGTGTAAGCATGGGGACAGAAGTTTGAATCTCCAGAATCCATGTGAAAGCTAGAGGCAGAAATATGAATCTCTAATTCCAGGGCTTCGGTAGTGAGGATGGAGTGGAGACAAGAGATTCCTGAAATCCCCTGGATCAGAGAGCCTCCCATAAAAAAATGGGGTAGAAGGTGAAGACTGATGCCCAATGTTGTTCTCTGACCTTTACACGTGCATGCGTGCATGTTTGTGCATGTGCATGCACACGCGCGCGCACACACACACACATATATCATACACACACACGCACAAACCACCAGATGTTTTAAAAGCTAGGACCACCATCTCCAAGGAAAAAGCCTCTTTCTCTTTTTCTGTGTCACAAGAGCCATCTGAGTTGGTGTCACTCAAGTAGTTGTGATTTCTCCACCAGCAATAGTAGATCTCAAAAATCAACCCCAGAACCTAGTTTTTTTTTTAACTGAACATGTCATATCTAACCTTGTATCAGGGAGGAAGGCTTCATAGGACACCAGAGGCTGAGACACTCTTGCCCAAGTAGTGGAAGTAACCCCTTCAGAATATGAAGAGCTTCAAAATTCTAAGAAATCATTAACTATAATAACTTTAGGATGTTTAAACCACCCTATGTCCAGGAGCGGAACATTGTTTCAAAGTTCTGGCATCTGAGGCCCACTAAGGACCCCTGCACTGGCTCTGCACGGAAGCGGAGTGGCAGGCTCCCCATGTAAGAACACGTCCATCTCTATAAAACTGTGCAGGTACAGAGCACACAAAGGTTGATACCCAACAGAAGTCACCTCACCCCCTAACTAATGGGCTGCTTTTCTCCAGCTGACTCGTCCCCACAAAGGCCACTGCAAGAGCCAAGATCACCCAAAGAAAAGCCCAGCCATGGGGAACATGTCACCTTGACCCATGGCACTTGCTCATGCCACCCTGCAATCTTTTCGATGAACTCTGGCCTAGTAGGCACAGATGTGCATTGTCATGGTTTAAGTGTGCACTGTCCTCCACAGACAGTGGTATTTAGACACTTAGATCCCAGCTGGTTCCCCATATGGAAAGTAAAACAGCTGAACAAAGAGGACAGAGAAAACAATAGTTTTCAGAGTCTGGGGGCAGGGAGGATGGGGAGGTACTGGCCAAAGGCAACAGAGTTTCAGAGATCCTCCTGCAACAAATACCCTATTTTGTGGACAGTCTTTAAGTGTTTATGAAATCTCGCCAAATTCACAATGGTGTTGTGTCATTTGGGAGCCTAACTTCACAAATTCACACAAATATCCTTGTATCTTTAAATTCTTTTTGATGACAAAGGAAAAAGTAAGAAATCTAACATCTAAAGATTTTGTATATTGAGTATATCAGGATTGATCAGTTTGAGGAGGAAGAAGAATCTTAGCTCTTTAGTGGATTTCAGAACTTTATCTTGAGATGTTTTATAAATATAAATGGACAAGGTTTTACTAGATCTCTACTATGAGCCAACACTCCCTGGACAAAAGCTGCACCTCCCACTGGCCCTTCTGCAAGGCTGAGTAATTGTCTGGGTGCAGTGGTGGGAATGGTATGGGTCCGGAGTTTAATTACGATTTAGTTTGTGCTATCTTCAGCATCCTTAATAGCCATTCCTCACCCACCTCTGAGTCTGACTGAACATTCTCGTAACTAACAGATATAACCTTTCAAAATGTATTACTCTAACAAATCACTTGTTTCCACCAACCAAAAGGCTGAGCATCATCAGATAGCACCAAGGCCTACGGCTGAGAGTTCCTTGCTCTGCTGTGACCTCATTGATTCGGTGTTTCCAGTGGAGCATTTGGAAAGTGCCCTGATTCATGGCTTTCTTCATTCTGCCAGTATACAAACTTTGTGAAACATGGAATCTGTGGGACATGGAATTTGGGGTAACCTAAATCTATGCTCCCAGACCATGATCACTCATATTTGGCTCTAGAATTGATTATTTCCTTCTTTCAGGAGCTCTGTTGTTACATCAACACTGTTCAGGAACAAGAGCGACTCAACCAATAAATAAAAGATACTCAACCCATTAAAAAGAAACATGTAATGCTGAACATGCAAACTTGCTTTGTCTTAAAGAGAAGAAGCAGAAGTAAAAAGGAAGGAACACCATACACTTCAAGGAGAAAACTAGGAACGTACCAGAGGATGCTTCCAGTCTTTCCAGTCTGCTGATCAGCCAATCAAGGGAGCCAGAAAATTGAGCACAGTTTTTACGATTTCCTCTAATTAGAGCCGCTGCAAAAGAAGAACTCACATTAATGTGATTTTCAAGCTCAGGGACCAAGGCAAGGTTGCAAGAGGCATATAATAAGGGATGGAGAACACAAAGCATCTCCCAATGTCATCTAAACCACATGCAAATGCAACTACATACACAAAACTGGATGCTTTTGAAAATGTCTTGGCATCTTTGGGAAGGGACTGAAAACTCCTCTTCTCATTAGAAGGCAAACAATTCCAGAAAGTAACAATTCACACAGGGAGGTGATAATGAAAAGGAGCAGAAACCAGTGCCCTGGAAGTTTCCCCACTTGGATTCTAACATGCATTGCTCTTAATTAGCCACCAGACTGAACTATTTGATCTCTCCGGAGCTCAATTTTCATACCTATACTCCAAAGAAGTTAAGAACATATCAGGTTGCCTGAGACAAACTAAAAGGACATGCAGCTAGCAGCTATGATTCTAACAAGTGTGCTGGGAGATGTAACTAAATGAAGCAAGGTGAAAGGATGGCAGACCAGCGACTAATAAAGTCATAAATCACTCAGGTCTATCTACTGCTCTTCATTTAGAGGACCCCAATCATATAAAAGACAGAAACAGTTTAGAGAAACCTATGGTAACTTTTCCTAGGCTTAGGATTCTCAAGTTCTTTAAGACCCCTTTTCACATGAAATTCTGAAATGACAGTTATTTCCACCCAGTTTATATACTCAAATAAAAACATTGAATTTTCACATTAAAAACTCAGCAGATTCAGTTCTGTGACAGCAAGTCTAATTTTTTTTTTAGCAGAAGTGCTATCCTTAGACCTGTAAAACTATTGAGAAACAGTGTAAGTGTTCGAAGGTGTGGGTGAGATTTTTGAACAGCATGATATTTAAAGGCAGAAAGATATCCCCAGAGGGACAGTCAGTATCCGCAGTCTTGCCACACTAGGAAGCAGATAAAGGACCGAAGTCTGAGGCTTTCTCCTGAAACCTACTGCTTAAGAACAGAAGGATGAAAAGCCTACAGTTAGACTGCGCAAACCACACTTAAAGATGCCCTTCACATCTCCTTTCAAAGGAAGTCAACGAATAAAGTTGGTTCCTGCTCAGACAGTAAAATAGAAAACCATGAAGGACAGAAAGTTTTCTCTCTCTCTTTGAAGGGATACTTGGAAGCCTCAGGAACACAATAAAGGGAGTAAAGGCTGTGACTGGGTCTGGGAACAGGTTCTTTCCCCAAAGCCTGCCAACCCAAATTTGATCATGAAGACCGATATATAGTGGAAGGGATGGACCAAGGCCTACAAGCTGTCCCCTGACCTCCACATGTGTACCTTGCCATGCCTATGTCTCCTCTTCTAAAGATTTCTGAAAGGTTTGAGAACATTTAGATTACTAAGAAGACACTTAATGTCTACTAAACACTAGAGGTGAAGAATTTAAGATGGTATTAGAGAAATTAGGATGTTGTCCCTAAGGATGATGGACCTTGGCAACTGCAGTTGGGTGATTCCTGCCCAAAGATACTGGAGTAAAAGAAGCACCCACAGAATCAGGTGTTCTCTATTGACCATAGGAAGGAAGTTCCACAGAGGGGCTGCTCTGTGTCTATTGAGTGGGGACACCGAACCAGCAAGGTGGCTTTAAGGAAAAGAGGTTGGGCTTGGGTCACTACGTGCACAAAGCCAAGTAGGGGTTAGCAAAGAGCCACCCAGATGAGGGTAGTTACTGCCTTAGCACAGGAACAGTAAGATAGACTGGCTCTTCTGTGAAGTTCTAATCTGGCTGCGAGAGAAAGCGGTTCTTAGCTACTGCTAGGCCCCCGAGGATGTCAGTCTTGACATTCTGCACGGAGTGCACAGCCACAAAACCAAGTTCTAACAATGGTGCAGTTCTCCTCTCCTCAGCACCCAGAACAGATCAGGAGCAGCTGTCTGGGGGAAAAGCTGCTTCGAAAGATGGCATCCAGGTCATGCTCGGGCTTATAAACACAGAGCCGAGCCCACAGACAGCGGTGGTGTCCTGGAACTATGGACACACACTAGCCTTTGTGGTCTTCTTGCCCAACTTCTCAGTGTTCTAAAAGTGCTAAGAGTTAATGTCTTCATGCCAATAAGACGGCTCAGCCAGTGAAGGCACTTTTACATATTGGCCTCAAAGTTCTTCTTGCAGACTATAGCATGCAAACTCATGTGTACTTACACACACACACACACACACACACACACAAATAAACAAATAAGCAAATAATTTTAAAGATTAGGGCCCTACAAGTATATAACCATATTCAGAAAGATGTCAATGTTGGCAATAAAACAAAGTCCTATTAAACTATGTCTATGACTGTCATTGCTATTTCATGGAGAAGAGACTATGATAACATAGTAAAACACAGAAAATAGCATGTCTTGATTTGAAATACAATGCCTTGCCAGGACCATGGGGAACAAAACAGGAAGTATCTCTGTAGGTAAGTATGGGGTTGCTCCTGTGCTAGCACTTGGGAAGGCCAGGCAATTGGTTTTCACCACTTGTAGCCTTCCCCGGTGTTCTGGCATCCAGAAATATTTGCCTCCCAGCAACACTAGAAAATGTTCCGGAGGCACTGAAGTCTCTAGCTGATGTATCCTTCTGTGACAGTCAATATCCATCACGGTGACAAAATGTCAGAGAAAACCATTCGAAAGGAGTTAAGAGTAATTCTGTGTCGTTAGTTTCAATCCACAGGATCCACTATTTTTGTGCCTAAGGCAAGATATAAACACAGCAGCAAAGGGGCCCTGGGAAAACTGCTCTCATGGTAAAAGACAGGAAGTAGATAGAAAGAAGAAGGGACTAAGGACTAGGTATGCCAGTTGAGGACCAATCCTCATTGGCCCACCTTTCTCCAAGGGCCTCACCTCATACCTTCTCCTACCTTAAATGATGCCTTTGTGGTGGTAGTTAATCTTGTCGGCTTAGCTGGATCTGGAATTAGCTACAAGGCAAGCTGTTGGGGACACCTGTGAGGCACAGTCTTGATGAGGCGATCTGAAGTAAGAAGAGTCACCCCAAGTGTTGGCAGCACTGTCCAGTGACAGTCCAGATAAATGTAGATTTCTACTGCTGTTGGATCCCTTCCTGTTATCAGAAGCAAGAATCTTCTGGCATCCAGCATACACTGAAGACCAGCAGCTCTCTAGGGATCTCTCAGACTCTCAAGTGTGAGGCAGCCATTGTTGAACTACTCATCCTGTATTGTATGAGTCAATCTAAAAACCTCCTTTTAAGATACACTCATTCTATTGGGTCTCCTCCTCTAGGAAACCTGTTCCTAGCAGACAATCAAATTAAGGCTACATTTGATCAATACACTGATTAGTTCAGAGGCCCCATAGTTCAATCCCAAAAGCCCCACTTATAGTACTGCACTGGGAACTAAGCCTCTACCTCCCCAACTGGTGACTTTTGCTAAATAAGAAAGAGCAGCAGCCTGCTCTGTTTGTTTTCTGCTTCGAATCCTCAGCAAATGAGAATTCATAGTTTACCAAAGGGCCATTTCTCAGACATCTTTAGAAAGCCACCCTGGCTTGTCTGGCATCTCACAGATTAATTATGTGAACGTCAGAAAAGATATATGAAAGAGCCACAGCGATGCTCCTCCAATTCCAAGTACAGGTGTCTGTGACATCCTGATGTCTTCCTGACGGCAGCTCATAAATCCACCTTTATCAATTTCTACCTAAGACCTGGACTCACTAAGTCTATGTCAAGCACAAAATTGTTATAGATTATCACTCTGTCTTCTGTATTTGCTCTCCATATGACAAGCACCCCAAAGAACTAAGCAGCAATAGCAGGAAGCAGCTCATTTCCTCCATAGCTCTAGCAAAGAATCTGAAGTCCAGCTATTTGGGTTTTGTTTTTATTTTGTGCTTGTTTTATGTGTGTGTGTGTGTGTGTGTGTGTGTGTGTGTGTGTGTGTGTTTACAGTGTAGGATTCAAGTCCTTAGACAGGCTATACAAGCATATTACCCATATGCCCTTGAATCCTTGAATCTTTGGAAGAATCAGGGAGGGAGAGTCATAAATTTAAAGTTGGTATTTAAAGTAAACCTTTTGAGAGCTAAGGAAAATGAGCTACATGGGAATGTGACATGGAAATTTACTACAGAACTCTAATGACTATGGAAGAACTGAACCTCTTCTAAGCTGGAGTATAAACTCACATGGGCTTACGGTCTCCAAAAGTCAAAATGTAATCTATGTTTGCACTTCTTAACTCTTTTCCTGTTCATTAAATCAGTGATCACTAGAATAATAAGAATGAAAACAGCTCCAGCCTAAAACCCATGCCAGGAGAGTAAAGCCACCCCTTACAATACCTGGAGCACCATGACCCATAGGCTGGATGACCCAGAGACCTAGGATAGAATCAAACACAACTGAAGGAAAAAAACATATCAATGAAATGATGCCTAGCAATATTCTTCTTTACACATAGATTGGTGCCAATTGTCATCAAAGAAGCATCATCCAGCAACTGATGGAAACAGATATAGACCCACAGTCAAACATCAGGCCGAGCTCAAGGAATCCTGCTGAAGAAAGAGAGGTAGGATTGTAGGAGCCAGAGAAGTCAAGGACACTACAAGATATCCCACCAAATCAACTAACCTGGGCTTATATGGACTCACAGAGCCTGAATTACAACCAGGAAGCGTGCATAGGACTGACCTAGGCCCTCTGCATATATGTTAACAGTTGTGTAGCTTGAACCTCTTGTGGGACTCCTAACAGTGGAAGAAGTGACTGTCTCTGACTCTTTTCTTGGTTTGGGGGACTCCTCAAACTGGGTCACCTTTCTCAGCCTTAATACATGGGGAGGTGCTAAGTCTTACTGAAACTTGACATGCCATATTTTATTGATATCCACCAGAGACCTGCCATTTCCTGAACAGAAATAGAGAATGAATTGGGTGGTGGGAATAGAGGAGGCTTGGAAGGGACTTGAAGGAGAGGGGGGAGGGGAAACTGCAGCCAGTATGTAAAATAAATTTTAAAAACAAACAGAAAGGTAAAAAGTAAAATAAATTTTAAAAATGAAAATAAATCAAGGGACACTTGTAAACTTAAGATTTCCCATAATTCTGTGTGCTTAGAACACCTTTGACTCATTAAACTATCTTGTACATGAGGAAGGACTCTTATCTTCACTGATAAATATGTTTTATATGTATGTATATGTATATATGATATATGTGTGTGTGTGTGTGTATGTGTGTGTGTTCTAGGGTTTTTAAAAATTTAAACTGGAACCAATACAAAAATTTTCCCCCTTTTACCACTGCATATCAATTTGAGTTGCACGTGCTAACAATTTTGTCAATCACAAAATTTGTTCATTACAACAGATTATGAATAAAAGTGACACCAAAGTAGAAATAGAAGCTAGAAATAAAGATTCCCCTGCTAGTAGGGAGCCTTGCACACTTTTACACACTCTTACAGAATGTCTACTAGACATAAACTGTCTCCTCTATACATCTATGATTTCTGAAGCTGGAATCCTTTTTAAAATAAGATTTGATTTTTAATTGTATATATGTATGTGATGTGATGTGTGTGTGTGTGTGTGTATGTGTATGAGAGGGAGGGGGCATCAGAAGGAGGCATTGGATCCCCTAGAGCTGGAATTAGAGGAATTGGCACCCACCCAGTGTGGGTGCTGGAAGATGAATTTAGGTCCCCTGAAAGAGCAGCACATTCCCTTACCTACTGAGGCATCTCTCCAACCCTACAGTTGGGATCATAATCAAGATGTAAATAAGCTTTTTGTTCCTTCACAGTTAATGTCATACCACAGGCTTCCAAACAGAAATAGAGAAACAATTTGGTTTGCTTCACACAGGTTTCCAAATGATAGATTTATCTCAATTTTCAGTGATTCCACAGTACTACACTTAAGAATACCACAAGCTCTGTAGCCAATCCCCTGCTGATAAAAAGATTGCTTTCAATTTTATGGTATTTACAAGTAATTCTACAGCAGATACTCTTTTCACATTTACACAAATATAAGTATAGAACACACTTCTTAAAGCAGGGTGTTTGAGAGCAAAGGAACACATCTAAAATTGTATATGTAGTCAGGCCAGGATTAGTCATCCTATTAAAATTCCATCATTCATGTTCCAACCCAGAACACACTAGTCAACATTTTCCCTAATGATATGTATGAGCAAAATTATTTTTTGTGTCAACCTAGTCAAAACATAAGATTCTTATTATTTTAATTTGCATTTATTTGCCATGGTAAAAATCTTTTATTATTTCATTTGTTATTGTATTAGCCATTACTTCTATCTGCTTTTTCTTAGATATTTTTTATTTTTCTTTTGGGTATATAAAACTCTATATTTTAGAGGAACTAATTAGGATTTTACATTCATGGAAACTTTAGCATAGTTCTCCAAGTCCCACGGCTTTATTGGTTTACAATGATACTATCTATCATGCCAACTATTTTATGTGATCCCACTTATTGGTCTTTGGTTAGTCACATATTACCATTATTTAATAAAACTGTCCTGAGATGGTGAAGGCAGCCCAGTCAACAGCTGCACACATCCTTGCTGGCATTGTGATGTCTGTTGCTCTCTTTTCCATTCCACTCTAAGCTCCTTGAAAGCTTACACAGATGCTGTATTTTGACCACCACTGTCCCTCAATGCCTGGGTGAGAGTATTTCCAAAGCAGGTATTTAACAAATAGTTAATCCATTCATGAAATCTGGATAATGATCTGAATATTAGATTCAAACACTCACAATTTGCTATCCTAATCCTTACGAATGACACTAAGAGATGGTGTCGTTGGGTTGGAATGAGGTCATCAGAGTGGAGGGTTAGTGTATTCATACAGACCCTAGGGAGATGTTCACACTGTCTGTAGAATATGGTCAGAAGACATCTCTTTAGATTGTCTCTCACCAGCCCTCTGCAGACACAGTGTACTGATGGCTTCCAGAAGTATGAGAAACTGTCATTTGTTGTACATAAGCCATTTATCTACCTTATTCATTTTGTTGCAGCAACTCAGACTGCATGAGAGATTCTATTGGCATGGAAACCTACCAGACACTAAATCTATGTTCCCCCAACCTGGACATCTCTAGTGTACAAAGATGTCTTATCCAGAGACCAGACAAGAAGCGGAGGTGCTTAAGGAAATAGGCAGAAGGGAAAAGGAGGCATTCCTGAGGTGAGGCATTTAAATAAATATATAGCCAAAATAATCTGGACAAATAGGTGCAGATGCAGCTTAACAAAAAGACTTGGTCAAGGACTGCAGCATGGAAAGGCAAAAGTCAAGAAACATGAACACACTAGGAGAAATCCTTTATCTTTTGCTGCTTTGAAAACCAAGTTTATTTTTTAATTTTATTATTTGGATGTGTGTTGTGGGGAGTTCACTGAGTACAGGACCAACAGAGCCCATAAGAAGGTGTGTCAGATTCCTGGAGCTAGAATTACAGGCAGCTGTGAGCTGCCTGATGTGGGTACAGAGAACCCAACTACAGTCTTCTGCAAGAAGAGTACATATGCTTGTCCAATGAGCCATCTATTCATCCTGAAAATTAAATTTAAAAGTAAAATATATTCATGAGGCTGAAACTATTCTGTGTGCTTAGTACCATAAAGCTATTACACTGGCAAGATGTAAATTTTAGGGAATTCTAATTATGTCAATATTAAGTAATAGAAACATCAAATCCTTTCTTAATCAAATGAGCTATAAATAATTAAGGAAGCATGTATAGACATTTAAGAATATTCAGATCTTGCAGATATTAATTAATGATAGACACTCTAGAAGTATAATTCTTCACTGAAGAAAATACTAGAAAGAGAGAATTTAGAGCAACTACAAAGAGTGGGTGAGATCAGGGGTTGGAGAGGAAAATGAAAGTCAGACATGGGATGTCTCGTTCTAAGAAACGTAGAGACCAGCGTTAGAGTCAATTAAAATCCTTGACGAATTGAGAGTGGGCTAACACAGGAAGACATGAGGACCAGAGTCCGAGAAAACAGACAGAAACTTGACAGCATCTCAGCATCCTGGAGGTCTACTCATTCACACTGGTACTATTGGTGTGTCAGTGCCACACATCCCAACATTCTCAGGCACTCAACATCCTCACATAGCATGATGTCACTTTGCATACAATCTGTATACCTCCTGCCACACACTCTATATTATCTCTGGGTCATTCACATCAGACAAAGTGAATGGTTGTTAACTTGTATTGTTCATAGAATAATGACAAGAAAAGAAATCCATCCATGTTTAGTTCCAACACAGTATTTTCTATTATTTTCAATCCACAGCCACTTGGAAGTGTGGCTGCCACACATATGAATATGAGGGATGGCTGTATTTGCCGAGAATCAGCTGGGCGTGGGATGCTGCCAGTGCAGATGTAGGAAGTGTAGACACTATATCCAGAGAGAGAGCAGAATGTCCAACTTTTGCTGCAGCAAGAAGTGTAAAGAAACTCTGTTTCCTCCCTTCCCATCACAACTTAATTGGAGAAAGTACTAGAAAGTGAATAGTACTTTCTAGATGTGAAAACCAAACACCAGTACATTCTAAGAATAATCATGCCATATCATCTTCTACGAGTTAATCTAGAACTTCCCTTGTCATATCCAGGAGACGGACATAAGGTTGCTTCCCTAGGGCATGAGTGAAATACAGCAGAAGGTGAAGACAAAAGTAATACTAGGTTGACAAGGACAAAGGATGATACAGAAAATAACCAGAAGGAAAAGGATGCTGGGGATTGGAGAGGAGGCAAGAAGGAAAGCACCGTCCTATGCTAAGTATGGAGACGCCAAAATCAAATACCAGCTGTCCAGCAACTCTATGGTAGAATCATTATCACCACTCTACAGACAGCATTCAAAACAATAGGGGTCAGCTGGGCAGTGGTAGCGCACACCTTTAATCTCAGGACTCAGGACTCGGGAGGAAGAAGCAGGCGAATCTCTGTGAGTTCAAGGCCAGCCTGGTCTATAAGAGCTAGTTTCAGGACAGGCTCCAAAGCTACACAGAGAAAACCTGTCTTGAAAAAAACAAAAACAAAATCAAAAACAAACAAACAAAGAAAGTGTTACTTGTTATCCGCCTGATGTATTAACTCATAAAATCGGCAGAATAACACTAGAAGCAGGCACCTCTATTTTTTCCACTTTTCCTATCAGAACACTGAGCTACATTTGAGGCTAGGGTCTGGGGAGTGGAAAAGGTATTTTCTCAGAGGCTGTTGGCTACAGATGAGTTTAGGCTTCCATTTCTCAATGAAAAGGGAGTAAGAGGCCCATTGTTTTTGAATAAAGTGAATTAATGACTATATCCACTCTGTTACAAAAAAATCAATGAATATCTCTGCAAGGTGTTTATTAAAAAAGTTAAAATAACATTGATTGAATGTGACTCTGCCCAATGCACAGTGTGGGGCAGTAGATAAAAGCACTCTGCTTAAATCCCTGGTTCATCCAACCATTTAGATGGATGAAGCACAGGAGCTAGCATCCATGATGGACAGGCAAGCTTCGCCTGTAACTTCTGCCCTCCAGCTCAGAGCCACTAGCATCCATGATGGACAGGCAGGCTTCCCCTGTAACGCCTACCCTCTAGTTAAGAGCCACGAAGTGCAAGGGCTTAACTTAGGTTTAAAACTTGGTTAATACCCTTCCACTTGTCCCTTTGCCAGCGTTCCCGGTTCCAGGATGGCTATGATTTGGGGTTGTGAGATGGCAGGTATGGGTTTCAGATTGTTGGAGGAAGGGGTGGGCTATTTTTCTCAAAACAGAATTTCCTTTGCCTCCCCAACACCGAAGTGGAAGCACACTACAAAGAATGTAACATGACCTGGCAAGAGCTAGCTCAGGTTCTAAAGGAAAAGCAGACTGTGGGAAGCTGACCACACAGCAGGCAAACACACACACACACACACACACACACCACACAGAGAGAGAGAGAGAGAGAGAGA
>LOEQ01001862.1:184236-210374 GCA_001685075.1 Bramus lutescens
CATTGGAGCACTGAACTGAGCTCCCAAGGTCCAAATGAGGAGCAGAGGGCAGGAAATCATGAGAAAGGAAGCCAGGACCGCGAGGGGTGTGCCCACCCGCTGAGACGAGTTCTGTTTATTCTAGCAGGACTGCCAAATTTTCATTATAGAAAGAATGTTGTAAAGCAAGACATTTATTAAATAGTAGTTAAGCCCAATAAGTATAGAATTAAATCTGTTTACTATCAACATTTCTTAAAAGTTTCAATAAAGGGATGGAGTTACTTTTGAATGACAGACTGCAAATTGTCTTAATTTATCCCTGAGTGCATTACTGAATTCTCAAATTTTTCAATTTGTTGATTTGTGCATATGTGCATGGGTGTGTGTGTCCATGGGTATATGTGTGCATATGGGTGTGTGTGTGCATGGGTGGGTGTGTGCATGGGTGTGTGTGTGCATGGGTGTGTGTGTGCATTGGTGTGTGTGCATGGGTAGGTGTGTGCATGGATGAGTGTGTGCATTGGTGTGTGTGCGTGGGTGGGTGTGTGCATAGGTGGGTGTGTGCACTGGGGTGTGTGCATGGGTAGGTGTGGCATTGGTGTGTGTGCATGGGTGTGTGTGTGCATTGGGGTGTGTGCATGGGTAGGTGTGGCATTGGTGTGTGTGCATGGGTAGGTGTGTGCATGGATGAGTGTATACATTGGTGTGTGTGCATGGGTGGGCGTGTGCATGGGTAGGTGTGTGCACTGGTGTGTGTGCATGGGTTGGTGTGTGCATGGGTAGGTGTGTGCATGGGTAGGTGTGTGCATGGGAAGCAGAGGACAATCTATTAGCACTGTTTCTTTCCTTCCAACATGTGGGTCCAGAGGATCAAACCCAAGCCATCAGGCTGGGAACCAACACCTTTACCTGCTGAGCCCAGCTGTTGGACCCTCTTTTTTTAAATGAACACTCTATGGTAGTTATTTATAAACTATGTAATACATCAGGTAATTTTTAAAAGAAGTAACACAGGCAATTGTCTCAACTTCTTAGAAAAATCTATTACCTAGTCTGCCAGTAATATTTAAATTTTATTGTTATTTTTTAAATTAAGTATCTTCCTTAACCCATCTCCACTGTTTGTCACTTTCTTATTGTGTGTGGTAGCCATTGAGAATTACACGGAAAGAGCCTGTTTGGGAAAACAGGTTCTCAGCACCCTTTAGGGTTGAGCAGTACTGAGGACATGGGAGTCAAGCAAAAACTGAGCTTCAGAGAAAGAGTTCATACTTGTCATGTTCAGACAATGGCCTTGCTGCCTTCAGTGGAGATGGTGGCATTATTTGACTATCAGTTTCAGAAATAGCTAATTTGCTTGCCCAGGGATCCCCTTTCTCTGCCTCCTGAGGGCTGGGATTACAAGTGTCTGCCACACCAAGGCTCAATACAAAAATCTCTCCTCCCCCACTCTTATTTTCTGATCTTTTTAAAGTCTATGAACTTGAAAGATTAGCAAATATTCTTTCATAACCTATACAAAGACACAGGCTTTGAATTTGTTTTATTTCCTGCAAGTCTATGATGATTAAGGTTGCATTAGAGATTTGGCACATAAATTTCACAACTTACATCTTCAGTGTTTTTCACTATTTAATACCATGAAACATAGACATTGTGTCACATTCAATACTTTCATTTGCCTGGATATTATCCCAGTGTGTATTTCAGTCAAGCTCCTTTCTTGCCTTGGGATCATATTGTTCCAATATTCCATAAGCCATTCTTTTTTTTTCCCAATCTCTCCAAATAAAATCTCATTACAGGTCTCTATCATGGTATATATTTCATGATACAAAGCCAAATTGTTTTCATTTTCAACTGCACTTTATTCTATTCCTATGTCCTGATAAAGTCAATGCACTGGGTCATCCTCTACCACATGTTAGGTTCTCTGATCTCCTTGTTCTCTGTGGTCTTGGCTTCCTGTTTTTGTAAACATCTGCGCTTGTAGTTCTTCCTGAAAAGTTTTTCATTCATGTAAGGCTGGAGGGTGAATACAGCATCTTCTTGTTTATCAACCTCTCTTCCATCACCTTACTTTAATAAATACTATACATAAGGGAATATTTACCTTGTCATTGCTATATCTGTGTTTCTAGGAAATGTTTTCTTGGTTTTTTTTCTACCGCAAGAGAGCCTCTATATAATCCATGTTATCCTTGAATTCATGATCATCCTGCCTTCCCTTCCATCAATATCCACCTGTTTCTGCCTCCCAACTGTTGGAGGACCAGGTACATGCTGCGGTATCTTGATTTCTCATTTTTAGAACCTTAGAGGGGACAATGAAAGGTAATAATGGAGTGGGTGGAGAACATAGAGTGGGTGGCAAAGTATGATTATGTTACATATAAAATTGTTAAACTGAAACCTATTATGTTGCATGCTAACTAAAAATTAATAATTCTAAAAGGAAATATACCCATAACATGAAAGATCATTATGATTCTATTTTATAGGAGATGACCAAATCACTCCATGTTCCTCTCATTTTCACCAGCTTTGGAGACATGGATTTTGAATTTTAAATGTTATCCTTTGGGAAATCTCAATGTTTTCCAACATAGTTGTGTGTAGTGTGCCTGTCTATATGTCTATCTGTGCATTTCTGTGTGTGCCTAATAGCAAGAACATGTGAAGATGCACAGCCATGCATGTGGAAACAACCTTGGGTAGCATTCTCCAGGTTCTGCCCACTTTGTTTTTAGAAATAAAGTCTCTCTGGGACCTTGAGCTCACCAATTCAGCTAATCTGGCTGGCCAGCTGCCTTAGAGATCCACCCATCTCTGCCTCCCTAGTATTGAGGTCATCAGTGCAAGCCATTAAAACAAATTTTAATGCATAATTGTGCTGTCCAATACATGGGAGGCCAAAACAGGAGAATAAACACAAGAAAGAGGTAAGTTTGGGCTGCATCCTGTCTTTGAAAGAATACTACATACTAATCAAAGGGAAAATCCACCAAAAAGACACTGCAACTCCTAACATCTATGCACCAAATACAAGGGCACTCAAATTCAAAAAGAAACACTACTACAACTTAAATCACATACTGACCCTCACACACTGATAGTGGGTGACTTCAATACCCCACTTTCATCAATAGACATGTCACCCAGACACAAACTAAAGAGAAATGCTGGAGCTAACAGATGTTATAAACCAAATGTCCTAATGGATATTTACAGAACATTTCCCCAAAACACACAAAAGAATATACTTTCTTCTCAGCAGCTCATGGAACTTCTCCAAAATTGACCACATATCTGGACACAAAGCAAGTCTCAACATATAAAAGAAATTCAAATGACACCCTGTAGCCTATCTGACCACTACAGAGTAAAGTTGAATATTAACAATAAATAGAAACAGAGAGCTTGAAAAGGACAACTCTACTGAATTAGAAAAAAATGAGTCAAGAAAATCACTTTCTAGAATTAAATGAAATGAATACACATACCCAAACTTACGGGACACAATGAAAGCAGAGCTAACAGACAAGTTCATAGCACTAAGTGCCTACACACAAAAAAATGGAGAAATCTCATGCTAGAAACTTAATAGCACACGGGAAAGCTCTAGAAGAAAAGAAAGAAATCACACCCAGGAGGAGTAGATGGCAAGAAATAATCAAATTCAGGGCTGAAATCAATAAAAAAAACAATATGAAGAATTAATTAAACAAAGAGTTGTTTCTTTAATAAAATCAATAAGATTGACAAACTGTCATCCAAATTAACTAAAAGATAAAGAGGGAATATCCAAATTTAAAAAAATTGAGATGAAAATATGGATTAACAACAGATGCCAAGGAAATAAAAAAAAACACAAGGACATACTTCAAACCCTGTTACACCAAAAATAAATGGATATTTTTCTTGATATATACCACCTACCAAACTTAAATAAATATCAGATAAGTATTTTAAATTGCCCTATAATCCAGTGAAAGAGAAGTAGTAAGTGAAAGTCTCCCAACAAAAATAGATCCAGGGCCAAATGGTTTTAGTGCAGAATTCAACCAGACTTTCAAAGAAAAACAAATGCCAATACTTCTCAAGTTATTCCACAAAACAGAAACAAAAGAAACATTGCCCGATTCTTTTTTATGGGGCCACAGTTACCTTGACACTTAAATAACAAAAAAAGAGAATTACAGACCAATTTCCACTATAAACATAAATGCAAAAATTCTCACTAAAATACTTGCAAACCAAACTCAAGAACACATCAAAAAGATAATTCACCATGATCAAGTAGGCTTCATTCCAGAGATGCGGGGATGGTTCACCTATATAAATGGATACATGTAATCCACCATATTAGCAAACTGAAAGATAAAAACCACATGATCATCTCATTAGGTGCAAAAAAAGACCATTGACAAAATCCAATACCCCTTCATGATAAAAGTCCTGGAGAGACTAGGTATATAAGAAACACACCTCAACATAAAAAGGCAGTTTACAGCAAACCCGCAGCCAACATCAACTTAAATGGAGAGGAACTGAAGCAAGTCCACTAAAATCAGAAACAACACAAGGCTGTTCACCCCACAAACTGACATCCAGGCACTATTGCTGAAGATATCACCAACACACCTCGCTGAACATGGAAAAGTCAAGCTGGTGCCTACATACAGCCTTTGGTACAGGAAGGTAATTTGCACACTATCAAAGCATAAATGTAAACACCAACCCAACCAGAAATCCTTTATCTATAATGGTATCCTGCCTGCAAGATATGCTTATGCAGTGTGGATACAGAGCTTGTAGTAACCAACAAATGTATGATTTGATTTTCAGCTCACTCCACAAAATGAAACCCATACTTAACTCTGCTTTGGAAACTAAGAACCTGAGACAAGATAGGTCAGGGATCTAGGATAAAACCAAATAATATTGTTTTTGCAATAAATGACTCCTAACGAATGAGTCCTAATGGCATTCTTCTGTACACATAGATCAGGGCCTTGCTTGGCCATCATCAGAAAATCTTCCTCCTGCAGCAGATGGGAACACACATGGAGACTCACAGCCAGACATTATGCAGATAGTGAGAGACCTTGGAACACTCAGTCCTAAAAAAAAGACATCTCCATCAAATCTTTCCCCTCAGGGCTCATGGAACCCTGTGGTAGAGAAGGCAGAAAGCATATAAGAGTCAGAGGGGATGCAGAACATCAAGAAGACAAAATCCTTGAAGTCAACATGGTCAAAGTTCACATGAACTCACAGACACTAAGGCAGCCTGCATGGGGCATGAATAGGTTTACACCTGATGGAGGCCTAGAGCTAGAAATGCACACATGCCCCCATCCCTGACCCAGAAGTTATCTCCACTTGACAACCACTTGCAAATGGAAATTTAGTTTTCTCCAAGGGAGTCTGATGTAGGAGGGTCATCTGTCTATGTGTTAACTTTCATTGGTTAATAAAGAAACTGCCTTGGCCCCTTTTGATAGGCCAGCCCTTAGGTGGNATAAGCTAGCCGTGCGGGAGCTGGGCCGGACGAAAAGCAGGGCCCGCTCCCTTATTACTACAGGAGTCTCACTGGGGAAACAAACTATTACAGGCAGGCTGCATGCCCAGCTGTAGATGGCTAACAAAAAAGGAACCCAAGAACATCTTTGGTGGTTCTTTGTCTTATAATGTTGTGTCATGGATTTTCCTTTTTTTATTCTACATTTTAAAGTTTTTTATTTATATACTTTTTATATTCTCGCTCTCTCTCTTTTACCCTACTGGTCCTTTGCATATATGTTATGGCTTCCAGTCTAGTGTTTCCATAGGATTCCTAAACATGGAAATGAGAGGGCTTCTGCTTGTTTATCTGTTTCCTGTACCTTTTCTTGGGCTCTTCTCCATCTGTTTGTTCTGTCCTATTCTGATGTGTTAGTTTTTTGTCTTGTTATATTTTTATTTTATTATTATCCCTTAGAAGCCTGTTTGTTTCCTAATCAGAGATAGAAAGGGTGGATCCGAATGGGAGGACAGGTGGGGAGGAGCTGGGAAGAACAGAGGCAGGGGAACCATAATCAGGATATGCTATTGAGAAAAAAGACATTTTCAGTAAAAGGAAAAATATAAAATAAAGATTTATATTTAAAAAATACAAAAGAAAAACAATCAAGAAGGAGATGGAGGGTGCACTTTAAAAATTAAACTCATGAAGCCACCAGGCTCTCTCAGCTCATTTCAGTACTTTGAGAAACCAATTTAATGAAAAGTTAGGAAGAGAAGCTTGGAATGAGAAAACTTTACATCAGTTCTTTCTATAATTTCAACATCAAAGAAACAGAACAGTGACACATGAACACAAATTCCAAAATGACACAGTCCATCTTACCTTGGAAGACCGGAAGGCAAACGCAGTTGATTTTACATCAGCCTTTTCTTTGTCCATGAGTAGAAGGTTCTTGTCTTCCATAAGGCTCAAGTATTTTCCTGTTGTGACATGCCGTAGTCGGAATGGCTGGCCCCATCTTATATGACTTCCACTCCACCTGACCAAAAAACCAGAACTTGAGCCAACCACATCACCATGAGAGAAGCAGCTACTGACAAGTACAACTGTGAGTGTGTGTGTGCATGTATGTGTGTGTGTGCATGTGCATGCACACATGTGGATAAACACTATAAACAGCTTGTACAGACATATATGCTATAAGTATATGTCTGTATGCTCAAACATCTCAGAACCAGGTGAAAAAAAGGAGACAGACTGAGAAAACTGGAGGTGAAACTCACAACTTTCATACTTCAGAATTAGGGGAGAATTACTTTAATATGTAGCTATAATAGTTCCCTTATTTATATATTATAAAATGGCAGTTTAATTATATACATGTATATATTAGATGCATATCTAATAAAATTCTACTATTAAGCTTAATAATTATTAAAAGTATTACAATTTAGGTGGACTTAATCAGCTTTACATTTAAATCAAAAATAATTGAATTTTAAAATGATTAAACATTAAATATTATGAATACAGAAGTTTGGTGGTAGGGACTAACTGAACAATATGTAAGAGTTTACAAGAACATCATAATGAACAAGGAGGAAGAAGGAAAACTAGGCCCTCACAAAATCACACCACCAAGAAGTAAAATCTCTTGATTAACAAAACTGAGAAAGAGGAATAATAAGCAAACTTTACCCATGAAGAAAGAATCTGAGTATTTTTAAGTAAATGAAGTAGAATATGAACTCAGCAATATTTATTCTCACTTCATTGTTTGGGAAGCAGTGATGAAGCCACTTTAAGATATCGCTTCTTTAGGCTGGTGGCACACACCTTTAATCCCAGCACTCAGGAAGCAGAGACAGTCAGATCTCTAAATTCAAGGCTAGCCTGGTCTACAGAGCAACTTACAGGACAGCCAGGGCTACACAGAGATACCCTTTCTCAAAAAAACAAAACAAAACAAAACAAAAACATTGCTTCTTTCATACACAGTAAGTTATTTTCCACCTATCCGTTTAAACAGATCAGCATGATATTAATCAATTCTAAAATTGCTGTATGGACTACCTGAGCAAAGTGACTGCAGGCACTAAATTATTGCATTTATCATTAAATTAGGTAAATAGCTCACATTTTAAAAAAAATCTATAGACACTGACTCTAGTAAAACAGCTCTTGGCTTTCGCTCAATGAGTCTGTGTCCTACACCAATAATATCTACTGGAGTGCAATATTACAGGGAAAAATCCATGGACAACACAGTGCATTTTAAACATAGACTAAGTCTTCCATTTATATTTAAAAAGTTCTTGACTGATATCTTAGTTTTGTCTAAAGCAGTTTAAAGCTACGCCTTTATCAGTGATGTAGTGTTCATTTAAATGAACTAAAAGTCACTCTTTAGATAACTTTTAAATTTACCAGAAATATGTGTACAAGTATGTCTATCGAAAGTCTTACTGCTATAATGAATACTGTCGTGATTTTTGCTACTATCCAGAATGTCCCACTCCAGTCAAGCTGCTTGCCAATAAAGTTTATGGTCTCTGCAAATAGCTACTGGATTCTTCATATTCAGGTGCACCTTTACAAGTTTAAACCTACAAAATTTCAGGCTTCAGGTGAGTGGCAGGTTTGCAGATAATGTGTCCTGCTTCCAAATTTGACACAAATCTGTCCTGGTAGTACTTTATGCCAGGAAGATACCAGCTGTAGGATAAGATGATGTAACAAAGCAAAAGAGATTGAGGATAAAGGCAGGCTGTAGGAATGTATGAAATGTGACCATTCTTAGGTCTAGTGCCTAGTGAATCAAGACAGACAGAAGATGCAGAAAGAGACAAGAACAAGTGGTTGGACACCACATTCATTCTCCATGTTGCTTGCTGCTGGAGCTATTGACAGGACCATCTTACCCTAAATTAGAAGCCAAAGGCACTGACCACTCTGCACCCTCAGAACCTTGGGCTGGGTTTAGAAGTTCTACTTACGCAACTCTTAGGGTCTCTAGTCTCCAGAGGGAGCGCGCATGAACTGATACAGCACCACCTTCATAATGAACTGTTCTGTTGACATGAAAAAGAGTTTGAGTTTAACAGATTTCATTCTTTGAACTCTGCCTTTTAAGCAAATTGAAAGAAAGCAGGTACAGAACAGCCTGTGTATGAACATTTAAAGATCTACTGTGAGGCAGGAGATAATACAGCTAGAAATAAAAATAAGTGCAACAGTGACCAACATAAGTTCTTCCTCAATAAACATTTATTTAAATATATTTTCTCAACATCATTTTACTTAACAATATTATTTTTTTCTATAACTGCCCTCTACAGGACAGATTTTTTTCATCAACTTTTGTCTGTGGAAGTACACACTTACCAGGTCAGGCATTGTTTTACATATTATTATTATTTAAATATATGCATGTAATTGTTCACAGACAAAAATTTGGTTTTTATTATTTAAAATACTTCTGAGAAATATAAGAAGACTGATTATGAGCATTTTAATACAATCATCTGTAATTTACAGCAAATGGGCAATGTATGACAAAATATAGACAGATGGAATGATGGGTCAGTGGTTAAAAGTACTTGCTCTCCTTGCAGAGAACCTAAGTTTGGTTCCTAGGACCCATGCTGTGTGGCTCACAACTGCCTGTATCTCCAGCTCCAGGTGAGTCAATGCCCTCTTCCAGCATCCATAGGCACCAACACATGTATGCACATACACATAAATTCATAGGTAGAAATAAATTCTTTAAAATATAATGCACAAATACACATAAGCAAAAATATCTCAGAAAAGATACATCTCTGGGTGTGCATCACATGCACCCAAATGCAAGCACTCCTAATAATTTAACATGTTATTGAGAGTCTTTCTCTGCAGCCACCCTTCAACACTGCTTCAAGGAAGCTGAAGTCTGTGAGCACACCTTGCATCTTTCCCCAAGGATTCAGTATCTTCTCTAGAGCACAGTACTCATGATCCAAGCACACACAGGAATTTTCTTTCTCCAGGCTCCCCTCTCCCTCACTAACGCCTGCCTCCTGTTGGCTCTCCTGGTGCTCCAGTCTCATCCCCAGACCTGCAGCTTCTCCACTGACATGGATTTTGCTGTGCTGTGACTGTCAAACAACCTTCATGTTCTATAGGGGGTTCTTTTGAAGAAAAAACTGTGAAACCCTTTCTGTCTGGGCCATACCATCCTGATCAGCTTCTCCTCCATATCCCCTTTGGTACCCTTTTCACTCTGTCTTTCCTATGGAATTTCTCAAAGACACACGAAATTATATTAAATAAGCCTTTGCACACAGAGCACAAAAGGCCAACAATTATCAATGTAAGATCAGCTCAGCATACTCCAGCCTCTAATTATCCCTCCACAGACAACCTGCAAAAATACTGATCTTTTTCAAATTTTCTAAATTGTCTCACAAAACTTTTTCTTTCATTTCTAAATCTACCTCTAACAATATCTGCTTATTCAACTTAGATTTTTCTCAATAACATTTCAGATATCCATGTTGCCCACTTCCTGTGATATCACAACCATCAGGAGGCACACAATGTCTGAGTGTTCATTTCTTAAGATTGACCAGTAGGCTCAGGTCCATCCTCAGCTGTGCACAATGACAAGATCTGTAAACACTATCTACAGCAGTGACTTTCTGATGTGACTGAGGACAGTCATCACTCAAGAAACTATCAAAAATTCTATGCTGGTGGACATAAAGTATACGTGGAGTTGGCTCTTTTTTAAATCTTCAGCTGAGTCCAAGGAGGAGCCAAAACTTAGACCCCATGGTTTATATGGGTACCTCCATAGCAGTATACCTGTTGTGTGGGGTTGGGTATATCTTTGCTGCTGGAGCTGCCCCTACATTTTAGGATATTTACAGCAATCTGACCCCTATCAACTAAACGCCAAGAGCAGTCTCCCAGGCTGGCATAGGTAAAACTGTCACATTACTTAATGTCCCTTGAGACAAAGTCAGCCCGAGTATAGCACCACTGATGCAGGTGGATGAACATTAAACTTCAGTAAGCTAGAATTTTCACAAGATCCTCTTAAGATCCAAACTGGCCTCATAGGAAGAGCTTCTGATTGAAGTCAAGGGGGAAATCCATGAATCTACATTTCTCATAAGTCCTTACATGAAGTATATTCTTCAGATTGACATTTTGAGAACTATGGGGCTGTACTTGTTATTTCAATGACATTGTTCTTAACCTTGGTTGTATAATAGTAATACTTCAGCAGCTTTAGAAAAAGAGAAGCCAGAGAGACAACACTCAAACTAACAGGACCAGTCTCCAGGTATATATTTTTTAAATGAATTAAAAGTAATCTAGACATTCAGTTTCTCTGTGTGTACATACACAAATAATAAATTAGATAAGTGGTAGATAGACAGATGGGGAGAAAGATAAAAAGACAGATGGAAGATGGACAGAAAGATAGACAAACAGAGGGGAGTTTAGATTACTCTGTCTTTAATAAAAGTCTTGTGTTCATTATAAAAAAGTGTATTTTTGTTTTATGCATATGGGTGTTTTGCCAGCACATATACCTTACATCACATGCATTCCTGGTGCCCATAGAGGCCAGAAGAGGGCACCAGATCCCCTGGAACTATAGTAACAGGCAACTGTGAGCCATTATGTGGGTATTGAGAATTCAACCTGGGTCCTCTGATAAGAGCATTGTTCTTAACCTCTGAGCCACTTCCTCAACCCTCTGGACTCCTTGTCATTTCTTCTGATGGTTAACAATGAAACGGATAAATGTAAGTTAAAAACCATTTGTAAAATAAAGAAATTTTCTTAGGATCAAAATGGAAATCAAAGATTTACTGTACATGGAATAAAAAGAAGACACAACCATTTAATAACCTCCCCCAAGTTGTGTTTCTTAGAGTATTTCATCACAGTAACAAAGAAAAAATCTGAGACAGAAATATAAATGATACCCATTTTCTGTACAGCAATAAATCACTATGAGTATGTTAAATAGATAAATATGCAGTTCTAAATGAGCTTAGAAAAAGTGCTGAATAATGAACCTAAAATGTTGATTAAACAGAGTGGGATGGAGAAATCACAAGGTTAAAAATAAAATGGGCTTTAAGATACAAATAGTATGTATATGTCTATGTAAAATTACAACACACACACATATAAATATATATGGAATTGCTCAAACATTTTTTTCATAACTCTCATTTCAACTTAACAGGAAGTTTTTAAGATTTTTATATAGGTAGAAAACTAAGGGTAAGTTTAATTCAGATTTTAAAACACAACCATAAAGTTGAAAGGACAGTAAATTCTACTTCTGTTCTGAACTCTTTTAGCTAACTCCTAAGGGTCCTTCTGCACTGAACTCTGCAAAGTGTTCCAATCCAACATGAGGCATAGAGAATCTGGGGTCCCTCTCAAGTATTCACTGCTGACCAGGACATCTTGGTTATTTATTGGATTCCCCCATATAAACAGAATGTGTAGAAGCTAGTGGGCTTTAAAGCAAGTCTCCATGCGATATTTCAGCTTAAATGTTGGTGCAAGCTATAAAAACCCTAAATGGAACAAGGTTATAGGCCTATCCTAAATGACAATAGGAAAGGTGATATTCTTTAAAAGTTAGTCCACCTGGAGAAGCCCCTAGTCTAAGAACGGGGCATCGCTTTCGCCCACTTTCTATCTAAAGCATCAAAATCAGAGTCCAGAATGACATTTTTTTCAAAAGTCTGTTTAAGTTACTTTTCTACTGCTGTGAAGAGACACCATGACCAAGGCAATTTATGAAAGAATTTAATCTGAGGGCTCATGATTTCAGAAGGCTAAAGAGTCTATGACTATTACGGCAGAAAGCATGGCAGCAGGCCAGCAGCCATGGCATTGGAGCAGTAGTGGAGAGGTTGCATGTTGAGACTACAACCATGAAGAAGAGAAACCAGTCTGTAATGGGCTTTTGAGATCTCAAAGCCCGCTCAGCAACCCATCTCCTCCAAGTCCATACCTCCAATCCTTCCCAAAGCAGTTCCATTAACTGAGGACCAGACATTCAAACATTGCCTATGTAGGCCATTCTCATTAAAATGATCACAAAGTCCAACAAGTTTACCAAATGATATTAATATATTTAAACTCAGACAACTCAATGATTATTTCAGGGAAATCATCCTTTCTGCATGGAAAACTGGCAGGGGAAAAACCGTTCTTTAAAAAAGTTAAAAAGACTTTTACAGCTTAGACAACTGCCCTTTGAGCTGCCACTAGGGACTTCAATGCAAATGGCAGCAATTTGTCAAAATTCAAGGAAGATGAATGGATTTTGTGTTGGCAAGTTTCATGTCAACTTGAAGCAAGCTAGACACACTGGAGAAAAGGGAGCCTCAAGAGAGAAAATGCCTCCAAAAGATAGAGCAGTAGACAAGCCTATAAGGCATTTTCTTTATTAGTGATTGATGTGGGAGGGCTTGGCCCATTGTGGGTGGGGCCAGCCCTGGGCAGGTGGTCCCCTGCATAAGAAAGCAGGCTGAGCAAGCCAGGGGGAGCAAGCCAGTAAGCAGCACTCCCCCATGGTCTCTGCATCAGATCCCAAGTCTAGGTTCCTGCCCTTGCTGCTTATGATGATCACATGACCCTGAGATGGAAATAAACCCTTTCCTCATTACCCTGCTAGAGCTATTGTGGGGGAGAAGAAAATAAGTAAAAGTAATACAAGTTGATAACATTCCTAACATCCTAAATTATTATTACTGTGCAGCACTAGGGATTGAGCCCAGGACTTCACACACAACAAGGTAAGCACTCTAGCACCAAGCTGAATCCCCAGAACTCTTTCTACTTTTTTAGCTTGCAACAGGTCTCCCTAAATTGCCCAGGCTGACTCTGAACTCACCCAGTAGCCAAGGCTGGTCTTTGACTGGAGATCCCCCTGCCATAGCCTCTTGAGTAACTAGGATGACAAACCCGAAAACTGATACTAACTGCACATTTTTAAACAGAATCCTCTAGATTGGAAAAAGTTGAAGTCACTGCAATTTCACCAAGCAGGGAATTTTTAAATGCACATGTACTAGCCAATCATACAAGCACATTCATGACTACTTTGAAAACTCCCAGGCTTCCAGCTGTACATTATGCCTCTGTAACACATTCTCCTCCTTCATTAGGGAACTCATATTTCAGACTGACCATGTAAGGGGAACTTTATGCTTATCCTAAGCACAGAGTCTCCCCACAATCTCATCAATTCAGCTTCTCATAGTTATTATAATACCGTCCACCAAAACATAAGCAGTTAGCTCTTTTGGCTCTGGGAGTCATAAAATACAATTTAAATCTTATCTCAGTTGTTCAAGCACTCATTCTCTGGGTACAAGCAAGTGCTGTGACATCTAGTGTATTCATCTTCCGAATCTGAATCCCAGAAAGTACTACATTTGCATGCTAATGAGTGTACAGATTTTACAAGCTCCTCACTGCCTGACGCAGGGTATTTATTCATAAAAAAATTTTAGAGTATATACCATTCCAATTAGTGAGCTTTAGGATATAATCATAAAGTATCATTAATAAAACACTGAGTGCTATGAGGAGACCCCTGATGGCTACAGGGGTGAGTTCAGACAGAGGGCACCTTCTCCAGATGATGTCACAGCCATGAGCTCACTTTATTTTGGAGGGCACCAAGAATCTGGCAAGTTCCTTTCATATCTCATTGTTATTATGTTTCTAAGACATCATCTCATTGTACAAACCTGGGCAGGTTGCCAAACTCACGGCCTCCACTTTTTTTGTTTTAAGACTTTTTATTTGTGTGTGTGTGTGTGTGTGTGTGTGTGTGTGTGTATTCCCATGTGCCAGTGAATTACAGAAGTGCATGTCAGATTCCCTGCATCTGTATCTGCAGGCAGTTGTTAACAACCCATCATGGGTGCTGGGAACTAAACTTGGATCCTCTGCAAGAGTAATAAGCACTCTTTGCTACTAATCCATCTCTCTGGCCCACCTCCATTTCTCCAAAAATTCCCTAGGTTACTATGAGGAAGGTAAGAATAATACAGCCTCTCTATAACACTGTGAAGAGTCCTCATTGAACAGTTTGTAGTCAGTCCTTCCATAGTGATAAACAAAGACTCAATAATGTTGGCTTGAACTGAGATACTACTGTCAAATCAGTAGTATTATGGCCTTCCAGACATTTGTTATTGCTTGGATCTGAACTACCATCCTCAGACTTGTGTTTCGAATGCTTGATCCCCATTTTATGGTGCTATTTTGAAGGCTGTGGAACTTACAGGAGGTAGAAACTGACTGGCAGAAGAAAAGTCCCCAGCAATGGGCCTTTGACTGCAATACTCACTCCTGGCCCCACCCCACTCTCTCTGCTTGTCACTCTGCAGCCTGGACTTGAAGAGTCTCCACCACAGGGTCCTGCAAGCCTACCTTGCCTGTCAGTGACAGAGCCTCTGAAACCATGAACCAAAATAAAATTCTCCCATAAGTCATTTCTGTCAGACATTTTGTCACAGTCGTAGAATAGTTATTGGCAACATATTCAAAGGCCTGAGTCATCTTCTACTACAAATACTGTTAGGAGCAACAAGCTAATCTTTGTCTCTGAGCCAGTCAATCCCATGCCAGCCTCCTCCTGAGGGCTAATGCTAGAGCTAGGTCTCAACATATTCTCACTGAAAAATTTATATAATCTGTCACATCAATACTATCACATACTACTGAAGCCAATAATTTATATAACATAAATAACGTAATCTCCAAGATATTAAGTTAACATAGAAAACCAATTGGGTTGGTGTGGTGATTCATGCTTATAATTCCAGCATTTGGGAAGTACAGGAGGCAGGAAGGTCAGAAGTTCAAGGACATCCTTAGACTTATAGTGAGTACAAGGTTAATCTGAACTATATGAGATCTTACCTTTAAAAATACATCAAAAAATCAAAAATAAGAAAAGTATACACAATGGGATAAAGACAAACTATCTTGGTTTGTGTACCAGAAATGGATCCACACAAATATAGTCCACTAATCTTTGACAAAGCAGAGATACTGCAAGAGGTTAAAAGTAGTTTTTCAAGCACTTGATATTCTTTTGCAAAATCACACAAGCAAAAATACCAGAAAGATCACACACATCTGTCACAAAACTGGCAAAGATGGATAGCTCCATCCTTGACTGTGCTGGGACACAGGAGAGTGCCACCTGCAGCAGTAACCTGGAACAGTATCCTCTTAAGGAAACATCTAACTGTGCACAGGGCCATAAACCACATGCCTCTCTCTAAGCCAGACCAAGAGGCACTCAACTCAACCTATAAAGCTCATCTCATAATATATCAGTTATTCATAATGACAGCACATTGAGTCATTGCTGTTTTACAGAGGCCATAGAAGGAAAACTATTATCATATATTCATGTAGCATAGCTTGTGTCTACTAGGTCACATTCTAGAAAGCAAATGTAGCATTTATTTCCAAATCACGTTAAGGTACTGTGTCTTCACTGTCCTCCCTGAAGGGAACAAGACAAAGTAAGTAGATTACAGAAGCAATGCGTGATCAGACTCAAACACAGCGCCTTCCCTCCCTCCCCCTTCTTCTCTTCCTTTCCCCATCATTTCCGCAGAGCATGCAATATCCACACACTCTTGATTCCTTCCCATCCTTTTTCTCCCTCACAGGTTTTATCCATGCATTCAACCTATGTGCACATGGGCAATGTGTGTTCGTAACTGTGAATCAACATGCCTATTTTATTATTACTATAGAACATAGCCTTCTTGAGAGAAGCCACTGTCTCTTTCCACACAGCTTAGAGCTCAGAATTCAGAATATGACAGCCATCCCCAACTTTTTGTAGAATGAACTCAGCTATACAAAAGATACCTTGTAAACCTGTCTCCAAAGATAAAAAGATTCTTTATAAACAATATTGACCCCATACTGATTTCTAAACTGAAGATTCAAAATAATATTCCCTAATGTAACTGCTTTAAATTTAGTAACTTTTTGGAGATGTTGCTCAATGTCAGAATGCTTGGGTCTGAGGTTCAAAACCTGGCACCACCACCACAACAAAATAAACAGAATAAAATGTACTATCTTAAAGGTATGATATACTTAACTCCCATAATGTACATTCTGCTCATAAATAAATACATGTACATTTAATAAGGGCCTTGTTGACACTTAAAAATGCACTGAGAGACAAAATCTGTAACAACCAAAAGTCCATCTTGCTCCAAACGAAATTTGATCACTAAATTTGAAGCCTCCACAGTGAAATTAATTAAAGCACCATGTGACACCTTATTTCTCTTACTGACACCCCCCAGAACCTATTTCTCCATGATGAAATGTATCCCCTTTCTGGAGAGAGCATCCCCACAGTTAACACTGAGACATCTGCCTGACTGCTCACACCTACTGCAGCTGCCCTGCTGGCCCTGTAGACATGCAACAGAAGTTTTACAGCTAAATTCCTGCCTGAAAAAATAATCTCCTGCCTGAAAAATAATCTCAACAAACTTAAAGTAATAGTGACATAAACTTCCTGATGCTGTCAAAACTCAATCTGTCAAGTGAAATGGGCAGGAAGTATGAGGGAATATCTATGTAGTTATACCTTGATAGCTCATTCTCCGATTCAATTCTACTGAGTTGAATAGCACACTGGAGACTATTCTTCCTACAGGTCTTATGAGCACTCTGTGAGAATGAATAGGTAACTTGGAGGATGAATATGGATACGTCTCATTGTGCAAAAGTTGAGCCAAGTCCATCGGTATCTAGAATTACATGCCTTGTCACTGAACAGTTTTCTCTATCTCTACAATTACAGTTACAGCTATTAAATACCTGGCTGAACAAGGTACAGCCAACAGCCAAATCCACTAGGGAGCCTAGCACAGATGATCAAAAATAGTCCTGAATTGCTCAGAAGCAAATGTCACCACTGGCTGACTCCTCAGTCATTTCTACTACTTAGAAAACAATCTCATGCGACATTCAATCTTTCATTTTAATAACAGGAAACAATCAACCGGCACATCTAGGTCAAAATTACAAGCAAAAGCCTATAAGACAAAAGTGTTTTGTTTTTTTTTTACATATTTCCCTGCTCAAACTCACCATTTTAAAAATAATCAAATCATTTTAACTTTTTGTAATAAATCAAAAATACATGCTTAGGCCATCATTATACATTTATTCCCCCCAAATCGGTTGATATTAATAGAAGAAAGTGCTGCCTGCAGGCTGCTGCCGTCTCTAGTTCTCTGAGATACAGGCAATAGCTTGTGGGGAGAACAAAGAAGCAATTTTGAAGGTCTATGTAATGATATCATAGGGTTCAAAATCATAAGGCTTTCCATAAACCTAATTTTAAGGGAGTCTTCTTTCATTATGTATATATAATTGCTCAGTTTCACAACTTAATCAAGAAGCATAGAACTTTTCTTCCCTAAGCATCCTCCCCGTGGCTCCTTCCTGCCTGGCTCTGACTCATGTTCTCCCTACAGCCATGATCCAGCATCCACGTTCATCTAATTGTAGCATGTCAACACGCTATAAAAAGATAGCAAACAGATGTGTTCTCGCTGCCTCCATGACCTTGCAAGAGTCTCTCAGTGTGTTGAGGTGGACACACACTGAGACTCAGCTGGCAAAATGTTCTAAGAATGCAGTCAAAGTTAGTAGCCAAAGCTGCATTAACCATGGATGCTGGTCACAACCGGTCCCCAGAGTTTCTCTCCCTCTGAGTGGACATGTGATTGTTGCCCCTTCCCCCAAATGTCCTCATGCTTTTATAATTTATATTCAACATACACTTTTTTCCCTGAGTCAGACTCAGATACCACAATTTCCTACTGGATGCACTGAGATCCTCTGAATTCACTGCACCCAATTTTAACATAGCTCTCATAAAAAACACACACCTGCTGCTGTCATCCTCCGTACCAACTGTCTCTCCGACACCATGGGTAAAGTCAGACCTTCCCTCCGGCAAGTTGCTTACGGCAGGCCCTTCTCCATAGTAATACAGAGTAACTGACACAAGCCCTTACCTTCTGTCACATGAACTCAGTGATAACCCTCTTTTTAGTGGGTTCCCTGGACTTAAGCTCTTCTCACCTCTAATCCAAGTGTCTTTTGCCTATCGCAGCTAGGAGGATCCCATCCCAGCGCCACAAGCCCAGCTCAGGAAGCATAGGAGAAGAGCTGAGCCACGAGCCTGGAGCTGACAGAAAAATAAGTACAGCAGATGCATCTAGCTTCTAGTCTTTCTGTACTCTCTCTGCATCGCTTAGGGAAAAACTGTTTTTATAGAACAGTCTTCCATCACTCATGTTCACTCTTTTGCTTTGCTTTCTGTTTGGAATTAATTCCCCAAGCCAACTGATTTTTGATGTGCTCCTCAGCATTCTAGGACCCTCTTGGTATTCCTAAGACACTGAAAGCAACATGTACTGGTTACATTTTTGCCACAGTAATACCTGGCTCAAGCCACCTATATGCTTCAGAGGGTAAAGGCACTTGCCACAAAACCTAATGACCTGCGTTTGATCCTTGGAACCCATACAGAAAAAAATGGCTCACACATGTTGTCCTCTGACCTCTACATGTACAGTGTGGCTTGCATGTGCACACACACACACACACACACACACACACACCACACCAAAATAAATAGGTGTGATTAAATAAACAAATGTAATATCTGGCGAGAGCACCTTAAAAGCACCAAGCTTATTTTGGTGCATGGTTTAAGGGGCTATAGTCTGCCATGGGGGTAATGGCACAATGGCAGGAGCAGCTGGTGGTGACTAGAGCTCGCTCACATCTGAGTGGACCAGGGAGCACTGCATGGACAGAAAGTGTGGCAGGCATAGAAATCTCAATGCCTGCCCCTAACATCCCCCTCCCTCCAGCTAGGCACTGATGCAGGAGAATAGGACACTGGAAGAGGAAATGTCAAAGACTAACATACAAAAGATGGCAGCTGAAAGACCAGCAGCCTTTAGTCTAGTTGAGCTTCAATCAGACAAAAGAGCATGCTCCGAAAAGCTGTCTGCATTATATGCCCTTGGGACAGGCAGCTACTAAGATGATGACCCATAAAAGGTCACTGCAGACATTGGCTCACTCAATGTCTTGGAGCCAAGCTACTGGTAAGACATGACGCTCCTTAGGTCCCCATGTCTCTTTCCCTTAATGTGCCATCTCCTTCTAAATAACCATGCTTCTTTGTACAATTCTTTGTAAAACACCTGGAAACTCCAGCACCTACCCTCCAGACTCAGATCCATATCAAAGATATCCCCTAAGATCATACACACACACACCACCTAGAAACTCTAGCACTTACCCTCCAAACTCAGATCCACATCAAAAATATCCCCTACTTCCCTAAAATCATCCACATGGACACACACACACACACGCACGCACGCACACACACACCACCTAGAAACCCCAACACCTACCCTCCAGACTCAGATCCACATCAATGATACCCCTGCCCCTCTAAGATCACTCACACAGACACACACACACACACACACATACACACACGCAAGCACACGCACGCACACACGCACGCGCAAGCACACACATCAGAATAGCACCATTGGGGACTGAGCGCCTAAACACTGGAACCTTGGAAGAGGGGGTTCACCATCACAGGTGACATAGCACTTGTAGTTGATGTGCTCCACTCTTGACCTTAAACCAAGTTACCTATGAAAACAGACTCCCAGGGAGTCTTTCTGAGCCACTGAAGTGATGGCTGATTTTCTAAAGACGTGTATCCTTTAGAAATACAAAGATTTAAAAACACGTAACCAATCACCTAGCTAGCTCTCCTCTAATGTGTGACCTCTTCAACTTACTTGCACTTGTTAATTAATTCAATTCCCAAGGCAAACCATGAGCAGTTGGAGCTCACTAAACAGTGGCACATTTTCTTCACACCGAATACTTCTCCCAGTAGCTCAAGACAGTTTTAACTTTATCTCTGTGAAATTTGAGGAAAAGTCGTCAACTTTACCACTTTTTAATATACAGGAGATGACAGAAAGGAATCTTGAGAATTCTGAGACTGGGTGTGAGATAAATCTTCCAGAAATGCCATTCAAAAATAATGAGCAATTATGGCACTTAAATACTTTTTAGCTTTGCCGAGCAGTGGTGGCACATGCTTTTAATGCCAGCACTCGGAAGGTAGTGGCAGGAGGATCTCTGTGAGTTCAAGCCCAGCCTGGTCTACCAGAGCTAGTTCCAGGATAGGCACCAAAGCTACAGAGAAACCCTGTCTCGGAAAACCAAAATAAATAAATGAATGAATAAATACTTTATGTATTCTCTTCTCCCACTAGATGTTTCTTATGTGTTTTCAGTAGATGAAGATGCTCAATGCTTCTTCTGGTATTTGAGAAATTAGAGAAAGCCCTCGAGAAATTAGAGAAAGCCTTCTTAGGAAGCCATGAAGTGGAAGGCTTCAGTGGAAAATGTGTGTTATCTACCTTTGGTGATGCTAATGCTTGCAACAGACCTACGTATGCCTAGTTAAGAAAACTTCTGACAAGGCAAAGAAAACACAATGTGTCAGTCTGTGGGAAACATTTTTTTCTATCAAAGGTAGTCAGTCCAACAAGGGCCAGTATTTCCTTAACCTTCCCCTTCCCCTTTGTGCCAATTAGCCAATTGTGAAGTCAAGCTCCCACCAATGGGATGAGACAGAGTGACAGTCTACTCCAGTGATGAAAGGCAGAGGGCATTCTGTCCAGCATGCTAGCTAGCAGGTTTGGGTTCAGATGCTGATGTGTATACTGTGGTTACCATTAATGAATAAAGAACTTCTTTGAGCCAATAGCAGAGCAGGATGGTGTAGAGCAGAGCTAGGCAGGGAAAACTAAACAGAATTCTGGGAGAAAGAAGGAGGAGTCAGAAAGACGTCATGTAGCCCCACCTGAGAAAGACGCAGGAACTTTAGCCGGTAAGCCACAGTACCGTGGTGATGCACAGATTAATAGAAATGGGTTAAATTAGTATGTAAGAGTTAGCCAATAAGAAGCTAGAGCTAATGGGCCAAGCAGTGATTTAATTAATATAGTTTCTGTGTGATTATTTTGGTTCTAGGTGGCCAGGACAAACAAGAGGCCTCCTCCAACAAGATGCACCATTTTTGCACAAGGAAAAATGCCTTGCCAGTTTGTTTGTGAGAGCCTTTGTGCAACACCAAGATTATTCTTTTCCCAACAAATACATCAAAGCCAATGCAACATGCCAGGCTTGAGTACCAACCTCCGCTGTTCTTCACCATGTTCTCCTGAAGGGACAGTGAGACACTCATCCATGTGTCCATGTAGCAGTCGGAGAACATCACCACCAATAAGATACCCTGCATGGATTAAAAGTCATTTGTGTTCAGAAGGCCTGTCCAGACAGAGCATTTGATACAACCATCTATTTACACTGATAGAAAAACACTGGACTAGTAAATGATCTTGGACCTGTGACCAAATCACCAAGTTGAATAGCACTGGCTGACCCCTTGAGTCCTTTAGTTTGATACTTTAACCAGAGGGTGTGGCCCCAGTTCCATAAACATCACCATTTAATACACAAAATGTGGAGCTTTGAAGACCATTCAGTCCGTAAGTAAATCTCCTGGAATCACTGGATGGCCAGTCTTGATTAATCAGTATGATCTAAGCCATCAAAAAGACTCCATCAAAAACTAAATAAAGTGAATGAACATGAGCATTTGCACCTGCACATCCACATGTATGCAAACACACATACACAAACACACATACACATACATATGATAAAATGTAAACAATACCCAACCCTCTTGACCACATGTACCCCCCCACACACACATACATGCACTCATACACAAACAAGTACTGGCTCTGATTTGAAGCTATAAAACTGAGAACCACCAAATCAAGGCAGCTATCACCTTCAGAAACCTTGCTGCAGAAACATCATTGTGATCCAGCTACAGTGACAATGATGACATTGGACTAAGTGAACAGTACCATGAGGTTTCCCAAGTTGGATAAACAGTCCTTAGAGAACTATCACATGAAATCACAGAAATCAGCCAAAGTTGACAACACCATGAAAATAAGAGAAGATGAAGTCTGGCACAGGCTTCACTTTTAAATAGCAACTTAGGCAAGATACTAAAATGTCACGTTTCTGCATGATAGACTATCAGGACATGAAAGGTCTCTAATTAGCCATCAGCTCATTATCACAATTCCAAAGATAAGCATCAACTCTGTATCAAGAACAAATCTTTTAATTAGAGTGGATCACTTACCTTGGGCTGCTTCACTTCCGGAGCTGATGGGGGCCACGCTCCAGAGGGTCTGCTGGAAGGCAGCATCCACATGCCAGCTGCTGTTGCCATACGACAAGTGCTGCAACAAGAGGTGAGAAGAGGCATTGCGGTAAGCCTGGCACAGGGATCTCTGGCAGCCAACAGTAACACTGCTGATTTGCAAACAGCCATGAGGAGCATACACTCTTCAGCCTGTTCTTCAAAGATTGAAACACTAGACAACATGGTAGCACATACCTGGAATCTCAGCACTCAGGGGACTGAGGCCAAGGATCCCAAGTTCAAGGCCTATCTGGACAACCTACCAAGACTCTGACTCAAAGATAAATAAACCTAAACAAGATAATTAAAGCCTGAGTAAGAAAAGGAATAATAGAAGTTACAATCTGTTCTTGTTCCCTTTTTGTTGCTGGAACACTCTGACCAAAAACAACTTAGGGGAGGAAAGGATTTATTTGGCTTACAATTCCAGGTCACAGTTTGTTATTGAGGAAAATTGGCACAGGAGAAACAGGAATCATGGATGATGTTGCTTTCTGGCTCATTCCCCAAGACCCAAGCTTGCCTAACTTTGTTATACAGTCTAGGATCACCTGCCCAGGGAATGGTTCCACCCACAATGGCCAGGCCTTCCTACATCAATTCCATATTAAGGCAATCCCCCATAGATATGCCTATAGGTCAATCAGTTCTGGGCAACCTCTCAAATGAGACCCCATTCTCAGGTGAGTCTAGGCTGAGTCAAGAAGACAGGTAAAGCTAACTAGAACACTATGTAACTTTAGATACTTTTCAGCTTCATCCTAAAAGTTACTGACTTGAATTGGTAAGCAGAAAACACACATGAATAACAAATACACCGAGAAAATTTATCTGTAAGAAGAAACTTTATCATTAGGTTGTCGGTAAACAAAATACTATTAAAGTGGGAACTTGAAATCATCATTTTTATACAGAGGATTCTGATAGTTTATTGACAGACAACCCATTATGTGACTAAAACCGTCCATGACTATTAGCTGCAATTTGATACCACAGTCAATAGATGGTGATGCCAATCCTCAGCAACAATTTCACTCTTTCTTTTAAAAAGAAACCATTGGATAAAGAAAATGCAGCTCACATACACAATATAATTTTATCCATCTATAATGAAGATTGCATTATGGTATCTGTAGGAAAATGGATCATTATGTAAGACCGGATGATAAATATTTCATGTTTTCTCAAAAGGCAAAAAATATAGATTGAAAAACAATATGCATCCATGCATACATATATGTGTGTGTGTATATAGGACTATGTAAAAGGAGGAAGAGATCTAGAGGGAATAGAGATAAATGAACAAGAGAGAGCAAAAGAATATGTGTTTCATGAAAGCAGAAGGGAAGGGTGATAGAGTGAAGGAGGGCCAACAAGATGAGAGCAGGAATTGGGGGCACATGCTAACAGAAGGATAGCTAACTATAAAGTATATCTATGTGTAAAAGAAAAATGTCTCAATAAAATCCATTTCTTTGTATGCTAATGAGAAAAGCAATTAAAATAAAAGGCGTTTGAAACTGACACTGCAAAATGTACATATTAACCACATCAGTAATTGTACTAATCAATAGATTGCAAAGTTTCCTGGGTTATCATCAAGCTTAGCAATTCTTTCTTCCTCTCGCTCAAATTCCAGCTCTTACTTTGCTCCTAGTCACTTTAGGGGCATCATTCCTACGGTCAGGCCCTGCCTGAGACTCCTTTACTGATTCAGTTTTCTTTCTTCTGATGTGAAAATGCTTTTAGTGTCCACCGATAAAATCCTATCCTAATCCTATTTGCTCCATAAATAAGAACAGCATGTTTTCTGTGATGATAGCACACAACAAATTCTTTGATTCATTTCTTTCTCCCCTTTCATGTGGCCTGACAGAGGTTCACAGAGGTATCTCTCACCATTCAGAGTGCTGCTCAACACATGAGGAGAAGACACCAGTTAGACTTTTGAATCCAAACAGCACTAACTTTCATCAACCATTATTATCCATTTCTTTTTGTGTAAGGGTCAGTGTGTCAGCCCGTGTCCACATGTGGGTGGTCATGAACACCGCGGCTGATGCTGGGCATCTTTTTCAGTCACTTCTCCATGTTAGGTTTTTGAAACACTCATCTCTTGTTGAATCTGGTCCTCACACATTTAACTAGACTGGCCGGCCAGGGAGTGCCAGGGATCGTCCTACCTCCACCTCCATCTTGGGAATTGTGGGTACATGCCACTGTACCCAGCTTTGTATGTAGTTGCTGAAGATTGACACTCAGGTCCTCTTGCTTGCAAGGCAAACAGTTCATTCACTGAGCCACTTCCCAGCTCCCAGTACACATTTTAAAAAATCTGAGTTATTTCTATGTGACTTATGAAACAGAATTGTAGCTATGTGTGTGTTTATACACAGCAAAAATAGTTTACCAAATCTTCAGAAAATAATTCACAATAATAATGCTTACATTTTATTTTGGTTTTAAACCAAGCAAGAAGTTCATACACATTCATGACAGATAACCATTTGTTAATTCATCTTGGATTCATTCCTGCATTGTCTAAAACATTGCTCTGAGTTTTATCATGGTAAACTTCTGGCCCCAAGGGCAATTGTAATCTTGTTCGGGGAGATAAGTGAGCAACATAAAATGCCACACATTGATATATTTTTTTAATGTGTAAAATACAAACTGCTTTAGGATTTACCAAAAGGGAGTATTTCCAATCAAACAACTGGACGAGGCTTCATCATGCTGGGTCTGGAGGAGACACATCGGTTCCATGGGGAGAGGTGGGGGTTCTCGTGGCAAAGGCATTGAGAGAAGTAGAGAGATCACATGGCCTAGACTTCCTATTTGGGATACATTGTCTCCAAACAAGTAGATGCATACTTCATATTTATATATGTTTAACATAATGTCAATGGTTTAGTTATAAATGTTTTAAGGCTAATAAAATTTTTATGAGTCAGTTTAGGTTTTAAACTTTAATATATCAGACTACTTGCCACGGTTGTAGGCTAGGCCCCTTTAGCTGCCTAAAAACTCTGATAAAGGGAAAATATGGCCAAGAGATTACCAGAATCAAAGATGAGAGTCATGAGAACATAGAGTACAGTATAGAGTCCTCTCTTTGTCTGCATGTCTGTCCTTCACTCCCCTCTCCCTGAAGCTTCAAAGGCTGCTGCCAGATCAAGGAGTTCCCACATCAGGCAGCCAGGAGCTACT
>LOEQ01001862.1:210385-221257 GCA_001685075.1 Bramus lutescens
AAAAAAAAGAGCAGTGAGTGTGTGGAGGAACTGAATGGGATCTGTAAATTACACCTGTATACAAAGATGAATCATATACATGGGAGACATACAAAAACGGGAACGTGCCGGTCTGTTAGGAAGAGTCCTAACTCTGTCCTTAAGAGCATTCTGAAGCCAGAGAGAGTTGTCTAAATGAAACCTACTCTTCAAAAGGGAATCATCTCAGGATGCATTATCTCTAGAATTGTCTACTTAATTTTGCTGCTTAAACAGCAAAACAGAAATCTGAGTAGGAACAACATCAAGTCAGGGCCATTGCTATTAAATATGCAGAAGGCAGCAACAGTCTAAGTACTGAAACCAAGAGGCGTTGTCCTTAAAGCAAAGATAGGCGACAGAGGCTGAAAGCAAAATCAACCTCAGGCTCAACAATGTGTATGATGGCAGTATCAGCCATAGGAAAGTCATGTGTCTGGACTCAGGGCTCCTGGCAATCAGATCTCACTCACCTTTAACCTAATGTTAATTACTTCAACCTTTATTATCTGGGGTATGTCTGTGTGTGTACACCATATGCATGCCTGGTCCCACAGAGGTTGGAAGAGGATGTTAAATCCCCTGGAATTGGAGTTACAGATGGTTGTGGGTCACCATGTTGGTGCTAAGAATCAAGCCTGGGACTCCTGCGAGAGCAGTAGTGGTCCAACCCACTCAGTCATCTCTCCAGCCCACGACTTTTTACACGTGTTCTGTTGAATGGAATTCGTGTCCTCATGCTTACCCGGCAAGCCATTACCACTGACCCCATCTCTCCCAGCCCAGATTCACAAGAATCATTTGAGCAATTAAAAGAAGGAGGAAGAGGAGGAGGAGGAGGAGGAGGAGGAGGAAAAGAAGATGATGAGGAAGAGGACAAGGAGGAGGAGGGGGAGGAGAAGGAGGAAAAGAAGTGTAGTTTCCAATTTAGGAGCAGCAGAGCAGGACCCATAAAAATTGCTAAGCCCCAAACTATGTTGGGGGAATAAGATATTATATGACAGAGACCTAAATGACCCATAGCTTTCCCTGGGGATCTCAACCCAAATGCCACAGAGCTATAGTCTGACCTTTTAATTTCCTTTCTAATCCCATGGATTTATTTGAAGCATTCTAAGGGCTGGTTGTGACAGCAGGTCCCAGTGTTTTATCAGACTGCCAGAAGGTTCTGTCATCCCAACATTTTTCTAAGATTCTCTGAATCCAGCCCTTGTCTGATGCAGTTTTTCATTCATTTATTTATCTCTTATTAAATGTCAGGCACTTGGGCCCTGGTAATACAGAGTTCCAAATAAATTAACAACCAGGGACAAGAAACATGAGTAAACAAGCCATCTTACACCTCGGGCTGCAGCTTTTTCTTTGGAAAAAAATAAGAAAAGAAATAGTGAACAAAGATATGGATGCTTTTTCAAATGTAATATTCAATGGCTCCCTCTACCACCTGGTCCACAGGGAGGATAAAATTGAATAGGAGGGACTGATGGCTCAGTGGCAGGGCATGTGTTTAGGATAGCCCCCAAATTGAACTGGATGACATAATAAATCACTCATACATATTACTGACCCTGCCTTCTGTTGAAATATTTATGCAGCTTTAGGAAATTCAGTAACTTGCCATGCAATCAAAACATCTTTGTATTTCTTATTTAAAAATCCTAAATAAGGCCCACAGAGACAGTTCAGTAGGTGGGTAAAGGCTCATGGTGCCAACCTAAAAATATGAATTTGGTTCTTTTGGTACCATCAGCATCTTTTTTTCTAACTCTCTGAAAACAGCATGTGTTAGTTACTTATTTGTCACTAATAAAATATGGAGCTAGGGAGAGAGAGAGAGAGAGAGAGAGAGAGAGAGAGAGAGAGAGAGAGAGAACGCACTCAGAAAGCAAAGTTGTTTGCCACCAAGACTGCTGACCTGAGTTCAATCCTCAGGACCCACATGGTGGAAGGACAGAACCAACTCGTGAAAGTTATCTTCTGATGTCTGTGTGTATGCATGAAAAGGGCACAGAACCCGGGTCCCTGAAAGAGGACGAAGAGTTCTTAACCACTGAGCTATCTCTCCAGACCCCTGGTTTACTTTCCATCAGTGATTAGACCATGGTTTTATGGATCATAAGATCTTTGTATGTCTACAACATACAATTAACAGAAAATTAACATTTAAAGAGTGAAAAGGCAAATCACAGAAGGGAAACTTTGGTGCAGAGCAGAGAGATTTTACAACCGACACATTAAAAATTAAGTTTCATGTGACTGATCCTATTTTATTCCATTTGAAGTAGATCCTAAGTCAGTAACACCCACTTGCCCTGCTTTCAGGAGGGTTAGTTCTTTCTCTTACACATAAGCTGCTTTGGAAAAGCCTCTTTAGAAGACAAATATCGTCCAATAGGAGCACAGAAAAATCCTCTGGATGTTCCTAAAAAGATCAGGATGCCATTTCAAATTAGAGCAGCAAACGGCAAACATAAGAAGCATGAGTAGTTCACAACCATTCTCACAGCCTAGACCCTTACTCCTTGGGAATCCACCCTGTCCAACTGGTAAGGCTGACAAGCTGAGGGTTCCTGACCACAGCACCCTCTTCTGTCTGCAAAGGATGCGCCTTTGCAGATGGGAGGGAGGAAAGTCAGCTTGCCATCAATTCACCGCGGTAAGGGCTTCAAGCCCCATTAGTGTTCCAAAGTCGGATTAACCTTAATTGGGCTCAGGAGTGAAAGAAAAATAGCTCAGCAGTCATAGACCCGATAAGAAAAAGTCAAAGGCTGGGAGTTTTTTCAATAGTCTCTTTAACCAATGTGTTTTGAGACAAAAGTTTTAATTCATTTTTAATCATGTCAGCATCTCAGAAGGACAGGCCTTGCTTTCACTTAATAGATTTTTATTTAAGACTCTCTATAAATAGTCTTCTTCTGGCCAGGTTTTTCTTCCTTGAGCTAAATACTGGCCAACTTCTTTAACCATTGTGCAAAGGCACAAACTTCCCAGGCAAAAAGTGGCAGCCATTTACTATGCAAGGGCTGATGATCTTGCTTAGATTTCAGCATTTGATTCTCTGAATGCCCATGTCAGATGGATTATTCCTAATTCCCATACTGAAGATGAAGAAACAGAGGAATCCAGAAAGTACACGAGGCCTAGGGATGTGGCTTAGCTAAGAGAGTGCTTGTCTAGAATGGACAAGACCTTGAGCATGAATGCCAACACCACACCCACCAAGCGCAGTGTGATGTCTGTAATCCTAGCTAGCGTTTGGAAGGTGGGGACATGAGGATCCGAGTCAGGCCTGGGGTATTTAAAGTCTATTCATTACTTTGCTTCTTTATTACCATTTGTTTTCTAAAAGCCTTTGCACTGAGTCCACCAGATACACCCTTGAACCCATCACCACAGTATTCGACCCGTTACTAATCAATCATAGAGGAAATGTGAGTCAATAATGAGTCATCCTTAGAGCAAAGGGGACAGCTGTCAGTAACAGCATCCTTCACCCGTCCTGTAAGACTGACTTAACTCTTGGGAGGAAACCTTTAGGTGGTAGAGCCTAGAAGGAGACGGCTGGGTGATTGGGCTGATTGGGTGATAGGAAGATGAGGATCCTTAGTTCCATCTAGCCATGTCCCCACTGCCATGCAATGAGGGAGGAGCCTCGCTCTACNGTGTCTCCCTGGACACGATGCTCTGCCTCACCATTGGTCTTCCAATCTTTTAAGTTACCTGTCTCAGATATCTGTCACACTGGCAGAAAGCTGGCTAGTGAAATCCCAGCACTGCAGCTTGGTGCTCTGCTTACCTCTTCTGGTAAGAAGTGGGTGTGGGAGCTAACACCTCTGATCCTAGCACTGAGGAGGCTGAGGCAGAATAAAGATCACTATGAGTTTAAGGCCATCTTGGGCTACACAAGTGAAAGGCCAGCCTAGGCTACAGTGTAAGATCAGGTCTCAAAAACACATTCACACACATATATACATATATATTTATTTATATTTATATAATTTTATATATTACATAAAGATATATTTATACATTTATGCATGCATGTTTATATATTTCATTTTATATCTAATATAAATTATGTATATATTATATCCTTAGCATATTTTCTGTAATATGTATTTATAAATGCTACTCAGGAAAATGAAGTTAAGTACTTGAGCAAAATGAAGCTTGGAAACCAGCAGTAAATTTTAATGAAGTGGGTTTATTTCTTCCAAAGTTAGTAGGTCATGAACCGCATGTGTCATTTTTGGTCACTTATTCCTGAGGTCTTTGATCACTCAATGCCTTACCTCATCACCTCCCAACTAAGGTCTAAATGGGTGTTCCCATTAGCATCAACCTTACTTTACAAACAGCAAATCTGGAGGTAAGGGAGCTGGTTCCAGAACTGCACAGGTTGACAACCATAGAAGGGACATTAGATGCCTAGTTCTTTGAAATTCTGAATATTCTGTTCCTCAGATTCATAATGAAACTACCCTGTCAAATCAGCCTCTGCTACACAGTACAAAGTCCAAGCTAGAAAACCACAGCAGACAGGAACTTTCAGGTCCAAACCAAATGGGCACATGTTTGGAGTGCTGCGCTGAAGGGGGCATGAGCTGTTTCTCTTGCTATTGGCTTCTAAGCACAGCTAAACTTGAAATGCACATCTTCTGATCAGCCTACATCGCCCTCATGGCACAGCCCTGGCACACATCAGGGCTTTAATAATGGATATTTTAATAAGTTGCAGAGCTGCATGTCACAAGTCACAGGGACAATGTCCAAGACAAAAGTGGAAGACCACTCCAGGCCTCCCACAGCTGCGCAGGAGCAGACACAGCAAACAGCACGATTTCTTCTGTTCATGACATGGCCCTGCTGAGCCATTTCCCTGTCTATAGCACCACCACTTTGTATACAGGAAGTCAGGCAAGGCTCTTCTTCCTAGGAACACTTGAGAATAAACTGAATATGTTGGTACATTGAAAATGACTTTACTATCAAGCCCACCCTGTTATAGTCTTGGGTGTATGTGTGTGTCCATGTGCCTGTATGTGTGCATGCAAATGCATGTATACATGTGTGGTGTGCACATGGAAGCCAGAAGTCAACCTCAGGAGTCACTCTTCAAGTGTCATTACTCTGTTCTTGAGACAGGGTCACACTGACCTGAAGTGTACTAAGTAGACTAGGCTGGCTGGCCAGCAAGCACCAAGAATCTACCTATCCTTGACTCGCCATAATTGAGACAAGTGTACTACCATGCTTTTGTATGGGCTCTGGAATCTGAACTCATGTCCTCATGATTTCACACAAGCATCTGATGGACTGACCTGTTTCCCTACCTTCTATTTCCATGTTTAGAGAGGAGTAGGGCACCCTCAAACCTCTTTGATAAGTGGGATACTTTATGTAGATATTCACAAAAAACTTTAAAAATGTCTTTTCTGTTTCTCCTAGTTGGCCTCAGCTGTCAATCTAACACAGCTCAGAATCACCCAAGGAAATCTTAACTGGAATTTACCTTGATTTATAGATGGGCCTGTGATGTGTCTGTGGGACATGATTGCTAATTGATTGCAGATAGTACCATCCCTAGGCCAGTGGGCCTGGGATGTATAAGAACGCTACCTTAGCATGAGCCCGTGGGAGTAAGCCAGTAAGCATTTTTCCTTCATGGTTTATGCTTCAAGTTCTTGCCTTGACTTCCCCAATAACAAACTGTAACCTGTAGGATGAAATAAACCTTTTCATTCTCAAGTTGCTTTGGCTATGGTGTTTATAACGGCAATAGAAAAGCAAGCTAGAACAATGGCTAGTTGTTCAATCTTTAAAGACTGGACTGGATTGTAGCTCAGTAGTAGAGAGCTTGACTAACATAAACGAGGGCTGGGTTGAAGACCCAATATTGCAAAAAAGAAAGATATTATTTAGCTGAGCATGGTGGTGAAGACCTACCATGCCAGCAATGGAGGATGAGGTAAAAGAGTGATGAGTTCAAGGCTAGCCTGGACTACATAGTGAGACCTGCTCTCAAAACAAACAGACAAACAAACAAAAACAAACAAAATTACAAAACAACAAAGAATATTGTATACTTGTCCCTTCTACAATTTCATGGATTTCATTTTTCTGTGAACCTATTAAAAAAGTTCAATTAAACCCACGATTTCCTCAACATAAAAATAAAAAAAATACATTCAATGACTAAGTCACTTACTTCTTCATTGCCTATGCTCAGTCCCTACCATTTGAATCCAGGCAGTGCTGATGACAGACAAGCTGCTACTTAAAAGTGTCTCTCACACAGTCAATTATTTCATAAGTATCAAAATATGGAATGAGCACCCAATTGACACAGCCTTTATGTGAGGCACAAATTAAAGACCAAGGAATTTGAAACTCCTGATTAGACTCCTTTTACATTCTATTAATAAAAGAGTTCGAGAACAAGCACCATCAGCCTCATGAATATGCATATCAAGGTCTAGAGGGAAGCCTGCTCAACAGACTCAAGGAGCCACCCTCCCCGGCAAGGTCTCCTTCTCAGGAGTTATTTATAGTTCATCAGATAGAGACCCAAGCTTTTGTGAGCCATCTCCCTAGCTGTGCCTGTTCATAACCACACTTCCTAAGAAGCATCATTTCATGGACCCATCTCTCAGCATGGCCTCAAGTCCTCAGTCTTGTTCCCATACTTACCAAGTACCTTTCAGAGGACACACTGACCAAGATGAGGTCATCTCCAACCCGCACCTTTTCTCCTTCTGATCTCTGCTTAGAGGCAGGATGTATGGTCCACCAGCAAGCCTCCCCTATGAGCAATAGAATTGAAATATGGAGAAGACCCAGTTAACTTAAGATCCATTTCCTCTGCAGGTGACACCACTCATAGGACTTTCAAAAATACATGATTTTATGAAAATTAATCTCTTGGATCCTGAAAAATCAAAAGCTCTCAGCCAATTCACTTAGGGCAGGACAAACTGAAAGACAAACTTTCTCCTAATGGGAAATAGGTGTGACAGTTTGGTGTCTTTTTTCCAATATGGATTTCTGGGAAAGGACATTTTATTTACATTAATTAAAGTAGGCCTAGATGTGTCTGTCAATCAGGGTGACGTCATTCCTTAAGCAATCTTGCTAACATTGTTACTCTCTAAAAACAAATCTACTTTTTACATGATTTTCTTCAAAAGGAATTGAAGTGTTCTGTTGGGATAGTTTCATTATAAATGTTCTTTTGTTGATTCAAAAATGACACAAAGGATTGCTATCTTAAAAATCTCATTATCATGTCTCCTCTGCTCTGCTTTATTTCTTTGCAAAATGCATTAGTTCTTATTCATCTAAGAGACTCTCAGTACAGAAAGACGCACTAGAAGAGCTGGGTGTACATTCAAACAAATCCGTCTAAAGCAAGCCAAGTAGCAGCAAAAAGCACATGTCCACCTGCCTTCTTTGTCCCATCACCCACGCCAGAAGCATAAAGGCAGCCCACCCACAGTTCCTGCGGAGTCCCAGGCTCAGGGTCTCTCTGATAACACCAAGTGTGTTCCGGTGGTACCTGTCATCTACAAGGGTCATTCTCCTCCAGACCAAGCTTTATTATTTTTCTTTTTTAAAGTTTATTTCATTTTCATTTACTTACATCTGTATACCACAAACCATAGCATGTGTGTGAATATCAGGGGACAGCTCGCAAGCTCTCCCCTTGTGCCATGTGGGAATCTGAGGATCAAATCCAGACTGTCAGACTTGCTAAGTCATCTTGCCAGCTTAGCAAGATACAGAAGCCTTTTCTGTAATATTTCTTTTCCTGAACTAACTCCCCAATGACAGAACATGTATGGCTTTCATTACTTGGGTTTTCCCCGGGTCCTGCCACCACACAGTAGCACTCAACAATTAATGTTGTATGAATGAGTAAATTCATCCGGGATGTAAATTCATCCGGGATACATCCTCAGAACTCATATAGTCAACACAAAATCTGGGCCTGAGCTGTTCTCACTCCGATCCATCTTAACAGCCCATCACTGGTCAGAGTTCTTTCCCATTCCTGGGATCCACATTTCTCTCATTTGCCCAGTGATAGGGCATCCACTACTTCTCAGTCATTGCCTCAGTAGCTGAATATCCATCAACAGAAAAGAAAGAAAAAGATCATCTGCCTTGTTTAATTCTGGGAAGACAAACAGAGAATGAAGGATAAAGGCCATGGTTCTTCAGTAATTCACACAAAAAAGTCGAAGCTGGTGAGGAAGCAAAGGTAGAATAAAGGCTTATGGTATAGGGGAGGACTCTGGGTGGGGGCTGGTGGCTGTGTTTCTCTACCATGAAATTAGCTCAATATATAAATACATGTCCTGTGTTTGGGTGTGTAAATTTAAGAAGTGTTTTACTTTAGTTTTTTTACTGTTTTCTAAAATACATTAAGAAAAAAATTGAGAAAGTAGAAAAATACAGAACTGAATTTACATAAGATAAAGTAAAATGTCTGAATATTGGGTTTATCTTTTTCTTCCCAGGATTATCAAAGTTATTAAAAGTTAACTGAGCTATAAAGCTACAGAGAAACCCTGTCTCAAAACCTCCCCCTCAACAAAAAAAAAGTTTACTAGGTTCACTATATATTTTTTATTATCATCTCCATTACTTTATGTAAATTTAGTTAATAGAAAAAACATTTTTAATGAACATACAGAATGTAAACGTGCAGCTTCCATGTGGGTAGCATGCACTGTTTTGCTATGTGAACCTTACATCAGGATGAAGACCCCACCTCAAGCATGCATAACCTCTGTGTGTGGAGGAAAGATTTCTTCTTCTTGCCTGCTGGAGCTTGCAGCACATAAAACTGCTACCAGTAGTTAACTCGCTGTGCTAATTACAGCTCCTAGAAACCTTGGGCATGTGTGTTACATGGGCTCTGCTTGGTTCGTGTGTTAGGGAAAGAATCCAGGGCCTTGCTCATGCCGGCCCTCTACCGCTGAACTACATCATCAGTGACAACATTTGTTTTGTCTTAAGAGGTAAAATGGAGTGAGCTGTGGCTGGAGGGATGGTCCCTACCAGGGCAGAACAACATAATAAAAAGTTGGTTTCTCTCCTTCCATCCCTTTTTCTACTTGATATCAAATTTTATTTTATTTTATCTTATCTGCATTTAGAATTGAGCCCAGGACTCATCACACGGTAGGCAAGTGCTCTACCCCTGAGTTACATCCCCAGCTCTGCTATTAAACTTTCATTCCATAAGTCATGCCTGTTCATTGTAAAAGATAAAATGCTCTAATCAGGGCAAAATGAGTTAACATAGATGCAGGTGAGAAGGAAGAAGAACACAGATACACCTTGTGCTCTCACACTTGGATTTTGCAAAAGGCTAAATGTGTTCGCATAAACCTTTTTCGTTGTTCCCACAATAGGGAAACATCTGTCTGTTTGGACATAGAGCACTGCAGAGCCCTGGAGGCAAAGCAACAAAGAATTTCATTTTATACTCTTGTGTTTGAGTGTTAACATTGAACATACTAGTATCTTATACCTTAGGATGTTTTAAGAAAAATGGTTAAAAGTCATGCAGTAATACTTTCCAAACTGGTCAGCGAACATCAACACATTTCACACAGCCAGTCAATCATGTAGCATGAACTGACTTTTCCTCTCTCAACCCACAAGAAGAAGGAATATGATATCAAAATTTGATATCTAACCGATCACCTATAGATAATCAACCAGGAGGAAAAATACACTCTCTCACTCTACCAAAAATGTCAAAGAGAAAACCATTTTTGTGACTTCATTACAAAAACAGCCACCTCATGTGTTTCTGACCATGTCCAGCAGGCCTCGCTCTGAATAAGGTTCCATGACAGTACAGGGTACTCACCTGTGGTGTCTTCTTGAAGGCCAACATCAAAGGCCAGTTTGTCAGTGGAAGACCGGGAGGTGGAGAGACAGCACAAATACTAAAAATACAAGATCAGTTGTCACCACGAAATGTGCACAGTCCTCCTGAGGCTACTGTGATTAATGCAGCAATAGACATGGATGAGCAAGTGTATCTACAGTCTGTTGATGCAGAAGCCTATGGGCATATACCCACACATGGTAGAGCTGATTCATACAGTCATTATATTTTTAGCTTTTTGGAGGAGCCTCCACAAAGATTTCCACAGTGGCTGCAGAAGTTTACATGCTCACAATTAGCCCATGAGGGCTCCTGTCTCCTCCAGCCAAGCTAGCATTTGCCGTTTTTTTTGTTTGTTTTGTTTTTTTCTGATGACAGCCATTCTGACTAGGGTGAGGGGTGATGATGGAAGGAGAAGAGGGACTAGAAGAGGATGAGGAGGTGTAATGGAGAAGGGGGGCATAAGAGAGAGCAATAGGGTCTGTGACATGAAAGAGGAAGGGGGACTATTTGGAGGAAAGAAGACCTATAAGGGCAGAGGAGGGACAGCAGTGAGCGAGGCGAATGAGAACAAAGCACAATATACATAATATACATGATATACATGGGTGCAGGCTTAGCATAATGAAGCCTACTACTTTATACATCAACTAAATCATTGCAAAATGTGCACAGTCAGACTCCCATTTGGACAAGCAAGTTGCTATTGGTCTGATGTAGGAGGGTCATCTGTCTATGTGTTACTTTCAATGGTTAATAAAGAAACTGCCTTGGCCCTTTGATAGGCCAGCCCTTAGGTGGGTGGAGTAGACAGAACAGAATGTTGGGAGAAAGAAGCAGAGTCAGGCAGATGCATGAAGCTCTGGTCCAAGATAGACGTGTGTTAGAATCTTCCCAGTAAGCCACCACTTAGTGGTGGTACACAGATTATTAGAAATGGGTTAATCAAG
>LOEQ01001862.1:221324-247375 GCA_001685075.1 Bramus lutescens
TTGTTATTTTGGGGTATAAGCTAGCCGTGCAGGAGCCGGGTGGGATGAAAAGCAAGCCTGCCAGCTCCCCTATCACTACATTGGTCTATCTCCGATTAGTGTTTTTTCTAACAATCTTGATTCTGTGAGACGTGGAGACCTTCCAACATCTGAAGCAAAGCAGCCCTTTCACAGCAGGCCTTCAGAGCAACAGGACAAAGGAAAGGAGACCTCTGTGCCTCACAAAAGACTGAGGAAATGAGCTCTGTCAGTACAAGGAGACAAGTGATCAGGGACATGTTTGCATGTCTCTCCCTTCATGTGATATTCATGGTCTTCTGCAAAAGTACAATATGATCTGACATAAGAAAGCTATCCCCGAAAGAAACACAAAAGCTATCCACTTTCATCATCCACTTTTGCTTTCATTAAAAAGACAACAACAAACACCCAGAATGTACTTGGGCATGTGACTCTATCTTGCTAAAAGGAGGGCAACATGAATATACATATATACATTTCTTCCAGAGAGCTTTGACTCTCTCGACTGCATTGTCTGCTTCCTCCATCTTTAGATTATCTTAAGTATATCTATTCTCAGAGATAAAGTTTAGATCATTTTTCATGCCAACGTCCCCACCTCCAACTGCAAACACCTTGTTAAGTGACGGCAGAATGAGGATACTAAGATGAATGTGGCATGTGCTTAAAATACCGGACCATCTGCATGAGACAAGGGCTCTAGCAGCAAGAAGGGACTCCATCAAAGAGAATCAAGAAACAAGAGTGGGAACTAAACAAGGCTGGGTCTCCCTAACAACCTGGGTGGTTAAGACCCACACTCTTGCAGCCCTGTGCGGACCGTGGTGCATCTGGCTACATGGTGTTCACGGGTGTGTGAAGGGAGATAAAGGAATGGGCTGGATGAGCAGGTACAGCATGTGGGAGGCAAGATCCTAGGGCTGTGGGACCAAACTGATCTGGAGACTCATTCTGCACCTTGACTACAAAGCACTTCCTTTCAAGATGACAGACAACAGGTTCTGAGTATTTCCATAGGTAGTATTTTATCTTATTTTTCAGAAATGTAGTTTGAGATTTACTTTATTTTTATTGTTTATATTATGTATATGTATGTGCATATGAGGCCACAAAAGTATGTCAGATCCCTTGGATCTGGATATCTACTGCATTTATAAACTAAGAATTAAAACAAAATTAGAAATTGGAAATAATATTTGGGTTTTATACTTGCCTCTTTTTAAATTTTCTATTACAGGTATCAAAAGTCTATCAAAGGCATTGAAAATAGGAGCCATAACTGTTATGTATGACTCTAACCTTCATCTTATGAATGAGAAAACTAAACAGAGTACAAGGATATTAAAGAATGTATCTATTCTAACTCATTACTATCATTACTGAAATAATACCCTCAACATTCTAAACAGTCTATCTGCCCCTGGACCAACATGGTCACATGAGAGATGAAATCAAGATGTCCACTCACCATACCACTGTAGGAATGGCGTAGCAATATGGCGTGTCCATAGAGGAGTGTGCGGTGGCCTCCACCTTGAGCAGTCTATGGAAAGGACAGAAGACGGTAGAGAAGAGGAGAATCATGAATGAGCAAAGAACTAAGTCAATTGTCTTTTCTTCTGTCTTCACAGGAAAGTTCAGCAAGAGAGGATGAAACCAAAGCACTGGGAAAGCAAAAGCCCCTGGAACGAGTTCTTAAACACAAATGAAGCTGTAAGGAAACACCTGCCATGGAGCATGCATCCCATCACCTCACCCAGCTCTGGAAAGATAAACGGGTTTTGGTGAGTAATTATTGCAACTTTAACCATTTACAGTCTACTCAGCTCCTGCCTGTGTACACAGCCTCCATTGGATAGACTACCCTGTTACCTTCGTATACAGAGACCCTCTAAGTACCCAGCACAAAGTAAACACCAGATAAGTATTAGTTTGACAAATAATTCTTTGCAAAACCCCAAATTGGCCATATCATCTCCAGGGTATAAGCTTCTCATTCTTCCCAGTTGCTCATAGGCATAAGTCAAATCCCTTTCATGATTGGAGAACTCACTAGACACTGGTTCTTGGACTTCGGATAAGATTCTGATTAGAGAGCTCTGAGGCAGGCTTCCCATTGAGCCACTGTTCCTATGATCATAGTTGGAGATGGACAAATACAGAAGACCTTCAATCTCAATTCTCTCTGGTGCCAGTCCTCTATTGTAAACATATCTACTAATCACTGAGTGGTGGTGGTGGTGCACACCTTTAATCCCAGGAAGAGGCAGGCAGATCTCTATAGGTTCAAGGTTAGCCTCGTCTATGGAGCAAGTTCCAGGACAGCTAGGGCTACACAGAGAAACCCTATCACAAAAAAACAAAAACAAAATAAACGTATCTACTCCCCCCCAAAAAAAGTTATATCTTGATATGTCTTGAAATCCAAAATTCACTCTGTTGTTTTCGCTGACTTAGAAATGAGGTTTTCAAACTGATTGGCCTCCTCATCCATGAAATTCATCCAGGTTCCCTAGTGTCAGCTTCTCCTCTTGACTTTCTGCAGCTCTCAGCAATACCTGTACACTGGCCTTATCACTTTGCAAGAACTGCCTCTTCTTAACCAGACTGAGAACCCAGTGAGTGACTTTGGTTCATGTTGAGCTCTGAGAAAAGGTATGAGGGCAGTAATCAGTCAAGAAACATTTGTTAAGTAAAAACCTGGATTGGGTTGGAGCATTTCAGTCTATGGAAGTGGATGTGTGTGTATACAAAGGCATACACCTACCTATGGTATATGTGTACAAAGGAATACAACTACTGTGATGTATGTATACAAACACACACACCTACCTATTGTGTATGTGTACAAAGGCATACACCTACCTGTGGTGTATGTGTACAAATGCATATACCGTACATGCCCCATATATTAAGACACATAAGAAAGAAGAAGGGGTAGGGTAAAGAAATTCTGTATTTGGGGTGGTCATCCTCCCTTAATGAAATTTAATTTAATTTACGAGAGTTCATGATTTAATGAAAGGTAAAATTTGACTTTTAAAAAATCTGTGAAAATGGTTTTCCCAGTTCTATGGATGGGGGACTGTTCTCATTCCATAGAGATGACTGACAGGCTTAATATTACAGAATAATGTAAAATAAATCTATAAGAGATAAGTGGATAAAAATGTCCCAACTTTCAAATGAAACCTAAGTCATACTCCTGAATGTCATCTAAAAAAAAATCCTCATGCAAAGTTCACAAGTCACTGGAAGACAAATTTAGCATCGCTGGCCATGTGTAGACCTTTAGATTTCTAGGATCATGTGAAAAAAAAGTCCACCTGAGGAAATCACATTGCAAACTAAGGTGCCAGTGTTCACACTTAGGTATGAATTCAATGTACATTCTATATCTGTATTTCTTAAGAGAAACAGTCATAGGGGTTATCTGTCTCTTATATCTTGTAGGACAGGGGCAGCTGGATTTCTACAGCTGCCTGTGAGGTGTTATTGCCATAAGCTTAAATTTATAGTCACAAAAACCTCCACAGAAGTATAAAATCTGAATGGTAATGATGAAAACCATTACATGAATATTGTTAGTTCTACATTAAATCTTCAGTGCTGTTTTTTAGGCTCTATGTTTTTTAAAGACATGATTGTAAAATATAGTGACTTATTAATCTATCTTTTATATTAGCAAGTTTAAAGCCATTAAATTCACTATGAAATATATAAACATCTTAAGTACGGTTGTAATATGTCATGCCACGTTAGAAGTTGTATATTAAACCAGGGTGTACAGAGAACCCTTTCTCTGTACAGAAATATTCTGCTAGTCTAATTCAAAGCTGTCATTATGTGAGGTTTTTGCAAAAAAATTAAATCAGAGCTGCAAAGCAGCTCAGTGGTAGAGTGGTCAGGATTATCACATGCAAATCCTGGGTATGATTCTGAGGGAGGGGGAGAGAAGGAGGGGATAACAGGAAGAAGGGGAAGGGAGTGGAGAGAGAAGGGCAGTGGAGAGCAGAGAGGAGGGATGAGAGGAATAGGGGAAGAGAGCAGAGGGAAGGAGAAAGGAAAAAGGAGAGAAGGAAGGAGGGAAGAAAACAAAGGGAAGGGAACTGGGAAAGGAAGGAAATGTGATTCAATAAACTTCTACACCCCTTGGAGACAGTCATGTGTCATGTAACTCAAGAAGTCCAGTGATACAAAACCATGGCCCCGGCAACAGACACTATACACGGCAAGGAGAATCTATAAGATTTCTTTCAGTGTCTAGATATTTAAGTGGAGAAACATTTAACCCTGTGTACAAATATTAAGATCTTGAATAAAGAAAAATTAGTTGTTTCATGGGGAAAAAAATCTTCAGAGAAAATGCCTCTCTACCAGACTTTCCCTATTGTCTAAGAATAACCGAAGGCAAAAATGAGCAGCACCCAGCACACAGAGGCATGGGGACCTGTGGGGCCTGGCAATTCCAGCCACCTGTGAGTTCCAGCTACAAGGAATTCTCTAACAGTCATGACACCCTTAAGTCCTGATCCCCACAAAAATACCAAGAATGATCCTAACAACAGGACATCTGGCTTGGCCAACCCCATCAAACGTTGAGCAGATAACAGCCTGATGGTAAATGACCAGCCTCTTGCCTGTACTAGTGTGGAAACCACAAGTCTCCTGAATAAACTACCAGGCTTTAGACAGCACCAACACACAACCCTAGGCACCAACAATCACAAACGGGTTCCCACAGCAAGCCCACATCCACATGGCTGGAAATCAGGATTACAAGATAAAAACTGATCATGTTTAGCATTCTTTTCCTACTAAGGGGGACAAACAACTCTAATCACATGCATGTGGTTTGCTTCATGAGACACTAGCCTTTCCTCAGTATCCAATGTGATAAACTCTGTCCAACACTTAACAGAAATCAGAGCCCAATTCTATCAATGAGGTATAACACCTGAAGTTAACAGACTGGCCTCATCTTTCTATCTGCAGTTTTACAAATCAGCTCCTGCAAAGGAGCTGGGAGGGTAACTGATTTGGTTGGTGACTGTATGACCTGTGGATACAGCACTGTTTAGGGGCCTGGGTAAGCAGGCGAAGATTCAGTGAATACAGTAAATGCACTGTCAGCAAGAAAAACTGAAGTTTTCAACCCAAGTTCACTGCTTATTAATATCTGCAAGAAAATAGCATATATTCATATTTTCATGCTTATCATATCTACACAACCCAAACACTTGTCGTGAGAGATGTAATAATAGAGCATGTAACATTCTCCCCTTATCATATGCTCCACATCCTTGAAGAGAGGAGGCTTCAAAGAAATAAACACTAGGCTCTGTCATCTGATAGCATTGTCATGTTCTTTACTATTCGTGAATAGGGTCAACCTGGGAAACGCAACAATACTGACCCTGGGGTTTGCAATGGGAATGAAAGCCTTAGCTAACTCATTCAATGGATGGGCAAGAGAGCACTTTCATTTCTTTCCTTTTCAATCCATATCCAAAATTTTCATTCATATTTCTAAAATTTCTATCTTTTAAAATGATGTTCTTTCAAGTTGCACATTGTACTAAGCCTTTATTAACTGAATACTTGACTAGATATCTTTATTGTTTCTGAGGTTTTAGCATAAAACATCAAGATTCTTGAATAACTATAGGATAATGTGGCTGAAATGACACAAATATCAACTTCATTTTCCTCTTTCTGTCTTCAACTTCTTCCTTCATCTCTTCGTATGTCTCCTGGAAGGGCTTCCAATTTTCTAATTCAGTTAAGAAGTAAAATAGGGCTGAAGTATTTTCTCTTCTAGAAAAAAATGTAGTTGCTGATGCCTGTGGTGTTTTGAATGAGAAATTCCCCACCAGGGTATGTGAACACTTGACCCCTAGTTGGTGACACTGTTGTTTCAGCTAAGTAGCCCTGCTAGAGGAAGAAAGTCACTTGAGGTAAGCTTGGAGAGTATATAGCCTCACCCCACATGCAGCTAATCCTCTGCTCCGTGTTTATGGTTGAATGTGGTCCCCCAAGTCGCTGCTCCTGCCACCATGCCTGCAGCTTGCTTGCCACTCCTTCCCACCATGGTGGACTCCAACCCTCTGGAACTGTGAGCTAAAACAAGCTGTCTTCTGTAAGTTGCCTTGGTCACAGCATTTGACCACAGCAACAGTAACTAATGTACCACTTCTAATTTCCCAATGGAGGGTCCTCTTAGATTCTCACAACTGTCTTCCAAAAGCAAAACAGCAAGAATCTTTACAAAGGGAACATTCTAATCAAGTAACAATTGAAAAATACTTAATGGAAAAAATCCCTAAAGATGACTAATTAAACTTAATTTGGTGCTATATAACCCAAAACTGTCAAAAGTTATTTAAATTATAAAATCAAAGTGCGTAATTTATATTTAAATGTTAAATATTTGATTTCATTTACAATTTTTAAAGGAAAGGTATGCAAACATAAAGCAAATTCATATAACAATCCTAAAACTTATGAAATATTACATATAGCTATCATAAAATTTATGGGATATTGCCTATGATCATACATAAGCAATATTACAGCCAGGAGTGATGGCACAGCCTATAACACCAGCCTTCGGGAGGCAGAGGCAGGTGAACCTCTGAGTTTGAGGCCAGCATGGTCTATGAACTTAGTTCCAGGAAAGCCAGGTCTATACAGAGAAGACCTATCTCAAAAAGTCAAAAAGCCAATACATACATACATATATATACATATATACGTGTATATATATTGTATGAATATATATCATATGACATATACCCATACTCAGACACATGAGTTATCGCATATACCCACAATGACAGGAATTTTCACACATATAGCAGAAGATCAAGGCCTCACCTTCATCATGAACTTCTGTGGAGACATAAAGAAAAGAGAGAAAATATTAAATGCAAATCATTTCAAGGACTTAAAACTATCTTATTTAGCAAGACCCCATTATTCTAAGAGGAACTACATCAATGGTAAACAGAAAATTTGCATTGCTGTTGCAACAGAACTTATACTCAACTACATGCTAGGAAAATGCTATAGCAAGCAAAGTCTTTTTAAAGGAATCTTTACATTAGTTCAGCTGTTTTCTGTGAATACATGCCACGCTACTTCAAAAATGCCTGGCTCAATTTCCAACATCCAAGCATTGAGGAGGTATAATCTACCATTTATTCTCTGAAAATGCTTAAATCAAAAACTTCATTCCATCTCTTTTGGCGTAAGTGCAGTGATACAAGGCAACTTGACTAAGTTCAGTAAAGCTGGTGGTGGAAGCCACAGGTTAGGAGAGTCTGAACCATGGAGTCCAACATCCTTCATGCATGAATGGGAAGCAGCCCCTTGGATGCTGCCTATGGTGAGAGGTGCATTTCAAAGACAGTCACACAAACTATAAACACAGCACTATCTCTCTCACACAGCTCTTATCTCTTCTGCAAAACATACGCATCTTTCCTTGTTTGTACTGGATGCCCTCCAGTTTCCTGGATCTGTTTCCAGGAAAGTATAAGATAAACATCCAAGAAAGGGGAAAATGTTTAATTTCCCAACTTAGGACTGAAGTAATTTGTTATGTACAAATATAAAACATAGTGAGAAAAAATATAGCTATATACCCATTAAGGTTAAGCAAATCATCCAGAGAACATTTTTCAACATAGGTGTTTGTAAATAGTACAGTTGCTTCCCTGAAACACACATAAAGAAACATACATATATATATATATATATATGGAAATACCATTGTGAGTGATGCTTTCCATTTTCAATATTATAAGTCAAGGAGGAAACTGTAAGGAATTTCATTCTTGCCCAGCTCTGCTTTACCAATGAGATTAGCAATACTCCTAGCTGTCATCACAGAAGCTTACTGCAGGCAGGTAACACAGAGAACTATAACAGGCCAAAGTGGTAAGAATAGTGATGGTGGTATGCTCAACTCTAAATGAACGTGCCCCCCCAAATCTCAGGAAACATGGTGGCACAGATGATGGAGAGGGTGTCAAGAGCTAGAAGATGGGGAGCTATGAGTCAGAAAGATGTCTTCTGGGCATGCTATGACCATCACACTCATAAACACTGTAGCTGTGCAAGTCCACAAAATGCCTATGCAAGGTTGGGTCCACCAACAATTTAATGTAGAGAGGGTGGGACCACATGGGGCCATAAGATTCTCTGAAGGAATATCAATAGTTAATGGCTGTTGGGGAGGATGCCATTTTATTCAGTGGTGTCACCGCTGGTAAGCTGCCCTTTACACATTAAATAACCTCCCAGCAGTAAGAGAGGGGGATGTCTTTGACACTGTTGCCTGATTTGGGGAACCATTCCTCCTGCCAAATCGCCTCATTCAACCTTGCTGGAAGAGGGGGTGCCTGGCCTCAGTGCAGCTTAATATCCAGGGGATACCCACCTGTATCTAAAGAGAAAGAGTGGAGAAGGAGCGGATGGAAGGGAGGAAGGGGATGCTTTGGTTAGGATGTAAAAACAAGAAAATAAATTCAAAAGTAAATAAATAACCTCCCACCATGCTCAGTCAAGGAACCCAATTAAACTCTGTGGGCCACAGACGAAAGGGAGACATGAGAGTGAATGGAGAGCTTCTTAGGAAAAGGGTCTCAGTGGGGAAGAAAGGTGGTGGAATGAGGTAGAATGGACTTCAGTGCACTGCATAAATGTATGAAAATGTCAAACAATAAAAATAGAGAGAAATTTTATTTTTCACTTAGAAAATGCACGAAGTTAGTAACAAAAAACATCTAACTGATATTAATAGTCAATGACATCAGAAACTTTCCACACAGAAACAAAAACTATATGCCCTCATATTTGGCAATATTGGATGTCCTTTAACCTTCATTGTTGATATGGCATGGCCTACAGTTCTCTTCGAGGAGAAGCGGTAGGAGAGGGATTGCCTACATCAGCCTAGCTTCTATGTATGTCTGTGAGGGACTGTCTTGATGGTTAATTGATGCAGGAGGGCCCATCCTACTACGGGGAGAATCATTCCCTAGGTAGGTGGCCCTGGGCTGTGTAAGAAAGCCAGCTAAGCGTGAGAGAGTGAGCCGACAAGCAGCCTTCCTCCATGGTTCTACCCTGACTCCCCTCAATGATGGACTGTGACCTGGAAGTGGAAGATAAAGCTTTCTGCCCCAAGTTGCTTCTAGTCAGAGTATTTTATCACAGCAAGAGATTTCAAAATAGGACAATGGAAATATGGCCCAAGGACTAAATAGAAAAAAATCATTTTGATGTCATACTTAGAAGAAACAACCAGAAATATCTAACATTTTTTCAATGGTACATAGCTATGATAGATACTTTCTGTGGATTTTAATTGAACTGGGATTGGGAGTTTTTCTTTAAAAAATAATTCTGTTTGATTTGGCCAGTCACCTAAGTTAACTACTTTACAGTGGTAGTGGGTTTTTAACAAAGTGTTCAGCAGAGTTGCTCATGCCGGTTCTTCAGAATACACTTTTTGTGGACGACATCAGGGAGGATAAGACACGGAGTGGGAGACATGACTGAGCAAAGAGATAGAATGAACAGAACAGCTGAGCGAAGCTGAAAGCATCCACCTGTGGGATGAGGAAGACCAGCGCCTGTGAAGGCCATGCCGCTTTCCCGAGGCAACCAAGAGCACGAAAGACTGACTGAAGCTTATATCAAGATTAACCCTTCTTTTTAAAAATCTCTTGGACAATTTGGTTTAAGCTGAAACTATTAACAAAATGATAACAGTAGAAGATTTTTCTAAAGGGATCACTCATGGAAAAGGAAAGCAAGCTACTGCACTAAATCAAGAGCAATGGCTGTGTCAGTTTGATCTCCACCACTTAGATCTGAGTTTTAAAAAGATAACAAAATCAACAAAGAAAAACCATTCTAAAATGTGAATAACACGGGGAAAGGCAACTGAGGCAGAAAGATACTGAAAGACACATCCTATCTCCATGCTGAGAACACCATGTTTACACTTAAATAAATATAATAAAAGATATACTGAACTAAATCCAGATTTCTCAGGCACTAGCTTAAATTTCACTAGAGAAAGTAGCGTAAGGGGCCATGATAAGGCTGATTATAGCCTGGCCATGTTGCATAGGTCCTGACCCACTTCCCATCCTGATAGAAGTTCTTAGATGGCATAGGAGAACTTTGGGCTAGAAAATTCATTGAGTGTTCAAAGCTTGATACACTTTTCTGTGGGAGCAAATCAGTAAGCAGCACCCTCCATGGCCTCTGCATCAGCTCCTGCGTCCAGGATCCTGTCCTGTTTGAGTTCTTGCCCTCACTGCTTTTAATGATGAACTGCTGTATGGAACCATGAGTGAAATGAACCCTTTCCTCCCAAAGTTGTTTTTGGTCATGGTGTTTCATCACAGCAACAGTAATCTTAACTAAGACAGATGGTGACCGATTTGCACAGAAACACAGAGTTTTAGGTTTCTGGTGTAAAATGAGGTGGGCACATGCTGTCTAGGGTTAGTTCAGTTGCTACAGATTTCACAGATGATGTGAAGAGCAAGAGCAGAGGCATGACTGCCCACACATTCACTAATGTGAAAACAGGGAGAGAAATTGCTAGCAGAGGTAACGCTACTAGACAGATAACTGGCTTAACACCACAGAATCCCCCGTGGTCACCCATCGCCATAGATCTGAAAGACCCTAGGAGGTTGTTCTTGGAAAACACAAATGGTGACAAGGAGAAAACCAAGTAAAATATCAACCTTCACACTGACAACAAACTCTGGACATCAAAAGAGCACAAATTTATGCTCAGTCTTGTTCCCAGGACAAAGCAAGAAACAGTCACTCAGGGGAACGCTTTGACCATTGTGAGGGCTCTCGGCTCAGCCTTGCTATCTCTATTCAGTTTAGAAGTGTAAAATAGTGTGATGATATTCTTGGTTGTCAACTTGACTACGTCTGCAACTAAAATCCAGAAATGGAGGACACATCTGTGAGACATTGTTGCTTAATTTGAAGCAGGAAGATCACTTCTAATCTGGATCTTTGAGGTAGAAAGATAGGCCTTAAATTCAGATCTTTAGAGCTGGGAAAAGTCACACTTTTTTTCTGATAGTGAACTACAGCTTTATTAGAAGGAATAGTAAAATATCTTTAATCCAGTTCAAATCTGGGCCAGACCTTCTCCCGGAAGCCTATATAAGGACATGGAAGCAGTAAGTTTTTGTTCTTGATCTGCCTGTCTTCATCTTGATAGCTAATCTATTTCTTCACTGGCACTAGAATCTTGTTATTTGTGAGTCCAGAATATACTAAAGGCCAAGTAAGTTCTAGGGCAGTTTTAATATTTACAGCTTGCCTGCATCATATCTTTTCTTTTAACTTTCTAATGTTCTCAACTTCCTTACTATTTCTGTAAAGCTTCCCTACTTACTCTGTGGCCACCTGGTACCAAGTGGGTGACCTCCACCTTAGTTCATGTTCTCCACTTAACTCTCTACTCATCTTCAGAGTCACAGTGAGCTTGCCTAGGAGAATTCTCTTAAACTCTGATAAAGTATCCTTGAACGTCTACTTGGTATTGCTCTTAATATTTTTTATTAGTGAGACTAAGAACTCCCCAAAAGGGACCCTAATTTGCTTGGTATCATTGGTGACCCCACTTGAACTCTCCAAGATTCCCAGTCAAATTTCTTTCATGTCCCTTAATTCCTTAACTGACAAAGAAAAGGAACCCATTCCTACCCCCTAAAGAGGAAGGCATCATGCATAATTAAGTTTGATTCCTGGGACTTACATGGTAAAAGGAGAGAACCAGTTCCCACCAATTAACTTCCACTCATGTACTATGGTACATGCATCCCACAACACACATACACACACACACACACATGCACGCACACAATGAATGAATGAATGAATGAATGAATGAATGAATTTTAAAGTTATTTCTTCTGTCTAAGAATCTCTCTTACAATCTTTTAAGTGAATCTTTACTGGAAGATGCCCCCCAAAAACTGTCTAGACAGAACTGGCAGCCAAGAAACATGCACTCAGAAGGTTTATCATTCAAAGGATCTGAATGAGAACTTGGAGGGAGCAGATCTAGTCTTGGTTCTCCTTTAAGAAACTAAAACACTCTGCTCTACACAGAAGATGCTCATTGAAAGTCAGCCCTTTGTTCTAGCCTGTCTCTCCATATGCTAAGATGCAAGGATTTCCCACCATGTTCCATCTGCCACCTCTCCTCGCTCTCTTAAGTTCCTTAATCATCAAAGATTTGGGTGCATTGGTAGTTAAGGATGCTCACGATAAATGTTAGTGGATAAACGTAGTCTAACATGAATAATCCCAAACTCAATGCTTACCCCTTATATATTATAGAATAACAGATGTAGCTGTATTATTTGTGGGAAATGTCAACTGCTACTCTTATGATGAACATACTCTGTGTGCCTGGCTAACTTTCTAAGGCTTTCCTACTGCAAATATCTAATACTGAATGATGAGAAGGCATGGTAAGTGTAGATCTAGAGAGTATCAGAACAGGGCCAGCCTTCAACCCACAAAGAGCAGTTACACACAGGAATCCTCGGACAGTCACACTCCTGCATCACTCATGCTGCCAGCACTCTGTCACTTCTTGACATCTAGTGGACCACACATAGACATTATTTAAATGACCTGGTTTTCTGAGTGTAATAAATTTGACAGATGTATGTTTTCATAATTATCTAGTGCTGCTTCAGAAGAAAATTAAAATGGCACTCAAAATGGGGCTTGAATCCACAACCCTGAGATTAAGAGTCTCATGCTCTACCAACTGAGCTAGCCAGACTGAAAGGCCAAACAGTTTATAATTAATATAAGCCTCTGTGTGTTTCTTTGGGACTGAACAGCTGTGAGACCAGGAGGGACAGAAACTTTCATCTACAATAAATGGTGCTGGTAAGCTAGAGTATGGCCTGACATTCTATCTCAGTGATATGTGTGCATTACAGAACTCAGGAATGCCTGACACAAGATGCCAATAGCTACCCGGAGCTTTCTTCTTTTTCCAGCTTGGCCCAAAAGAGAATTTTCTTGACACAAAACACTACAGTGACACTTACAATGGGCACATGGATCAAAATGACTGAAGCCATATGAAGCCTGGCCTATACATTAAGACTGCCACCAAAAATAAACAGTAATCATCTATTCAAGAGACTGAATACTTTATACATTTTGAGTATGAATGAACCCTGATAATGTTTTTCCACATACCCTCATATGACAGCTCTGTGTACAATGCATTATTTTTTGAAGTTAGGAAGCATTTTAAATGATTCTATATTTTAATATCTATAGAAACATTATGAATTTTTAAAATAGATGTGAAAGGAGTCACTTGACTTACAAATAATATATCATATGTGACAATTTCGATATGTTTCTTTCTTTTCTTATCTCCTCCCACAAACTGAAATCCTCACCAAGGTTAGGATAAGTTCAGAGCAAGATGGGGTGGATGAAAACAATAGTTAAATATTCTTTACAGCGAGACTCAGAAATAGTATTTTCTTTTAAGTGTGAAGAGTTACATTTTATAACTCAATCAATGTATGTTTAAACAAGTACAAAGATGCTCCAAAGAGACATTAGTAAAAGGGAAAAAGAAGTTGAAGAAGGAAGGGAGAAAGGGGGAAAAGGGATGAATGAAGGAAAGACATGAAGGAAATCAAGGAGTGACCGAGGCAGGAGAAGAGGAAAAAGAAAGAGGAGGAAGAAGAAATGGGCAGAGGACAGAAGTGAGGAAAAGAGGCATGGGCAAGAGGAAGGGAAGGAGGAAAGAGAGGAGATGAGAGGAAAAGGAAGGAGGAGGGAAGGAAAGAGAAAAGAAGGGAGAGAGTAGGAAGGGAAAAGAGAAAGGAAGAGAGAAAGGAATAGAGAATAAAGAAGAGGAAGCGAGAAAAGAGGGAGAGAAAGAAAAGAGGAAGGGAAGGAGAAATGACGAGACAGGGTCAGAGGGAAAGAAGAAAGGAGGGAAGGGGAAAGAAGAGAAATGGAGAAAGAGAAGAATGAAGAAAGGTAAATACAGAGGGAAAGAAGGAGAGATGAAGGAAAAAGATAAAAGGAGGAAGCGAAGAAGAGCTGGAGGAAAAGGAGGTAGGGAGGGGAAAGAAGGAGGGACAGGAAGGAGAGGAGCACAGGGGACAGGTCAGAGAGTGAAAAGGAGGGATGAACTGAGGAGAGAGAAAGGCAGGGAAGACGAAAGGGAAGAGAGAAAAATAGAGGGGAAGGGAGGAAAGAGGAACAAGGAATGGGGGGAAAGGAGAGACGTAGGGAGAAGAATTTTGAATCTTGAAGCTATTCAGATTTATGATATAAGAAAATCCAGAGGCACCATTTTAATTTCCTATACCATATATACGCACTCTCTGTGTACATGACTGTACATATGCTTAAGTTTTATGAGGTTCCTAAGATCTTCATCTCGCTTGCTGAATGCATGCATGCTCTGCAAGCCAGTGAAGTTGATGTGAAGATGAGGCACCCACGTCAGAAAGGAGCAATGGTGCCTGTCACACAGTGGACCACCACCTAGCCCGGTGCCGAAGGAGTATGGCGAGAGTCCGCCTGGTTCTATGGGCTGACTACTCACTCCGAAGACTGCCAATAGGCAATAGAGCAAGAATCTCGCTTCCTCAAGAGAGGTGCTGTTAGGCTGGGAGACTTGCATCCCTACCCAAGTTTGCCCTCATCACAAGCCTCGTGAGGGTTGTCCCTGTCTACAGGAGTTGGAAGCCAGCAAACTCTTGACAGCTGAAATCCAAAGGCTGAATGGATACATCCAGCTCCCATGGAATGACACCTGGGAAAGGACTTTGCTGCTCACAGACAACCTAGGCAGCCTGAGGAGATCTAGCCTAGGGCTGTTCTGGGAGACACCAGAGAAGGTAAACACCCAGACAAGACAGCTTAGATGCATCCGGCTGCAGAAGCGAATCACAGGTCAGAAACAGCCATGATGGCAGCTCCCTGAAGATACCCAAAAAGGTCCTGATGAATGAAAGGATTCTGGAATCAGAAGCCTTCCAGTCAACCTTGGGGTCTCCTCATCCCACCATACCTGGAAAAGACTCAGAAGAGGAGTCTGAAAAACTGCAGGACACAGCAGAAGCTGCTTTCCATACCGATTGCCTCAGGGATATGGTCACAGTGGCTTGGGATCCCTAACCAAGCAACACTTCAGAGAGCCAGAGGTTTGACCCAATAGGGCATCATGATGAGACTGCTGTGAGGGAGATGACCATGGCACATTGTATCTCTGAATATGAGGAAGGCTATTTTAGTTGGACACAAGGGACATAGACAACACACTCACAGAGCAATGTGAGCCAAACCTAGGTGTTGTGGAGCAATTTCCTCCTAGATAAAATATCCCAAACTGCAGGGAAGTTGATTAAAAGGCAGAATGTTCTACAGGGAGCTGAAACATTAAATAATTCAAAGCCTTCAGGAAGTTCCTGAAACTGACCAGATTCCCTTGGTCCCTCCCTGCCAAAGGTTATAAAAGCAGTAAGGCCTGCTGAGGCGCATTTCTCAGATCAGCTGAGCTGCCTGCAGGCTACATGCTGCCCTCTGGTGTGGTGGTTTGAATAAGAATGGCCCCACAGGCCCAGAGGGAGCAGCACTAGTAGGAGCTGTGGCCTTGTCGGAGTAGGTGTGGCTTTGCTGGAGGAAGTGTGTCACTGGGGCAGGCTTTGAGGTCTCAGAAGCTCAAACCAGGCCTAGTAGCTCACAGTTCACTTCCTGCTGCCTGAGGATTCAGACGCAGAACTCTCAGCTACCTCTCCAGTATGATGTTTGCCTGCACGCTGCCATGCTTCCCACCACAATGATAATGGACTAAACCTCTAAAACTGTAAGCTATCCCCAATTAAATGTGTTCTTTTATAAGAGTTGCCATGGCCATGGTGTCTTTTCACAGCAATAGAAACCCTAACTAAGACATCTGGCTTTGCAGCTTTTGCGAGCTTGTCACCCATGCAGGGGTGGACTTCTGATGCTATGTCTATCTTTGAGTCATTTCTGCTCCTCTAAGTAACCCAACGAAGCTCCCTAGCTCACCCAGTGGGGCTTTGATGTTATCTACTCTTTAGTCTGTCACCAGTTCTCCGCTAGGGGTGAACAAACATTTGCTCACTTCTCCCCAGGAACAGGGTCACACAACACCAGGCAGTTATTCCCAACCGCCCTTCCAGTATGTATGACACAGTAGAATTTCAAAGTTCAAATGGCCAACGAGGGAGATATGAATTATACAGAAAGAGGTCAAAGAAAGTGTTCATCAGTCTGAAGTACAGACTCCACAGAGGCTGCTTGATACATGGATTCTAAATGAATGCACATCTCAGCAGCTCTTTACAGAACACTAACATTCAGGAACAAGAAGAGCCTACCAGACTGGCCAGCGGCCAAACAAAGCCCGTGATGTTCAGTTCAATGGTGTTTCCATGACCTCCTTACAGCTAACAAGCCATTTCTAACATAAAAGTCACACCAGAAAGCCAAATTTAAAATGAGAAATTGCTGTGGAAAGAGAGGGGCATGTGAGCTGGTGAGGCGGATTGAAGCGAGCAAGCCAAGCACACAGAGGGATGACCGCAAATGCTTTCAAATAACAGCAGATGGGTGGCTTCATTTACTTATATGTCTCACTAAACATTTTACATAGTTGGTTTTTGAAAGAATTAAAAGTGGGTTGAAAGGATGTTGAAGAAAGTGCCAGTCTGGACACAGCACAGCAATGCTGCAGGGGAAAAGAAGGGTACAGATACACAGAGAAAGAGAGAAAGGTTTTAAAATCCTATCAAATGAGTGGGGCTTAAACCATAGCCCTGCTTAGAAAAACAAGAGCCCAGAGCCCATCAGGAAAACTCTGAACAAGGATCAGAATTTTAATTCTTGCCATGGATGAGGGTGTACAATTTTAAGTAAAAAAAATAAAATAGTGAGATGAGACAGTAGTTTAAGATATGGTGGATTTAAACTTTCCCAGGACTATATGGAAGCTCTCAAAGACTAGCATGGATATCATCCTCGTGGAAACAGACAGTTTCATCAATAGAACTTGCTTGGATACAAAGAGCTTAATGAGAAACAAAGGGAAAAAGAAATACAAACATCCACATGGAAATGTAGTCATTAGGGGATCACTTTGAAAGCCTCCTGGATGGTCTGGGGAGATGGGGAAACTCCAAGCACTGTAGTGAAAAAAATCAGATCCTAAGACAGTGATGGAGGGAATGAGGCCTCAAGATAAAAATGAAAAGAACCAGGCCCAAATAAGGATAGATGACAATGGTAAAATGAAATAGCAATTTCAATCTATCTCAAGAGACTCTTCCTGTGAAGTAAAAAACAAATTAAAGCCAAATGCTAAGGAAAACTGTCATTGCTTTGTACTTTGGGGACAAGTTGAGTGGGGATGTAAACACTGCTGTGACTGACCTCCACTCCACCTGTGGAGTATCAATAGAAGGACCTGGATACTTTGATAGGTTAATCTAAATTGATCCCCCACTACCCGTTTCTTATTTTTCTCCCTCTCACCCATGCCCTATTTCCTCTGTCTCTCTTTTCATTCCTCATCATTTTTCTTAGCAGATGACGAAACAGAGTAACAATGCCATTGGACCATGACACAGACTGCCAACAGGATGGCTCTCAGACTGCCTGCAGACACCTGTAACTACTCTTTCTGTGGCATTTGCTTTTCGCCTTCACTTTTCAAGACTGCACTGATACAGAAAAAGCCTTGAATTTTTCTCTATAACACATAGAACAATATTGAGACTGTACTGTAGTATTTTTGAGATAGAACATTCATTTCTGTTTAGCAAAACATTGAACACTAGTAATAAAACCCTTCCTATGGCCAGAGACACATCAACATTCGTATAATTAAACCAATTGCATAAAATGATCTGGTTGGGAGTGCAGAGTCCTTTGATGAAGCCTGCTGCAGGTGACAATAACTCAGAGACACAAGAGGTTCTAACTGGTGACCTGAAAAGTGTACTCTTTACAGCCGAGCAGTTAGTTCAAACACTAAAAGAAGCTGTGCTAGGAAGCAAAATAAAGAAGCTCAGAGGCAGCAGCGAGCATGCGCTTTTCAATCACAAGCCCTTTGGAAAGGCAAGGAAACACATACCCATTTTTCCACATCAACTTGCTGTGGAAAGAAAAAGCCAAAACAATTAAAAACAAAGCAAAACAAAAACTCCTAACACTGCTTCCAATGGTTGTCTAAGTCAACTGAAATGTGACCCCTGACCCAAAATCTACTTTCCATTTTTAAGAATGCTCAGTAGTGTTCAAACTTCCCATTAGCAAGTCATCTCAATAAACCAACGCAATCTCAGTTAGCAAAGCAATCCCATGTACTGGTATCCTGCTAAAGGTCCAGAAGACAGCCAAATGCACTCAAAGGGTGGGTTGAGCTGTGATGGAATTCTCAAGCACAATCTTTCATCTTGATATTAAGAACCCCCCTCCCCACAAGCTCCACTTAATTATAAAGGACAAGGACAATCTGGAGACATGATGCTGCACAGTAACTTCCCTTCAAACATTAAAAGCAAAAATTTTTCTCTTACCTCATTCTTTAGAGCATCACATAAAGTTCCACAATAAAAAGAAGCATGCTTTTGTCAAACGATTCTAACATGATATGACATTCAGATTAACTTAAATTGTTTTTATTAGTGAAATACAAGGTACTCTAATCACAGTGTGACTCTTTAAAAACCAAGTGACGTGAGTATTACACCCACAGTGTAAAAAGAACGAAAACAAAAATCACAAAAATGTCAACAAGAATGCCTTTTAGAATGTTCCTGGATTTCATCATTGAGGGGTGGAAATATGCTCAATTCTAAAAGCAAATCTCCACTACTCACCCCTAGAATAGGACAGAATAAAATGGAATGGAATAGAATCGAATACATGATTCATGTCCTGTGAGAATCGACGTTTATGTCATACTGTTCATGTATAAATTAATTTAGGGTTTTTTTCTCCTTAGAAAATTTCATTAATCATATTAAAAAAGCTAAAGTTGTTTAAGGGGAAATCCAGGCTACCACTAAGTATATCCATGCCTTATAAGCAACATTTGTTAAATTATCTAAAATAATTTTAAGACTGAGTATGGTGGCATAGACCTTTAATCCCAGTACTCAGGAGGCAGAGGCAGGCCAATCTCAGTGAGTTCTAGGCCAGTTTGGTCTACATAGTGAATCCTAGGCCAGCCAGAATTACATAAGGAGATCCTGCCTCTAGATAGATAGATAGAGAGAGCCACCTAAACAAAGCCCTTATGAAAATTCCAAAGATTCTTTTAGAGTAGAGCATCCTGGCTGACAGAGGAACGTGTTTAGTCCCAGCAGTTCCTGCTCTAAGACAACTCACTCCTTATGCTTTCTTTTGTTATTAGAGAAGGAAACTCCTCACTGAGCTGAATGGGAAGGCCTGGCACTCACTGGGTATGTCTCCCACCATGTACTTCCAAGTGTTCATTTTAAACATTAGACCATTCAAAACGTGAATTGGTTTCTTTAGAGTAAAGAAGCAAACTGGGGAGAGGGAAAAACTCCAATGTGGCACGAAAGTGGAAAGGGATTCCTAGGGATGGAAGGGCACAGCGAGGGGGGCTGGGAAAGGGAGAGAAAAATAATAAGGAAATTTTGTTTGAAAACTGTCATAATGAAACCCAATTCTTTGTAAGCTAACAATGGAAGAAAAATGTAGTTCAGTTGTCACAGACCATTCTGCTCCAAAATGGACAAATCTTATACTTGTATTCTTGCAAGAAAAAATATATTAAATAATTATTTCTCTTCCATATTTATCAGGAAAATTTTAATGATGTAATTTAATAATAGTAATAACTATCAAATATACGATACCATCATGTTCACATTTAAATGCTAGACAGTCACACACCACACAGACTTATACACACCAGAGCAAAGATAAACACTGTAGGATTTATCCGAAGGCAGACTTGGGAATCAAGCTACAGTTCACGTTATCAGCTATAGGGGTTTTAGTGATTACGCAATAGCGGGAGTTGATAAGAACAACATGAACTCCTCTCTCCCCAAATAACCAGAGAGGCTTAGCGAAAGCAAGGGCTAGGCAGTGAATGGTCAGCTAGACACACAAGACAAGGACCACAGGGCTGTAACTACATATATACCAGGCAGGGTGATTTCATGACACGGCTCTTGTCAAAGTCAACATGGTTCACTTTTTGCAATTCCTGCAAATAGTGAGGAGAAAAAAAATTCATAGGGATAATCAAGAAATTTACATACACAAAAGAAAAATCTCCAAAAACTTGATCAGTTTTCGAAGCTAAGCAACTGCCAAATTCATAACAATGGGAGAGAAAAATGAACATTTTTTTCTAAGAACTTAATATATGGCATTTTAAAGACAAGATCTCTTGTATCTCAAGAGTAGATTATATCAAATGTTTTTAATCACAGGAACACTAATAAAAAGAGCAACTTCATTTGTTAAACAAAACAAAAAAAATTCTCTTAAGAGAAATGGCCATGTAAATGTCAGCTTGATTTAGCAAGGACACAACAGTCCAATATAAAAATAACTCATGCTGAAATTGTATCATTAAATGAAAAACTCATATACCACATATATTTTACATTTATGTTCTAATGACAGATTAATGCACAAAAGTATGGAAATTCCATACCCTTACACTGTTGCTGTTGCTTCTTGAAATCGTCTCTGCTATTCTGTTTGAGATGGGCTGTGTAGTTACTCCTCCTCTTCAAACATCCCCTTCTCAAAAGAAGGATGAGATTCTAAAGACTCAGAAAGCTGGTGACATTTGCAAAACTCAGAAAGTCACTAGAGTGACAGGCCCTCTCCCCACCAAGTGTAAAAGGTTGCTGGGAAGAGGTGAATCTTGGGGAGGGGTGGCCTGAAATGGGACCCATCTTCTACACCCTTTTGACTGACTTCCCAGTGTACCAAACAGTACAGTAAGTTACTATGACAGCTGTAGTCTCGCACCAATGGTTGATTGGTTAGGTGTCCCTTATCACTGTACATAGATTGACTTACTAAATGTGAAAACTCTATCATCAGACTGATATAAATTTATAATTACTCTATTTGTCTTACAAATTGGCTATGTCCTCATAACAAAATGTCCATCTTCATTTCCGTACTGATTCTGCCTTCTTCCTATTCAGACAGTAACCTCACTACTGCAGCTATGTATACACGCATATTGTCAGACTACTGCTTTGATTTTTCCTATAATTTAATATGGTAAACAGCACATGACTATTAATCAAATAACAGAAAAAATAGAACAGGGGCCTCCTGTATGTTCAGCCCCTGCCTTATTCATGAATTTTCACCATAATATTCTATTCGTTTATACTTAGCTTTATTACTGCAATATATTTATTGTTGTACTTGTATTCTGTAGGTCTCCTGGTCTTTCTAAAGTGTTACTGAAAGTAACTTACAGGGTTATAGCTCAGCTCAGAGTCAGGGGCCTGCCTAATATGTGCACAGTCCTTAGCTTGATTCATGCACCCCCAGAACCTGTACCCCCTAGAGAAGGAAAGGGAAAATAGCGAAGGAGAAGGTAAAAGGAGGAGAGAGGAGATGGGAGGGAGAAGGAAGGAGAGGAGAGGAGAAAGGAAGAGATGGTGAGGAAGGAAAGAGATTGAAACAAATTTCCTTTCATGATTTTGCCTATCAAAGCACACAATTAGAAATTTTTTTACCATATTCAGAGAGCAGAAAGACACCATAATCTAAGTTCAGAACAGGTTTAATCCCATTATGTTCTTATTTCTCTTCTCTTCATTCTTCTTCTGTATGTTAATCAACTATTTTGGTTTCATTTCCCTGAAGGCTGCTGAGTACACCAGTCTTTTCCATGATAAAGTTTACTTATGCATTGATGATATTTAATACTCTAGTACAAATTAGTAACTTTAGCGCATTTCAGAAAGAGTTTTATATCTTCCCATTTTTGTTTTATTTTATTGTGTAATTTAAGCACAGATATATATTTACAATTTTTATTTATGTGTATGTGTGGGAGCATGTATGAGTTTATGTGCACCACATACATGCAGGTGCCTGTATCAGATCCCCTTTGTGCGCGGGAACACAAGTGCTGGGAACTAAACCCAGGTCCTCTGCAAGAGCAGCCATGGCTCTTAACCACTGAGCCATCTCTTCAGCCCCCATAGCACAGATATTTTAAATGCCAAGTTTCTGAAACTGTTAGACATACCTCAGTGTACTTCTTTTGTGCTGGAATTCTGGCTCCACATCTCTAACTACCTTGGAAATTTCCATTGTATCTGAAACATCTTCCTTATATAACTTAATACCTCTTATTAGAGTTAATGAATTCTAAATTAGTCATCTTTAAATGTTCCTAGTTTTAAGGCTTTTAAATTTTTCATTCCAAGAGTTACAATACTTGCAAACTGCTCTTTGGAAACAAAATTATTTATTTTTTAAAAAAATATTTATTTATTATGTATACAATATTCTGTCTGCATATATGCCTGCAGGCCAGAATAGGGCACCAGACTCCATTACAGATGGTTGTGAGCCACCATGTGGTTGCTGGGAATTGAACTCAGGACCTTTGGAAGAGCAGGCAGTGCTCTTAACCTCTGAGCCATCTCTCAAGCCCCCCCAAATTACTTATTTTTTTTATTCCTCTCCAAATGTTCATGCAGTGCCTGACTCAAATGAGAAAACATATAGAGCAAACATTGCCTGGGTTTGTAAGTTTCTTTCCCCTGCAAACTTACTATGGATTAAATGTGGACTCCATGATACCTAATATGTATTAAGTGACTAAATTGCCAATCAGCACAGAACTAAAAAAAAATCCGCATAGTTAACATAGTTGTACTGGAACTTTAGTACTTAACATAGCTCAACAGTGAGTTTGTCCCCTGACAGGGAAGATGCTAATTCTTACTGTGAATATGTGTGAAAGGCACAAGACACAAGAGCAGGCTTTCTGGTGTGATTTCCTTAACTACTGGACACAAATCACCAAGGACACTTTCAGTACTCCTTTTGAACTCATCTTTAACAAAAAATTATGTGTGTGTGTGTGCATACGTGCGTGCGTGCGTGTGTGTATGGGTCTGTGCTTATGGGTTCAGATGCCCAGCAAGGTCAAAGGAGGAGTCATATCTCCTGAGCTGTGAACTACATGGTAGAGATGCTGGGAACCACAATGGGGTCCTCTGGAAGACTAGGGCCACACTCTTAAGGGCTAAGCCATCTCCCCACATACTTTTTTTCTTGCATTATTACATATTTTCTTGTTTAAAAATTTATTTACTTTTATGTGCATGGATATTATGTCTGCATGTATGTGTGGCTGACACCCACATATACCACAAGTGGAAGGGATGTATCCCCAGGAATTGGAGTTACAGATAATTGCTAAGTCACCATGTGGGTGATAAGAACCAAACCTAGATTCTCTGCAAGGTCAACTAGTGCTCTTAACTGCTGAGCCATCTCTAGTCCCCTAATACATATTTTCAAATATCAGAATAGAGATTCCTTAGACCTCAGACTGAGGTCTCTGAGGTGTTTCCAGGAACAGGTGAAGAAATTTCAGAATGGGAAATGAAAGCAGTAAATGAGGCCACATGGACACAGCATCTTATTAGAGAGATTTCAAGTACTAAGCCACATCTGCCTGGGAGAACAGTGGCTATGATGTGTATTTTTAAACCACATGAGACTGCAAAACTCTTACTACTGTCATTTGAGGAAAAAAATTACCATAAGTTTAATTAAGCAAATGAGGCCACAAAAGCAAGTCCAGTAATTTGCTGAATTATATAATTAGCCCAACTTTTCTCTTTATACTGCTTTGTATTAAATGACCCACATGCTTCCATTCTGTCAGGTCTGTCAGTTATGACTCCAGTCACTTCAGGAGTCCCGGACCCTCACGTGTGACCTAATTCAGAAAAAAAGTCCTTTGAATTTTTATTCGGCAACTTTCTTCTTTTTTTTCCTCTCTAGCAACTACACCAGGCCACATAAAATTAAGGTCTCCTCAATTATTCCTTGTAGAGAGGCAGGATAGTGCCTTTATTGTTACTTAAATGATTCCTGAATTTGTCCAAATTTAGGAAAATATGCACCACAAAGCTCAAAATTACCAATGCTTTCTCTCACAAAGCAGAAAGTATGGCAACGTGGTTCTTGCATAAGCTGTCATGTTAGCAAACTCAAATGATGGGTCCCTAAGTTAATAACAAGCAGCTGGTTGCTCGGTGGGCAGTTCATCAGAATTACTAAGCACAATTAAATGCCATGACGAATCTCGTTTGAGCCAAAAAAAAAAAAAAACCAAGAACATGAACAATGTGTAGAGGGAAAAATGCAAATACTTAGGACAGACCTCACTGGATGGTGACACATTTCTATAATGTGAAATCATTGCAATCAGAGGGACAATAGTAGACATACTTGTGTGGTACAAGGCTTAACTTTTGAGCCTCAAGCCTGGAACTGTGTACAAACTTAATGTGTTTCAAAAGAAATGACAACCAACACAAGGAAGAGAATCATCTGCCATGGATAATGGTGGGTTTATTACTTCACCATTAGGAGAAAAATCCTATATACTAATCTTAAAGAAACTCTAGGTCCACAGTGAATATCCCTAGACTTCACAAAAAAGACACACTCTTGAACTCCAGCTCTATATATAGTGAAGAAATGGTGTGCAGAAGTGAATAATTTTCCCTATTGTTCATTTGCTAAGAAATAGCTACACGTGAAAAATACTTTTATATTGTAAACACACAAAAAATCTAAGAAAAATGTCCAAATTGAATGATTCTAATCAAATCAAATAATCTATACATTCAGGATTCATAATCTAAAACAGTCTATAACTCTGCCACTGTGATTAAATTACACACTGATTAAATCGACCTCCTTATTGAGTTTGATGCTGGAGTCTGTGAACCATGTCAGTCAAATGCAGACTCATGTAGCCTTTGCTCCTGAATAGAAAGGAAAAAATATCTACAAGCAAAGGATGCACATTTTAAGCCTAGACTTCCACAGTCTAAACATGACATCAACGGAGACGAGCTTCAGCAAATGTGTGCATCTGGAGGCCCAGACTTCCACAGTCTATACATGACAGCAACTGCGGTGAGGCTCAGAAAATGCAGCTGGAGGCCCTTTAGGAAATTATAATCATACTTATTTTAAATTAAAATTTCAATTCTGTGTATGAAGGGAAGAAATATGTTCATATACATGGGCTTTAGATAAAACAGTGAATGATACATCCATTGGGAAAATTTCAAAGCTATCGGCATCCTGGGCTCTTCCTTGAAGTGGTCGTCTTTAGCTTTACTTAAGAGGGATGCTCCAGAAACCAGATGTAAACAGAACCCAGCCTCTCAAGAGGGTGTATAAGAGAACGGTGATTTCTCATACAAAGAGGCAGTGACATCATACTGCCCACAACACAAAGCATGGCTCCTCTAAGCATTTCATAATGTGAGGGAGGACTGGAATGGTACACTGAGTATTAGGAGCTTCTCCTGTGCATTCTGAAGCACAAATAAAAACACTGGATTACAGTGATGGCCACTGTTATTGTCAGCTTGACCAGATCTGGAATCACCAGGAAACAAGTCCCCAAGATCCACTGTAAAGGGTTGTTTGGCCATGAGTTAGGTATAGTAGTTATCTTGACTAGGTTAAATCGAGGTGGTACCCATTGTGGGTATCACCATCCCATGGCTAAAGTAATGGACTGAATAAGAAAGGGAGCTAAACACTTGGATTCATCATTTTTTGCTTCCTGATTGTGGATATAATATGACCGCCCATCAGTCACTATACCTTCTCTGCCATGACGGACTGTACTGTAGACTGAGTCACAATAGACCCTTCCTCCCTTAGGG
>LOEQ01001862.1:254701-269534 GCA_001685075.1 Bramus lutescens
TGGCAAAGTACCACGACCACTGACGGGCAGTCCCTCCCTGCATCAGATGGATGTCAATCAAAGCAGCACAACAGCAACACTGCTGCTGATGCACTGACTGGACACGCGGACCCTGCAAGGTTTCACTCACCAGCTGGCGAAAACCATTGTTCTGATGTTTCTGTGTTCTCTCAGTGACAATATAACGTGACCAGTGGCCTTTCCTACACACTGTGGGAGGGAAACATGAGCCAGAATACATAAAAATCTCAGTACCCGTTTTCTTTTCTGCATGGCTTCAAAACCTTGGTCGTCATACCCTACCATCGTGCCAGCCTGGAAATACTTTAAGGATTTTGCTTTTTACTTTTCCATGGATATTCATCCTTCCAAGTCTTTCTTAAGTTTGAATTGTGAAGGTAAGTGTATATGTTAAGGTGTGTGCATGTGTGTGTGTGTGTGTGTAGATACATGGAACGAGAGGCTGATATCCACTGAATGTCTTTCTCCATCACTTTTCACATAATTTTTTTTGAGACAGGATCTCTCCTTAAACCTGGATCTCACAGATTACTAGACTGCTGGCCACTGAGATTTGGTGATCCTCTGTCTCATACCCTCACACAGGGATTAGACACACACATCACGTACCTGGTTTTTAACACGGAAACTGGGCATCTGAACTCAAGCCTTCATACCTGCACAGCAAATACTAAGGCCACCGAGCCACTTCCCAAGAACCCTTTTGTTCCATTCTTTCCCACCTCCATCCCTCTCTGACCCAGAAGTTAATATGATCACCTTGGCAAAGCAAACATTGCTCCTGTGTCAATGGATTCTGTATGTCACCTCTTTGAAAGACAAGGGTAAATGTTTGCTAATTAATGAAGCTGGTAGATCTGGGTATACCCAGGCATTGAGATTGTTCAGAAAAGCAGGAGGCATTGAACTTGGCATTCTGGACCACAACAGGGTCCAAGTAGGAGAGAGGCATTAGCAGGTTCAAATGAGGGATGATTAGCAGGACATTATTACCTCAAAGGCCACAGCTGTGCCAATTTAGCACTTAATTATGAAAATCCCCGGTGAATTAGTCGAGGTTCAAAGGGTTCCCACTCCTCCTATCCCTCTTTTGCAACACAACACCCAAGGACGTCACGGTGCTGCAAAACCATATTTGACTCCGTAGTACAGCATCTTTCAAATCTAATAGTACACGGAAAGAGCAAGCTACTTTCTAAAACTATTTTCTTTTAATAGCAAAGACCAACTGTGCCCATGAGAAACTGGAAGTGTGCTTGAGTGAGTGTCTCAAAGTCCTTCCCACGTGCCCCTCTCTAATATCAAAACAGTGATACTCTATCATGTCAACTCTCTTCACATGCATCTTGAGTGGGAGGCATTACTGACTAGCATCCATGAAACTGTGAAGGGCAACACACACACACACACACACACACACACACACGAAACCAGAAAAGATGCTGCTCCTGCTACAAAGAAGCCTTAAGATAATGCCCAGGGGATGAGGATGTGGCTCAGTGGGGAAAGTCCTTGTCTAGCATGCACAAAGTCCTAGGTTCAATGGGTTCAACCAGATGCAAAAAACTGAGTGTGGTCGTACAATCCTATAATCATCTCAGCACTGGGGTAGTGGAGGCAGAAGATTGGAAATTCAAGGTCATCCTCAGCTACTTAATGAGTTCAAGATCAGCCTGAGCTAAATGAGATGAGACCCTGTCCTATAAAACAAAGAAGAGTAATCCATCAGGTCTCTTAAGATTACAAAGTATCATATGGGAATACCCAGGCATCCCATGTAGCCCCTTGCTTCTAACACTGGCAAGGCCAATCCACTGCAAGCAAGTTGATTTCTCCCCTATTAAATGTGAAGCAGTGCTGATTTTGTACTTATGTGTGTACCTGTGTGAGCATATGTTATGAGTTGCCCTTAGAAGCCAGAGGCAGCACCAGATAACCTGGAGCTGGAGTTATGGGCAGTGGTGGCCCACTCCACCTGCATACTGGAAACCAAAGTCATGTCTTCTACAACAGTATGTTCTATTAACCACTAAGCCATCTCTCCATCCCCACATGATTGTTTACAATCTCAAATAAAAGGGCTATATACCAACCATTCAGACTCTAGAGATGATTCACAAGTTTACTGCATGTAAAATCCATAATTTCCAGTCATTTACATGAATGTTAGAATATGCATATGAGAAGGGACTCAAGATGAAGAACTCTATTACTAAATAGTTATAGGGCTGGTTAGATGGCTCAGCAGGTAAAGGTTCTTCCCACCAAGCCCACCGATATGAGTTCTATCAATCAGACCCACACTGTAGAAGGAGAGAAATGATCACCAAAGCTGCTCTCTGACTACCATGCCCTTGCCATGGGTCACACGCACACACATGTACACATGTACGTAAAAATAAATGGATAAATACTAAAAGTTTAAAGTTATCATCATAGAACTGAAATCTCAGAATTTAGAATAGTTATGAGTACATAAGTGGATAGGACACAATAATGAATGAAAATTTTAGGTCCATGGCTGTTGTTCAAACAGCTTAACTGACTACAAGGCCATTTCACATGCTGCTCCAAGGCTAGGTTGCTAATGACTGCATATGTAGCAAGCATCTGGCCTTGTCACAGTAATAAAGAGATAAGAAAGGGAAATTTTACACAGGGCACAGACGGTGTTGAGCATTAGGATCAGAGAGACCTCAGCTCTGCCTGCTAAACATCAGAATAACCCATGAATCATGAACAAGCTTGATAGTAATTCCTGAGAAAATCGTGGACTTGTAATGAGATCTCATGGGAATTTCGTGAATAGGAGACACAGACAAAACCATTTATGGGGAACTGCCTCAATTTGGGATCTGAAACCAGAACCACTTTAGAAGATCATGACCCGGGATCAGCCCTCTGAGAAAGAACAAACAGGAATAAGAGTGTCAGCTGGTTCGTCATGCTGTAGAGTTATCTGGATACCCAAGAGAGTGACTGTTGCTGTAGAAGGGGCAATGATTTCTGGGTGAGGAATCTTCATGGGAGAGGTGCAGAGCGGAATTACGATGCAAACAAGGTAGAGCAGACAGGGCAGCTTAGAGACTCTACCTGTTATGTGGAATTAAACTTCGAACTATGTCTGAACATGTGATTTTCTTTGACTAAATTTGAGAGATCTGGACAACTCCATAGTCGTATTAAGTCTCTTAGTCTAAAAATCTGAAGTTGAATCTAACAAACTTAAGTACAGTTTGGTTAAGCAAATATTTCACCTTATCTAGCAAATCATTTGTCTCAGAATGGGTCAGTAGATGACATAAAGAAACCAACAGTAGCTTGGGATTTAAGAGCACTTGTTCTCACTAAGATCCTGGGTTCGGTACCCAGCAACCAAATGGTGGCTCACAAGCATCAGTAGCTCCAAATCTAGGGGATCTGAACTTCAGGGGCACTGGGCACAGACATGGTACACATACATATGTGCAGGCAAGATATTCATGCACATAAATTAAATCTTTCTTTAAAAGGGATATTTTAGGAAGATAACTTGAGGAGATAAATGATGAATATGATCTACAATTATATATATCATGTATGTATAGAATGTATATATAGTATGTATATATGTAAATGTATGTGTATGTATTTGTACATATTTTTAAAGGTAAATTGAGGACATTAAAGAAAATTTTATTGGGAATTCCTTCCTATGGCTGAGGGAGAAGGCTAGTGTATCCACTGTCTTAGGTAGAAAAGTGAATAAAAATGATAATAAATGGATAAAATAAACACCCAACACTTTCAGAGCCATGGGAATCTACTTAAGGGTGTGAGAATGTCCATGGCTTAGGTCAATATTGATCTTTGGGTGAGACACCTGTGGTGTTTCTTCCTGTCTTTGGCCGCCCCTGCCTCTGCCTCCCCACCCCATAACACTGCTTGCTCAGTAGATAAGTAGGTCTGTCAAGAGCATGGCACCAGCTAGGCTGTGAGGACTAACTCTGACACCTGGTCCAAGGAACGGCCACAGTAGGCATGTTGTAAAGGTGAGAAGTGTAGGGAGGCCCCATGACTCCCGGGCCTGACTCCATCAATCCTCACTGAACTCACACACGAGACACACAGATGGCCTGCAGACTCAAAGGCAACCAGCAGCTGTCACATTCCTACACAGGCGGTCCACTCACAGGGTGTGGATTCCTTCCTACTTAAGATGTCACACAATCTCTGCACCAGTGGTACTGAACTCTAAGCAATGCTCAAACAAGGACTCACCTAGGAAATAATTAAAATTAAAAGAACCTTTCCAAGGACAATGTCCACAAATTAAAAATTTAATCCAAGAAATTTACTCAACACTGAAAACTGCAAATAAAAAATATAGCAAGAACAACCTTCAATAGGAAAGTACCTGAACGTAGAATTGGTATATTTTCTAAAATGTACAGTTCTAACTCAAAATTTCGGAACAGACAAGAAAAATGCAAAGTATAATCTATACTGCAATGATAAAAATGATCCGAAAAACTAGTATCTGATTGGACTTAGTGAGGAAGTACTTGAAAACAACTCTTATTCTCTTACTAATACAATGGAAGACACAAACAAACTCCTGCCTCATACAGCTGGTTCATGCTCCAGCACCAAATGAGAAAACAAAGCTGGGGAAGAGTAGTTTGGGTATGACATCATTAATAAATATACATAAACATATACATATGTAGCCATCTGTAATATGACCTTTCACTCCGAGCCATAGCCCATTATTTCATGCTCCATACAGAGAAAGGGATGGAGAGGAGGAGTGAGGGAAAGATCAGAGAGGGTAGGAAGGGAGTGAAGACAGGAAGACAGAGGGAGTGGGGAGTCAGTCACACAAGCTTGTTTACAAAATTAAAGTATGATACATGTACCAGCCATATAGAAATAATGACAAGGGCTGGGGAGATGACTCAGCAGTTAAGAATGATTGTTGCTCTAGTAGAGAACCTGAGTTTGTTTCCCAACATCCAGATCAGGCAGCCCAGAGCTACCTATAATTCCAGCTCCAGGGAATCCAACACCCTCTTCTGGACTTTGCGGGCACTGAATGCACACATGTGCACGCACATGCACATACATAATATAAAAGCAAAATTTTTAAAGTAAAAATAATAACAGCAAATGTTAGTAAAAATATCAATATTTACATTAAATATGCATATTCTAAAAACTCTAGCCAGAATGAAGAGGATTTTTTTAAATAGGAGTTTTAAAAAACCTGTTCTAACTCTGCATCCCCTATAAGACACATCCCACAGACTGAAAGTCACAAAGAGACATGTATAAAAATATATTTATAAAATGTACATGAAAATCAACTCTGAGAAGGCTGGAAAAGCTGCATCAGTATTATTCAGAGACAAATGGATTCTAAGATAAGAAATTAGGTCATGAAAATTATACAATTAAATGAAGAAAGAAAAGAAGAAAAGAGGGACAAGAAGGGATAAAGACAGGTATATCAGAAAGGAAATGAAACTGATTCTCCACATCATCATGCATAGTTGGAGGCCCAGGTAACACACATACACAAATCTAATACTCCTAACAAAGAAGATCGACATCAACACACATATGCAGATCTGTGTGCACCTCATGTTGCATGTGCCTTCGGAGGCCAGAAAAGGGCTCCAGATGCCCCACAGCTAGAGTTATGGGCATCTGTGAGTTGTCCAACATGGCTGCTAAGAACTGAACTCTGGTCCTCTAGAAGAGCAACAAGCACTCTTAACCACTGAGCCATCCCTCCAGAACCATAAAATTCAATTTTTATACTACTAATACAATATGAGATGGAAACGGGAACAAAACAAAATTCAAAACAGCATTGGTGGGCTCACCATGTGCCTTTGGAAGGATCTAACCATTAATAAGATTCTTTTGAGATAAGCTGGTGGGCTCTTGCTTTCATAATGCTTGACAGCAAACAGCAAAAAGCTGTTTGACTTGATCCACTCAGTAACACCAGGTTTTCATTGTAGACAAGATGCATCAATACATGAAAACCCATCATTCTACTTCTATCGAATTTAACATATCAGACATTGAGAAGAGGCGCCGGACACAGGGTCTGGACAAAGCCATAAGAAGGCTCTAAATTTAGAACATGTCTACTGCTATGACTTGGGCCAAGTTTAAATGGAGCCCCTCACCAACACACCAAAGACTCATGTGGCGAAACTCTGAGGCACAGTATTGAAGGGAAAGGAAAGGAGAATTGACAAGCAAGAGGACAGGGAATAATACAGAAAGTAGGCATTGATCCAGAATTTGACACCTAAAATGCTGAGATGGAGCCACTATTCACTGGACTGAGGATCAGAGAAGGAATAATGTAGAAAACACCCTAAGCCTCAGAATAAGCAAGTCTCCGTGGGATGATATCAGACACACTGGAACAATACCTGTCTGGTCCAGGAGGAGATGTGACTGCCTCCCATACTGAGATGCCATTATGCTAGGTGATGCTAACTGAAGGGTAGGTAGAGACCAGAGAATCCCTGGAACTTACTGTGCAGCTAGATCAACTACATTGGTGAGCTGCGGGAACAATGGGGAAATCCTAAAGCAGAGAGTAACTGGGGAAAACAACTGACCTCAGCCTCTGGGCTCCACACATGCATGTACACCTATGCATGTGTACCCATACATGTGCACACAGATCTACACAAAAGGAAAAAGAAGCAAGAAAATGCAGTAGGCAGGTAGACAACCACAGGAAAAGAGGAGGTGCACCATGTTCAAAGGAGCAAATTCAATAGTGAGGTCAAACGGGGTGAAAAAGGCAGAGACTGTGAGTCAAATGACTAGGATAACACCAGTCATAATTAGAAAAACATTTTTAGTAGAAGTAACATGAAAGGATTCTATTTCAGAAGTTCTAGAAAAGATGGGATTTTCTGTACCATAGCGATGACAGATGGGATTGGCAATATAAGAAACTACCAGCTTTGGTAGTACAAAAGAAAGTTAATATCAGGGCAAGTGAGGTGGCTCAGTAGGTAAAGCCACTTCCAGCAAACCTAGCAACCTTAGCTCAATGCCTGGGACACATGCAATTGAAGGAGAGAACCAACTCTAACAAATTATCCTCTGACCTCTGCAGATGTGCCATTCACACCCATACACAAACATATAAATTGATAATTTTTTAAAAGACAGTTAGAAATACCCTCTATTACAGCAACTATCTATCTGAGTTCCCCAAGCTAAGCCCAGCTTATATTCATTTCATCCATATTATACCCAGTTTGTGTCTGAGGTTGGTGAAAGAATGAAGCGCACCTCTGGGCCTGAGAAATGCCTGTTAGTTTAACCTCATTTCCTGGAGAAGCTAACTTCGACTCCTTCATTACCCAGTACCAGGCCACAGAGATGAAAGAGGAGCAGCTCAGGTGATGTGCTAGCGACCGGAGGAACCACCTGCATCTCTGCCCCAAGACGACAACAGCATCCGTATTGCCCTTAAGCATCCTGCTGCCTGGCCCTGTTCAGTTTCCTACACCTCCAACACTAACGAGCTTACACTGCTCCTGTGGAAATGACATATATCCAGTCAACTAGCAATGCCTTTCCATAGCACAGGTGGGTGACCCAAGGCTCAGTACATCTGCCTAAGAAGCAGGTACCTTTTGCTTCTCTTTCTTTGTAATGTTGAACTGGTTCCCATCCAAGGGCTTTCGGGAGAGTGCAAAGCCTCCTCTGCCACATACGTAAAGCTGGCTTTCAGAGCTGCCAGTCCAAGACCTAGGGAAGTAACTGACCTTCGAAAAACGCACAATGAAACATGGAGCATCTTTTTGCTGACTAATCATCCTTCCAAATGGAATTTTAGCCATTAAGCTCTCTGTGCGCTATCTTTCAAAAGAACTGGAAATTATATTTGCAGTAGAACACTCTGATCTGCTCCAGACACCCATGGGAATCTGGTAGACAGCCAGAAAAGAGGAAAGTTAAGTAAATGAAGAAAGAGGAGAGAGGGAAGAGACGAGGAGGAGGGAGGGAAGAATGGGAGAGAGGGAGGGAAAAGCAGATTTGGGAAAAGGGGGAGGGCAGGGGGAGAGGAAATGAGAGGAAGAGAGGGAGAGAGACAGAGGAGCAAAAACAAAACAATTTCCTAGAATGATTTCAGACAGTTTATGTTAAATTTTCTGTAAGACTTCAGATTCTATCTTCTGCCAATAAATGCCCCAAAGAGGGACTGAAATACTTTCTCAGGGATGGTACATGTGACATAACACTCTAACTAGGTGTACAAATACTTAGTTCCCACAAGAAGGTTTTTATTATTTGCTCAACTTTCTGGGATGAAGTCCATGGCCTTGAGCATGCTAGGCAAGGAACAGGATAGGAACTCAAGCAGGCCAGGAACATGGAAGCAAGAGCTGACGCAGAGGCCATGGAGTGGTAGTGTTTACTGACCTGTTTTCTGGTTTGCTCAGCCTGCTTCCTTGTAGAACCTGGAACTATCAGCCCAGGAATGGTACCTTCCCTCATTGCCCCCCCAATGGATTGGGCCCTCCCCCATTGATCACTTATTAAGAAAATGCCTACAGTTGGTCTTATAGTGTTGTGGAATATTCCTTTACACTGTGTGAAGACATGTCACTGTTACTGGTTTAATTTTTAAAAGCCAAATGGCCAATAGCTAGGCAGTATTTTCGAGGCAGGAAGAATGCTGGGAGAAGAAGGCGAGGTTTCCAACCAGACACAGAGCAAGCAGGATGGGCATTATGGAGATGAGGTAATAAAGCCAAGAAACTGTATTAAAAGATTTAGGTTAATTTGTTACAAGAGCTAGTTAGAAACAAGCCTAAGCTATCAATCAAGCTTTCATAATTAATAGTAAGTCTCTGTGTCATTATTGGGGAGCCAACAGTCCTGACAAAAAGTCTGACTACATTATGGAGACATTTTCTCAATTGTGGCTCCTTCCTCTCTGACAACTCTAGGTTGTATTAAGTTGATATAAAACCAGCTAGTAAAAATACCATTACCAAGTTTCTGCTTAGCTTGTAACTGTTCTGAGTACCTGACCTCAGTTAACTTAATTCACACAGGAGCTGGCTCTCAACAGATCCCTGCTAACACAGTTGAGTATTTTGTTGTTATGTCAAAATCAGACCTATTCCAATTGTAGAATTGCCACTCACCAGCAGAAATCCTTGGGTTACTTACACAATGGATGTTATGCAACCAAATATCATTCATGCCAACCAAGGAGAAGATAAAAGGGGCAGGAAATGAGTATTTACTGATGAAATCACATTCCTTTCTTACACGTTTTCAGATGACAATATGGAAAAGCTGCTAGAATTTTATCTTCTCATACACCTGATAAAATTATAGGGAGAGTTCCTCATAGATGTGGAAGGAAGGAAGGAAGGAAGGAAGGAAGGAAGGAAGGAAGGAAGGAAGGAGGGAGACAGGATTGGAGAGATAGTTCAGAGGTGAAGAGTTCCCAGCACAATCAGGCCTCTTACAACCACCCAGAATTCCAGCCCCAGGGAGGTCTAATGCCCCCTTTTGGACTCTACAGGCAACTGCACACACACACACACACACACACACACAAATTTTAAAAATGAAATAAATCTTATAAAAAGAAAAATAAGCAAATATATAAAAAGCTGACATTTTCATTTTGGTTCATTTTGTTTGTCTGTTCATTTGTCTGTTTTTGTTTTTTGAACCAGTCTCCCTCTATATATAGCCCTAGCTACCTGGAAGTCACTACGTAGACCAGAATGACCTCAAACTAAGAAATCCATTTGCCTCTGCCTTCCTAGAATGGGGATTTAAAGTGTGCTTCACCACACCCAGCAAGTGCTGAAATTAACTGAAGGCATCCTCATTCCAGTATCCAATCTAAGCTCTGCTAAGCGTAGATTCAATTCTTCAATTCTAATGGTTTTGCCCTATTTCCTAAGCCTGAAACCACCAAGGTAATTTATGGGTCAACTGTGAAGGATGTGATTAGCTCACTCTGTAGTGAGAAGATCAATCTGTATGTGTCAGGGACACTGATCACCAAGGCGAAAACTAGCAGTAGAGCAGATGCTACAATACAGCAAGACTTTGCCACACGCCACTCTACTCTCTCTGGCTCACTGTACCTGTGCTCAGAAACCCTAGAGTTGGAGAGTTACTAAACACCCTTTTAGCATTCTTTGATCATAACACTAAGTCACAACACTATGCTGTCGACTGCTATGGTTGGACCATGAATGGTCCCTCACAGGCTCCTGTTTTGATCACTTGTTCCCAGCCAGTGGCACGGTAAGTGCCTGTGACAAGAAGGAAATAGGTATACTTGCTCAGAAAAAGAGTTTCAGTGGGAAAGGAAGGTATGAGAGGTCATGGGGGTAAAATAACTAAAATTCATTACATACATCTATGAAAACACCAAAGAATAAAAACCAAAAATTAATTTTGAAAACATCAGTGAAGCCACTATCTGATTTGTGAGAGTCACTTGAGCTTTTGGAAAGTCTTGGTAGCCCTCAGATGTATCAGACTCAACCTGTTGCCGGAACCTGGCGTCTGACATCCCATCTTGTGAGACTGAGCTCTCAATACATATATGATCTGAAGACATTCCAAGGTAAAGAGTGCAAGAAATGAGTTAAATCACAGGATTCATTATTGGTGTCCGTGGAAAAGTAAGTGTCAGATATACTGAGACAGGCCTCTGTCTACCCAGTATGTAAAGTGCTGTGTTGAATGTGTGAGAGACCATGGAAGAAAGGTTCTGCTTCCTGCTTCTCATATCAGCTCTAAAACAAACACTGGTGTAAACTGTTAAGTAGTCAGAACAGAGAGTGAGCTCAAACTTCAGCCTGTGAGGACTCTGTGTTGCAAGGTAGGTGCTAGTGCAAACCTCCTCAGCTCTTCTTGGTTCTATTTCTCTTCAGCAAGTTGACTCCCTTCCCTCATACTAAGCTTGGAATTGCAACAAAATACAGTAAAGCAATTTCTTCAGATCTTCTGGAACTCTGAAGATACAACCTTGAAAGTGCAAATATATATACATGGCATTAGAGCTTCCTAGATTCATTGTTTGAGTGCTTCTCATTTTAAAATATCCGACTGCAAATCAAGCATCATTGTTCACAGTCTCTTTTAAATGGAGTATTTCCAAAATAAAATATATACAAATTCTGTAGCTGAAGAGGCAGCTCAGCAGTTAGGAGTACTTGCTGCTCTTGCCAAGGACCTGAGTCTGGTTCCCAGCATGCACATCAGGTGACTCACAATGGCCTGTAACTCTAGCTCCAGGGGACCTGATGCCCTCTTCCAGCCTCTGCATGCACAGCACTCACCTACACATACACATAAGTAATCTTTAAAATGTACATACACAATTCTTTAACCAGCATCTATGTCCTAACTGCCAGTCAAAGATTAAGTCCTTTCAGACAGAAATGAAGCAAACTACCCAGCCTTGATTTAATTCCATCCTGAAGAAATGCCATAATTTCTGCTGAAATTACTGCTTACCATTATATATACTTATTCAGATATTAATACATGCATATCCTAATTGCAAACATAGAATATGCCTATATTAACATATTATAACAAAGCATATGTCTATATACACTGTGGGTTAACTTTTGAGTTGGTTACTGTTGACATGTGTGCTTATGGTTTCAATATGCATGAGTTAAATATACTCTAATTCCTCTCTGGTGAATATTTAGAGATATCTGTTGGTTGTTTAGTTTATGTTCCAAATGGATGAATTTTCTATAGGAATTTAAATGTAATTATATTCACAATAACACTAAGAAGAAGGTGGAGAGAGGTCCCATGTATTCCATGCCCCTATTACTTACACCCCACCAACACTGCCACCAAAAGACTAATCCCCACTGTTCAGGCTTTCTTGTGTGCTTCCTGTTCACCCTATTAACTTCCAAGCAACCTGTGATCTATTTATTGTCCCCACAATTTTACCTTTTCTAGAATATCATGTAGTTGGCAGCACACAAGGTGTAATCATTTTCAGACCGACTTCTTTCACTTAGCAATGTGCACTGCAGGTTCCATCACATAGTCTCTCATTAATGGTTCATTTCTTTTTAGTGCTAAATCCTACCCCCACTATATGGGCATGCCAAAGTTCATCTGTTCATCTGCTGAAATAAATGCTGGCTGCTCCCCAGGTTGGAGAATTATGACTCACACAAGCATCTATTAGTATTCAAATGCAGGTATCTAGAGGGCCTTACATTTCAAGCCATTTGCTCGTGATGGTGGTAACTGAATCCCATAGTGAAGACATGTTAACTGATGTAAACATGTTACACAATCCCCCGACATGCCTGTTCTGTCTTCTCACCAGAATGGACAACAGTTCCCACTGCTCCACAGCCACATTAGCATATGATGTCATTATCATTGTTTCTTCTACTAGATCTTGGTTTTCTATTACAAATAAATTGACATTGACATGTCTGTGCCTGTTTTCATGATCACATATTGAACCAGCTGGTCCAGGACAAATAAGTTTCTAGGAGGGTCTTTAAGTGACTGTGGAGTGTCCAGCCCTCTACAAAACATCTGTATCACACCCTCTCTCTTACGGGGCTCAGAGGACATTGTGGGAGAGAAGATGGGGAGACTGTAGGAGTCAGAGTGTCAGGAGCTCTGCTGTGAAGTGAAGCAGTGTCTTCTAGACGTGACAAGACATGATGAACTCACAGTAGCTGTGGCTGCATGCACAAGACCTGTACAAAAGTAAACAGGTCAATATTCCAGTGTGGCTAGGGCACACGCTCAAGGGGCCTCGTCTCTAGCTGAGGGGATATTGCCATTTCATGGCAGCTGGGCAAGAATAGTCAATTTTTTTCAGGGGCTATGGCCTCTGGCAGGTGGTTGCCCACACTCTAGTGGATGACCTCACACTCACATGTACACAAGCAGCACTAACTGAACTCAGAAGGTTACTAAAAAGAGAGCATGGGAGGGGAATGCAGTGAGGGTCAGGGAGAAAAACAGGAGGGTGGAGATTGTTAAGTACACTGTAAACATTTACCTACCTCTCTCTTACCTCTCTCTTCCTCCCTCTCTCTCTCCCTCTCTCTCTCTCTCTTTCTCTCTCTCTCACTTTCATTCTGTGTCTATGTGTATGTAACATATTGCTTTCTAAAGACGTTTTATGGGTTCAGAATGTATGGGGATTCCCACTGTCACCATGTTAAACAGCCACCCTTGCGACCATTCACCAGGGTCACATAAAACTCATAACAATATGGTCTTCCTTTTCTCATTGGTCACCTCAAACACTACCAAACATTCTCAAAACATTAGGAAGCTGTGTGAGCTCCATCTCTTAGAAAAATTTAAAATGCTTGAAGTATGGTTTTCTACTTAGATTCTCTCTTTTCATTATGAATTCATGGAAGATCTCTATTTATTCTCCAAAGTCAAATTCTCCTATTGTACATGCACAATTTAAACCCTGGTTCCCAACCCAAGCTTTGTCCTGCTGTTTTGCTTGTTTTCTGTGTGACAGAACCTATTGGTACCCAGAAGGCTTTTTCCTTTTATCCTGGTAAATAATAGTTTGTTTTGCTTTGATGTTTGTGACTCTTGGAACTTTTTATAAAAATCAGTTTTATTCAAGTATTAATTCACAAGCAGTAAACTTTACCAATAAAATCACACAATCTGATGCATTTTTAGACTTTTCTACTATCATTTAGCTGCCAAATTTGCAAAGCATGATGAGTTCATCTATTTTATGGAAGAAACACATCTACTTATCTCTACAGGAGATTTTCATCTACCTAGCCCAACCCTTCATGTTCAACTGTTTTATCAACAGAGATACATTTGGGTCTTTGTTGTTGCTTTTGTTATTGCTGTTTCCTTGTTACTTCTGTCTTTTTATCTAAGGATTCTGTGTTGTAAAGATTAATAAACCTGGAACAGGAGATGTCACTCTGTGCTGAAAACCATAACTAGGACACTTGAGGCCCTGAGTCATAGTACTCTAGTAATTATGGAAACAAATGAATAGTTCATTTTTTCTTACTATGTAATATCCCTTTGTCAGTTGATGTCAATTCTGGTTACTTTTAAATTTGAGGCTGTTATGAGAAAAAGTGCCTAAACACACTAGTACAAGACTCTGAGTAGAAGCTGATAACTCTCAGATAGATAATCAAGAGCGGATTACAGGGCTATGTCATAAAAGTTTAATTTTAACAGAAATAACAAACTAGTTTTCAAAAAGATTGTCCCATTTTGTATTAAAATATAATTTCATGATCTTCATTTTCACATGCCAATGTTTTCAGCTGAAATACTTTTATGGAAAGATATTAGAAGTTATACTAGCAAAAGATCTTAGCATTTTAAGCATAAAAATTTTGTAATTATCTATTTTCAGAATTTTTCTGTAAAGCCTTTGAGTCTTTACATTATGTGTAAGTATTACAATAAGGATTAATTCTTTATATCAAGAAGTAAATTAAATATCACTCCAAGTGTGCTGCACTAAGCCCATCATCAATCAGTACAGGACTAAGCATTATTGTAGCCACAGATATGTTTATTCAGTTCATGTTAAAGGTATTTAATTAACTCCACACAGCAGGAAGGCAATCTCTGTGTGTTATGGAGAGTATAGGAGAACCTTTTCAAAGCCAAATGAAGTGATGAAGTTTCATAATAAATAGATAAGTATTGTTGTGGGTCTAAAGGATGAAAGGCAATTAAAAATCAATATATAGATAGATAGATAGATAGATAGATAGATAGATAGATAGATAGATAG
>LOEQ01001862.1:283917-295938 GCA_001685075.1 Bramus lutescens
AAAGAGCAGAATCTGCCATCCTGGCTCTGCCTTGCACTAGGTCATGTGATCTTAGGCAAGGCCTTCAATCTCTGAAACCATACAAGACAAAGTGCTACCGCAAGGACTCCAGGAGGGAACAGACTGGGAGTAAGAGGAAATGAAGTTATTTTGTAACAAAATATCATCCCATTTATCAGGTTCTATTATTTATGGCAAATGTAAAAAAAAATACTGCCAATTGTAGTGGGGGGACAGAGATCTGATCAGGGTGTCTTCCTTAATCCCTCTTCACTTTGGTTTTTTGTGTTTTTTTTTTCTTTCTTGAGACAAGGTCTGTCTCTGCACTGACTCAAAAGGCTGAGCAATGAATCCCAGGTATCCTCCTGTGTCCACCTCTCTAGGACTGGGAGCAGAGGCACATTTTGCTATACCAGATTGTTTCATGTTGTTTTCACATGGATTGTGAGAGTGCAAAGATAGTCCTCAAGCCTGCAGGGCACGTACTGACTCACCTCAGTTCCACTACTTGTATTTTGACATGTCAACCGCAAACTCACAGGAGGATGCACAACAGAGGAAAGAATCCAAGCACCCATTGACCCTCCCATATGTCTTCCCATAAGGGCTGCCTCAGAAGCCCTGCAACAATGATTGCACCTGTACTGCATTCCACTGCAGAATGGAAGGGAAAAGATGAGTAAGTGGAATAAATCTCCAGAAACAGAAAATCAGCCGCTTTGGTTAACTCAAACAAATGCTGTGTGCATCTGAGAAAAAACACACAGCTCTGCTTTGCATTTTAAACCTTTCTGGTGTCTGTCATTTGCTCGCATTTCCTATATGGCAGCAGCACCATGGCGCAGAGAGCAGATAGTGCCTGCCACGGGCTGAGGCGGGCTGTTAACTTCCACCCTCCAAGTCCACTGCTGGTTGCTCATTAATTTGAGTGAACATTCATTTTACTTGAAAAGCCATTTGCTGNGGGGGGATAGCCTGATTTCCTTATAAGTAAAAGCAAATGCAAAATTCATGTGCTGTATGGCAAAATAAAAGATCATGAAGTGCTTTGCATAATCTACTACAAGATCAAAGCTATATGGTGGTTTCCAAACACGCAGTATAATGAGAAAGCTGGAAATGGTACTGATGCGCTCACAGGCCTAACAAATCCCAGAGGCCTCTTACTATTTTGTATTACATGTCCTATGGACCCAGCTCTATTATGTAAACAACACTCTAAGGCAAAAGAACCTTTGGGGAAAGCTGGAGACTGCCCCGATGTTATTTAGTTAAGGAACTATTCGAAGGCATTAATTAAAGATATGGAAGTGAACAGAGGTGAAGACAGTAAGAGCTGAGGGTAGGTAGGGGACTCATGAGAACAGCAGCCCTACTAAATAACTGTGAAAACAGGGAAAGCATCACACAGTTCCCAAAGGCATAAAGCATGTCTGCCCCTCACTATTCCCTTGTGATATAAAGACTAGTCACACACATAGGAGGAGAAAATGAGGCACAATGTAACTTTTCCCTCACTAAGACTTGTTGCACATGTTTCCAGGAACAGAATCATTAAATCTAATGTATCTGAATCTGAAAGCCATACCCACATTGTTTCTACCATGAACTGAATTTTTAACCATACTTGTGACCAACGTGATTGTTTCCCATATCCTGACATGCATCCTGATGCCAGAGGATCTTGCTAAAATGTATACTCCTGTTCTATAGGCTTTGGGTGGTAATAAGACTGCATTTCTAAAAAACGGCAATGTTTAAGGCCATTCTCTGAGTATCCAGGATCCATAATGTGTCTCACAAAGGATATGGATCCTAGAAGACATGGGTAGTCTTCCCTAAGTGTTTAAGAGGCCACCAATAAAAGCACTGTGATATTAAAATGAGTCTATATGCTAGAGATGTAGCTCAGTAAGCAGTAAATCTGCCTAGCATACGTCAGGCCATGTGTCAATCCTTGGCACTTCATAAACTCTAAGTGGTGACACACAATTGTAATCTCAGCCCTGGGGAGATGCAGGAAGAAGGGCCAGAAATTGGTTAAAGGCTACCCTATAGAACAGGTTGAGGTCAGTCTGGGATATCTCAAATCCTGTCTCAAAACTAACTGAATAAATAAGTAAATAATGACGGGAGAAGAAGTCAGTTAGTCAGGCTATGTATACTGGGGAAAAAAAAGAGAAATGTAGAAATCATTTGGAATGTCCAGCAACATAGCATGAACATTAATTATGCAAGAGAACAAATGAAGCTAAACAATTTACTCAAGAACACTATCGATGCCCCTCGACCGAAGAATGGGTAAAGAAAATGTGGCTCATTTACACAATGGAATAATACACAGCAGAAAAAAGTAATAACATCTTAAAATTTGCAGGCAAATGGATGGAGTTAGAAAACATCATATTGAGTGAGGTAACCCAGACCCAGAAAGACAATTATCATATGCACTCACTTACAAGTGGCTTTTAGTGTATTTCGTTTCTTTTGGTCGGATGTTAAGTGTTAGGGAGAGAACCTAGACAACAATGAGGACCCGAAGAAAGACTTACATGGATCTAATCTACATAAGAAGTAGAAAAAGACAACATCTCCTGAGTAAATTGGGAGCATGGGGACCATGGGAGAGGGTTGAAGGGGAGGGGAGAGAAAGTGAAGGGAGCAGAGAAAAATATAGAGCTCAATAAAAGCAATTAAAAATGAAAAAAAGAACACTATTGAACCTATGCGACTGACATTTACACATAACTTTGCTTTCATGTTGTACCTTAAACTTGGGTGACAATGCAACCCAGGAACCACATAATACTATGTTCAGAAAAGCTCAACTACATTACCAAGGAGACAGGATATAGCCAGGACTGCCAATCATGACTTGGCTTGAAATGACAGAGCCTAACTTGACATACCCACAAAGCTTCTTCTAGTATACATGAGAACAATCTCTATTTTACAACCCCGAAAGTGACGGGTTCCCATTTTTGACAGAAAGTAATATGTGCCAAACACTTGATGGACCAAACAGCAGAATGCAAGCCACCTGCCATCACTTTTATTAGCCCATCACTCATCCCCATGAAGACGCTTTCTCCTGTGATAGAAGAGCCTGCAGGCTTTCCAGGAAGAGCTAGTAGAGTCAACTTGCAGTTTTCTGCTGATTGAAACTGTGTGCAGCAACTTTGGCTTTGCTTAGCATGTGTCTGATATGTGTGTGATGATCTAGCTTGAATATTCATGTATATAAAACCTAGTTTCTATCCCTAAAGCTGAAGACTAATATTGCCTAACACTGAAGCGGTCCAGAATATTAACAATGGAAGTATGTCTGCCTGGGTCGTAAGGCTTCTTTCAAATGAGCTCTTGAGGCTTAAGCCTGAAATTCACAGCTCTTGCTTCTGAACCTGGTCATGGGTATCAGTTGTGTGTCTAAGGCAGGCAAGCAATGGCCAGAGTGCCTCCTACCTTAGCACATAAAGCTAAAAGCACCTTAAAATTTACACTGGCTACACTTTTTTTCGAGCATTAGTTTTTAAATTTGGTAATTTTATACGTTTGTACAATATACTGGGGTCATATTGGCCCCCATCACTTCCCTGCTCACCTACTTGCATCCTTCTGTTTAGCTAGCCTCCTTCCATATTTCTTTCCCCTCCCCCCCATGTCTACTGCCCTAAGGCCTTGCAGGAGCAACACACTTATACTCAGTTCACAATAAATCATATTCCAGAACCAAATCACCACAAAATAGATTCAATGCAAGTTATTATTTCACTATTTTTTAATTTCAAAACCTAGCTGTTAATGAAGCACAAATGAGTAGCATCATAAAATGCTATTGCCGCTCCCACAATGAAGCTGGGTATGTTGGCACAAGGCCTATAACTTCAGAAACCAGTAGATAGAGACAGGAGACGCATGCGTTTGAGGTCAGCTTGGCTGGGGATATAGCTCAATTGGTAGACTGTCTTTTTATTTTTAAAACAACATACTTCATTTTATGTGTGGTATAAAATTTACATATAAATAACATTGTCATAGAATGTTTTGATACAGTTTTAAACACAAGAAATTGGAAATTTGGTGGGGCAGTGGTGGTCATATGCCTTTGATCCTAGCACTGGGGAAGCAGAGGCAAGCAGATCTCTGTGAGTTCAAAGCCAGCCTGATCTAAAGAGCTGTCAAGGCTACCCAAAGAAACCCTGTTTCACAAAAAGGAAGGAAGGAAGGGAGGGAAGGAGGGAGGGAGGGAGGGAGGGAGGGAAGGAGGAAAGGAGGGGAAGGCATGGAGAGAGGGAGAGAGAGAGAGAGAGAGAGAGAGGGAGAGAGAGAGAGAGAGATGAAAATTTAGATTACTAGAGCCCTCTTCATGGAAGAAATATTTTTTAAAAATCACTTTTTCTAAGAAGGTCAATGTGACAAATGTATCCATTGACTAGCAATGTCTAATTGTTATTATGATAATGATCTATGGAGCTAAGAAGAAAGCCCACTCTCCAAGGAACAACACATGTTGAGTTTTTTTGGAACAAAATGGTTCTAGCTGCTTAAGTACATAGAACGTTGAATTCACATGTCCTGGTAGAGTGTTTGCCTAGCATACTTGAAGATTCGATCCCCAGTACTACATAAACTGGCATGGTGCTGGACATCTGTAATCCCAGGACTTGGGGGGAGGTGGGAGGATCAGGGGTTCAAAGTCATCCTCAACATACTGAGTTTGAGGTAAGCCTGAGTTACATGAGACCCTCTCTTAAAAAGGGGGGGAGGAAAAGAGGGAGGGAGGGAAACATTGAACATGATTGGCATTAAAGAAGACCCTTGACTGGCTTCCCAGTTCTGTAAGAATAAAGGCCCAATATCCATCAGCTTTTAAGACTTTTATCCCATGGTTTGTAGCCAAGGAATCATCTCCAACCAACCTCCTGTCTTCTGATGCTCCCATAAGTCTTTTCAATATTCTAAGTCCCTTTGTCCTCCTCCAGCTAAGAGCTGCCCAGCCTTAAAGTTTAAATTCAAGCATTGGTTACAGACACAAGCCTCCCCTGCTCCACCGGGCTGTTCTTGTGCTTTATATCCCTGATACTGAATTTTTCCCTTTAGATTCTCTGGTCATTATGTATTCATTTCTGTAGCTATTAATGTCCAGTTATTAAATTGAGACTATTGTTACTTAGAAACACAGCCCCCAAACCATAATGTCAGGAATGGATTATAGGTGTGAGTCACCATGCTCAGCTAGGTTTAACAATTTTGACCAAATATATTTTGAATGTGGCTCTCACATCTGTGGAAGGAAGGAACCACTTCCTTCTACAGTCAGCCAGACTATCACAGTAGCCCGTGACCCCTGGAATCCTTCTTCTGGCTATCCTTTATAGAGAGTCCTGCTTTGTGCAAGCAAGCATAAAACAAAGGAGACTCAGTTTTTTCAATACTAGTATTGTAAAGCTTGTGAAGAATTCAAACGTTCATCTGCATATTTTATTCATCTTTCCTCACGCTTCCATATTCATTTCCCAACTGTTATTGAATAACCAGAAGTATAATTCATAAATCATGAGTGATAAGCTCTTTGTGGACAGGAACCAGTTCCTCAGGCCACATTCTGCCTGTTGGCATGTGTCATGGTATAAACAGCCGTATGAGGAGAGAAACAAGACCTGACTTGCTTTGGGTCTGTCCCCAGGTCAAATTCTGTGATCAGTGAATATAATGTATGCTAGATGGATGGCTGTCGGTCCTATAACACCTCCAATTGTTCACAGATGCATACTGCCATGTCAATAAATGGAATCACCAATTGATATGGCCAAGGTGAGAGCCTATATAATATCCAATTGAACTGAATGTTGGATGACCCTAGTAAGTGATTTCATGATTTAGTGGAAGCCAGGAAATATGGCAAACTGAAGGAAAATTATAGAGGCTGTATATTAGAACTACAGCAAATCTTACTGTAACATAAAAACAATAAAACTTTGATTACAATTATCTTCTCATATACAATTTACACAAGTCAATTATAGCCTTAGACATATTTATTCTAATTTTACTGGGGTCGGAGGTTATGTGTACATGAATGCAGTGCCTGTGGAGGCAAAGAGAAAGGTGACTGATCTGGGAGAGGTAGAATTGTGGATGGTTGTGAGACACCCGACATGGGTGTTTGGAACTGAGCTCAGTTCCTCTGCTAGAGCAGTAAATGGTCTTAAACTCTGGACCATCTCTCCATCCATGTGGTATACACTTTTTAAAAACTATTTATATTATTATATTTGTATAATTGTTTTGCCTGCGTGTATGTATATGCATTATGTGAATGCCTAGTACCCATAGAGGCTGGAAGAGATAGCCAGATCCACTGGAACTGAAGTGATAGATAGTTGTGAGCTACCATGTGGATGCTGGGAACTGAACTCAAGAACTTTTGCAAGAGGACCCAGTGGTCTTAGCTACAAGCTATCTCTCTGGTCCCTATAGTGCAATCATGAAAGCTCAATAGATATCCTTAACAGCTCTGGATGGCTTAAAGCCATTCACCATGACAAGCACTTTTATAAACTCACTATGCTTGTCTTGATTTATTAAGGTTTAAACTATTGATTATTAGTCTTGTCTCTGCATTGCTTCATGAGGATCTCTTCAGAGTCAGTCTCACCTCAAAACCTTACCCTGTGGCTAAGGAGATGGTTCAGTTGCTAAGTGTTTCCTATGAAAACATGAAGACACAAGTTCAAATCTATACAACCCTCATAAGAAGTTAGACTCAGCTGCATGCACCTATTTTCCTAGCACTGGGGTCTTGGTTGAGGGGATGCATGTAAGTGGGTCCCTCGAGCTTGATGGTCAGCTGGTCTTGCCAAATCAGTGAGTTCCAGGTTATGTAGCATACCCTGTCTCAAAAAATAAAGAACAGACTGATGTCCCAATGCCAACCTCTGGCCTCCACAGGTATGTACACAGGTATGTACACACATCACACCACACATATATAGACAGACACAGAGAATATAAGAATAAGAGGACAAGTATTAGTGCACACATACATGTGTGCTCACACTATGTGTCTTATCTTTCAGTTATCTGTCCAGGGGATAAAAAGAAACCAGATGGATGCCCCATGGGGATATATGCTTTAAGGACTAGAGAGATGTCTCAGTGACTAAGAGCACTGACTCATTTCCAGAGGCTCCAAATTCAATTCCAAGCACCCATGTGGTGGTACACAACCACCTGAAACTACAGTCTTAGGGGCTCCAATGCCCTCTTCTGGCCTTCATGGGCACTAGGAACTCCAGTGGTGCAAAGATACGCATGCAGGAGAAATACCCATACACATGAAGTAAAGGGGGGAAACTGAAATATGCACTGTAGCTAAAACCTAAAAGAATCATATCATGATTCATTTTAAACCGCAGCATGTGTTTATGGCTCATAAATATACAGAGTTAGATTCCCTCTGTTTAATTCTCCCCTGCACATCCTGGGACTTTAAAACTTATCGCAATAGCACCAGCAAGATGGCACAGTAAGAGTGCTTGTCACCAAGCCTCACAGCCTGAGTACAGTCCCTGGAACCCACTGGTGGAGGAAGGTAATTGATTCCAGAAGTTGTTCTCTGACCTTCATGCATGCCAGGTAAATAAATAAATAAATAACTTCCTAAAATGGAGGTATGATATTTATGGGGAGAAAGGCAAGATCTAGAAGCCTCTACTGCAAGGCAAATTTGTGACAAGTTAATAAGACATGATTTCTCTAACAAATGATGCCAAGTCTTCTGTAACAGAGCAGCACAGAAACTAATTCGCAACCACCAACATCAACAGCCTCTTTCAAATGTTCATTCATCATTTAACAGATACTTGTTTGGGACACAAATATATGCTAAGAACTGCTCTAAGTGCTTGAGATAAATCGCCTGGTACACCAAAGATCCCCAAACTCATTAGGCTTACGTGCTGGCAAGGGAAGAGACTCAATAAACAGAAACACAATGAATGTATAATTACTTAGAACATGAAAAGTTCTTTAAGCAAAAAAAAAGAGAGAAATCTAAGGGGATGGGAAGTGCTATCGCGCTGGGGGAGGAACTGTGGGGGACTCACTGGGGGGTGACTTCTGAACAAAACCTTGGAGGGAAGGAAGACTGAAGACTGCATGGAGGTAGGGCCCAGGGAGAGAGGTTTGGGGGGAGGTGCCCAGGCCAGAAAACAGTCTTAGCAACACCCAGAAAAGCACTGACATAGGACATAGCTCCTGAGTACACTATAGGCATATAACGCTTGAGATCCCTAATTTAAACCCTAGCACAAAGGAAAAAAAAAGAGGAAGAGATGTGCAGAAGAGGAGAAAGGGAGGCAATGAAAAGGGGAGAAATGGAGAGAGGTGGAGAGGAGGAAGGGGAGAGGGAAAGAGTGATGGGAAGAAAGGAAGGAAACGGGAGCGAAGACCTTTTGGCTAGAGTGCACTAAACAAGCAGGAAATGGCATGTTATTCCTAAGGGAGTCAACGAAGAGACCAGATCATGAAAGGCCTTGAGGCCAGCACAGACACTTGTGCTTGTAGGGTAGGAAGTGGTGTACCACTAGGCCAGCCTGTGTGGTCAGTAAGGAGACAGGACAGACTAATGAGGGTTATTACTATCCAAGGGCGCATGGCAGCTCAAGTCAGGATGGCAGTAGTGGAGATACAGAGAGATCAGATTTTGCAGATACCACCTGGATGCCTGATCTGTCTTGGACTCCATGATACATGCCCATTACTTCACCTCAGTTATTCTGTCATCACATAAGACTGTTCTGGCATCTGGCCAAACTAAATGTTAATTTCATATTTCCCTGAAAGAGAGAAACAGATAAGACAGTGAGTTCAAACAGCTCTAAGGAAGAAAAGGGAGACAATATAGTTGGAGTTTTTTTAAATTTATATATGTGTTAGTATAGGTTTATTTCTAACACTCCTTGAGAAAATTATAAAAAATTATACTTGTTCTGTGACCTTTAAATTTTTGGCAAAAGATTAAAAACTTACTACAAGATTAATGAATATACAGAAAATTGAAAGGAAATACTGGTACTAAACTTAATTTAGTATACTATAATTTAAAACACTGGAAATATCAAGAGTTGGGGCATTTCATTTCCTTGTAAAACACTGAACAAGAACAGTTGTGTGGAGCTCGCCTGCCTAACCCTGAAATTCCCCAGAGCTACACGCATCAACCACAGGCCTTCATGAGAACACACACTTACTCTCTGCTGGGATCAGCTTCCAGAACTCTCTGTGTGCTTTCAACAGGGGGATCTCTCTGAAATGTTTCACCCTGTGCCACCTCCTCTGGGACAATGCCTTCCTGTCACATGGTCCTCTTCACAAGAAGCCCATCTTCACCGTTGCTCCTCTGTGCCCAGCACACCTTTCTCTCTCTAACTCCTTTGCGCCTCTGGAATATTTTCTTCTAGCAGTACCCACTTTGTGCCTGGATTCATATTATCCACTCTGGCCAACTCCCTCTTGTCAAGCTTTACATATTTTCTGTGCACTAACCAACAGGAACTGTAGTGATGAGGCGAGCAGGCCTGCTTTTCGTCCCATCCAGCTCTTACACGGCTAACTTAGCCCCAGAAATAATAACACAGAAACTGTATTCATTTAAACACTGCCTGGCCCATTAGTTCTGACCTCTTATTGGCTAGCTCTTACATATTGATTCAACCCATTTCTAGTAATCTGTACTACCACTTGATTGTGGCTTACCGGGATGAGTCTAACCTGTTTCCATCTCAGAGAGGAGAGCCATGGCGTCTGCCACACTGCCTTCTACCCAGCATCCTGTTCTGTCTACTCCACCTACCTAATTTTCTGCCCTATCAAAATGCCTAGGCAGTTTCTTTATTTAACCAATGAAATCAACACAAAACAGAAGACCCTCATACATCAAGGAACCCCACGACACATTTTGCTGCCCTGACCTACAAAGAGGTGCAGGGAGCTACCACTGACAAAAAGCAACCTGACACTTCATGACATGTACACCTGTGGTTTGATAGTGACAGGTGTCCATGGGTTAATGACACTGCAGAAACTTCAGGGAAACTCTAGAGTTTTTTTTTAATGTTTTGTTTGTGTGTTTGTTTCTAGGCAGGTTCTTGTGTAGCCCAAGTGGCCAGATGACCTGGATCTTCTGTTCCCACCTACCAAGTGCCAAGATGAGCATGCCACTGTATCTGGCTTTCTTCAGCCATTTTTATTGGTAATGATATTACTCTGTTTAGACTACAGTGTGACTGCCTAGTCTCAGGCCCCCACCAGCAGATAAGTTTAAAGTTCTTCAAAGTCTCTTCCAGTGCTCACATTTTATAGTTATGAAGAAAGACAAGGGAGGAGAGGGAACCTCCCTGTGCAATCTCAAGGGGAGAAATTCAGTGTGCCTTTGATACTTTACATTAACTACTATGTCTGGCATGGTTTTCAAGAGAGAGGACTAAGGAAAGCTTTCAATAGAGGGGACTACAGGCTCCTGCTTTCCTGTAGTCTCTCTTCCTTTCTTTACTGACTTTCCTAATTTGTGGTGTAATGTGGACTGACACACAGAGTTCTGGCTTTGTTCTGTTGCTGGGATAAAATACTCTGACCAAAAGCAAGTTATCAAAGCAAGAGCTTGTTTGGCTTATAGTGCCAGGTCATGATCCATCAGCAGGGAAAGGCAGGGTAGGAATTCATGCAGGAACCTGGAGCAGAAACCGTGAAGGAATGCTGCTTGCTGACTCACTCAGAAGCTTATGTTCAACTAACTTTCTTACACAGTCCAAGATCTCCCATCTAGGGGCAGTGTTGCCCACAGTGGGCTTGGCCATGCTACATCAATTGTCACTCAAGACAGTGAGGCATGGATATATCACAAAACAAATGGATTGAGTCAATTATTCAATTAAAGTTTACTCTTCCCAGTCAGCACTAGGTTGTGTTCAGTTGGTTATAAAAAGGAACCAGGATACAAAATACCCACAATGTTTTTGATTTCATAAACAAGCTGAAGAAGTAATCTCCTGCTCTATATTGATGACTCATATATGAAAGTTTACATACAAGATGTAAAGAATTAAGGGCTATAAGGCCTGAAGTCACCCTGGGCCTGGGTAATGTCAGCCAAGGGGAAACAGGACAGCAACATCCAACTCTTAGGCTCACTCGAGATGCCAGACCTCTTGTTTTCTTTCCACCAGCCAGAGATGGCAACTGGCCAAACAGAAATCTGAAGCCAGCACTGTGTCTGAATATATACACATTCCAACAGGGTTTTTCTAGTCCATCTTTGAAGCACAAACTTCTTTCAGAAAGGAACTTTTCATTTTCTTCCAAAATGAGGCCTGAAAAACTTTACTGCACCAATAATATTCAGGCAAGCACTTGCCATCAGCTACCTCACTGAAACCCTAGTGGGCTCCTCATGGGCCATCAATAATCTCAAAAGGAGAAGACTGGCTTCCTGCCATCAAAGACTTAGCAAAATGAAAGACTGAGATATCAACAAAAAAACTCTTGCATGACTTTTTACAAATGTCAGAGGAACAGAGAGAAACAAAAAAGAAGGCTCAGGCCCTATCCTATCAGCACCCACAAATTGTGTCATGGTAGTTTTTATTTTTGCTTTCTTGTTTGAGACAAAGTCACATGGAACTCAGGCTAGCCTCAAACTTGCCATGTAGGCTAAGGCTGTCCCTGAGCTCTTGATCCTCCTGCCTCCACTTCTGAGTGCTGGAATGACAGACATGTGTTACCATACCTGGTAAGGATCTATAGTCTACTTGGAATTTAATATACCCAACATACAGATCTTGTTGCAGTTCCTCAAAATATTGCCATTTACCCATTTTCCCTATCTTAAATAATACTGTCAATCAAGTAGTAATCAACATCATATACCTAGGACCCTTTAGCATTTCCTCCTAATTGTTTGTTTTCAATAGTTTGAAAGTGAAATGTCCTGTAGATGGAGACTGCTCATTCATTTCCTAG
>LOEQ01001862.1:296132-308818 GCA_001685075.1 Bramus lutescens
TCTCTCTCTCTCTCTCTCTCTCTCTCTCTCCTTCTTGTGTGTAGAAGAAATGTGACCAGCCTACTTGCTGATCCTGCCGCCATGTCATGCCTTTCCAGCCATTATGGTCTCAGTGCCACTAGAATTGGAATTCAAAACAAACCCTTCCTTCGGTAAGTTGCTCTTGGTCATGTTCATCACAGCCACAGCAGAATAACTACTACACTGCCTAACCCTACAACCTGCTCTGCTTGCATGTCAGCTGTAGCACATGTCAGCTCCTCCACAGGCCAGGCTTCGCAAGAGCCGTCACCTCCTTCCTCTGAGCATCCTTACCCATCATGCTCCAGGGGCCATCACAGAGCATGACCATTGTTGTGAAGAAACTGGGAGGACTAGGGTGAAGACAGACTGGCAAAGAACTGAGAGTACTATGTGGTAAGACCCCCAAGGACATAAGACAGGAGAGTCAGAGATCAGCAGAAGACCATTTCTTACAGATGGGGAAACAAGGTTCTGAAATGCAAAGGAGCAGAGCTGTAAAACTGAGGAACATGGATGATGGGTAGAGCTGTATGGCAGTGAACTAGGTGTGTCTTATCTAGTATCCCAAACCATATGACAGAAAGACTGAAGATATGGTCATGAAGTCATTTGAAATATAGCAAACTGTATATCTTGATGGATACCAAAGCAGAAGAAAAGGTCCCAGAACCAATGGGACAATGTCAGAGGACATTCCTTTTTTCTTGAAACAAATTCTTGAAACTATTCTACATTTCTGAAATAGTTTAAGAGCTATAGTACCATGGCACTTAAAGTTAGTAAAAGAAAAGGAAGCCCTAGGGAGATGGCTTGGTAAGTAGAACACATATTGTGGAAGTACAAGTTAGAGTTCAGATTCCTAGACCCAAGCAAAGTTGGCGTGAGTGTTGAGGAAACTGCCTGACTCCATTTCGAAGGTGGGAGCCATTATGCTGTATTTTTAAAAGTAAGTATCTATTTACTGTGAGAGTTGAGTTGCTCTCTGTTTTCTGGAACCTGACCTTCCCCAACCCATGACTTTGATTTGTTTTTGAGAATGCCCTGACCCTCCCTGGGCCTCCTTGACCCTCCCTAATCAGTGGTAGGTGACTACATGATGTTTTTAAAAGGTTGTGTTGTGTGTGTGTGTGTTTGTGTGTGTGTGTGTGTGTTTTCTTATTGCCCCACTGTCTCCCTTCTGTAAAACTACTTGTTATTTTACTCCTTAAAAGGGGCTCAAAAGGTAAATTCAGGGCTGCTCTCTTTAACCTGACTTAGGAGGCAGTCATTGGCCGGCTCTTGGGTGCACCCCAGTAAAAAAATCAAGCTTACTTTCAATTTGGCTCAAACTGTGGTAGTAGTCTTAATTTTCCATTGGGATTAGCAGTGTGACAAGCCCTCTGCAGTGCCTATGCTGAGGCAGAGACAAGCAATCCTTGGGACAAATCAGCTAGAAAGACTAGCCAAGATAGCAAGTTCCTGGTTCAACAAGAGACCCTGTCTCAATATATAAAATGGAGATCAACAGAAAAAGATACCCTGTGTCAACCTCAGACCTCCACACACATCTGCTCACATATGCACATGCACTCAAACACTCTCACACACAAGCACAAATACGCTTGTGCATACTATTCATGTACATAAGCAAATGAACACACATATGAGATCAAGACCTAAAATAGATTAAATAACATTTGTCAATTAGCTGAAAGTAGGTCATAAACAATGAGCATTTAAATTTGATCTTTATTGAAAGCAGCACATTTTCAGTAGTATACTAGTATAAGAGAATAAAAACGAAAGGGTTTTGAGCAAACATTGGAAAAGTTTTGAGATCAAAATTGAAAAATAAGGGACATATTTCAGAGAGTCAAAGTCTGCATCATTAAAGCAAGATAGAAGTTAACTTTGATTGATATGTTCACCAAGAAATCACAAGCACAGAATACATCGATTTTTACTTTCCAGCTAAAAGTAGCATAAATAAGGTAGACATCTGTGGTCGTAGCTCAGCAGCCCACATCTCTCGCTTGGCACTGAACACAGGTCCATTTATCAAGACCTCTGCTGAACTCATCCTCATAAATGTGCTGAGTCTAAGAAAGTTATCCGACCCCCTACACACACCTACAAGCAGATCAGGGATAAGTACGAGAGAAAACTTGTTCCTGTTCACGCATCTACATCCCCACAGAGGTAAGCAGAGGAGTTTAGCCACCAATAATATCTCCATCCCAGTAGAGCTCAAGCATAACTTTTAGTTTTTGAGACAGGAAAGAGCAGAGTTGTACATGTGTAGGACAAAAAGGTGGGTGCCTATGGCTGTAAGACAGTGAGCTGGGTATAGCCTGGAGCCAGGCTCACCTCAAACACATGTAGCCCAAGGATGATCTTATCTACCTTCCAAGTGCTGGAATACCAGCCTGAGCTAACTACCATCCCCATTTTATGTGGTTTAAAGGATGAATTCAGGGCATTCTGAATGCTAAGTAAGCACTCTACCAGCTAAGCTACATCCCCAAATCCTCAAATAGAGTATTAAGAGACCAAAATAAATTCCAAATAGGTTAGCCCCTTAGCATCTATACCGGCAATGTCTAAACTACAAACTGTGTCCTATGTTTCCATACAAATTAAATACATGTATTCATAGTACCTTGAAGTATAGAATTTACCTAGAGCAGATGGAACCTATACATAAGTATGAATATATGTACATATTATACATGTTGGTTTGGTTATATCTATATTTTAGAGGAAATTGCATGTTCAGGGTGATATGGCCATCAATAAATGCATACTTTAGAATATTGGGTGCCATCCTCCTCCTCTCTAAATACTGACAGAACCCACACAGAGCAAGTGCCAGAAGGTCCCAAGATGCAACTCCCAGTCACATGACACAATCCATGTTAAAATTCTAATAGGAAAACCACAGCATACTAATTAACCCAATATTTTGAGTAAGGATTCTGAAAAGCCTTCATTTTAATAAAGGATGCTAAGATGGGCCCATTTTAAGGAAGGATACTGAAATGACTGTTCATTGCCTAAGTAGAATGTTCTACAAGAGGGTGTGGAGAGGTTCATTTTAGCGGCAATTTTAAGGATCTGAATCTATGCATCCAAAAGTCATTATTTCAAGACAAGGCAATTTAACTTTTGAGAATACCATCCTTTCTTGTGTGTACAATACAGTGACCTTCAGTGAACATATTTCTTTTAGACTATATGAAGTAAGAACAAATTTTCAGGATGCAGTAAGGTAATATAACAGTAATTTGGACAAATTCACAGTGTTCTACTGTAAGAGGGTATCCAGCAAAGAGCTTTCTACAAATGCAAGGAGCTTGATCTAATATGGTCCATACAAGTAAAAGCACTCTTCTCTCCAGGGCATGACCTGATGCCTGTCTCCTCACTGCCATGCACTAGCATGGCTTCTCTCTGTGCATCCATAAGCTAGGTGCATGGACATAACATCTATCTAGTCATCCACAGCTGTTTGCATAGGCACAGCCTCCATCTGCATCCAGGGTTCTGTGTTAGCCCCCATCTCTGCATCCACACTCTGTGCACAGGCATCGTGACTACCTATGCATTCATAGATTTGCCATGAGAAAATAGAACAAAACTTTTTCCATTTCAACCTTCCATGCATTTCTGTTACTGATGAAGCTATTCAATTCTCTTCTTTCCTGCTAATGATAAATCTAATTATTTAATTAAAATGTTAATGAGCATCCAGTGTAGCAGACACTACAACTCCTACAGTTTCATTGTCTTTTGAATTGATTCTCTTTTCTTACAAATAGTAAACATTACCAATGAGGTCTTTTCTCTGGCCTGAGAATTCATCAGCGAGCTAGGAGTTTATACCCAAATGTAATCTATTCGTGCTAAGAAACAAGATGGGCAAAGGTGCAGGAAAAATCAGTACTGGTAAAGGGGCAGATTTCTGCTCAGCTGTTTTTCTTGAGCACATGCTGATGCTGTAGAGATCAGCTAAAGGTTAACTTGTATACAGGTAAAATTCAGGCTATAGGTTTTAGGATTGGATTTTCAAAAGCTTGGCCTTGAAATCACAAGAATATCAGTCAGTTAACAAGGGTCAAATCAAATGGACAGAAAAATAAGAGGCTTACTCACACATGGGAAGGAAGAAGATTCTGAGCCACTGAAGTCTTCTGGCTGTACTCAAGGAACCTCCTGGGGTCAAATCAGGAAGCTGGGTTTCCAGCCTGTGTCCCACTCCAGTAATGGGAATCAATCGGGGAAGCCCTGGGCAGTTAGTCTACCACTTTCCCTTTGCAGAAAGTCACTCCATGATGGTCATGCGTAGTCATTTATCCTCACATTATCAGTTAACAGCTCATAGCAACAGACATTAAGTGAAATGGACATTGCTCTTGAGTGAGCTCAGGGTTCATATCCCAGCATTCCTCACTTCCCTTTGTGGTCACAGAGGCTGTCTTTTTCCCCCCAATCTATGAAAATAAATGAAACTCTCTTGTAGAAGATTGTTTTAAGGAAACACATTAATCATGAATATAAATTTGTACAAAGTACCTTAGAAATGGTACCTAAAATATAAAAAGATGATAAATAATTGTTCCTTTCTCCTTCCTATATTTGAAAGGATTAAATTCATTTACAAAACTCGGGAAAGGTATTGACAGTGAGAAAAGACATGGTTATGAAATTGATTAAAGAATAAAAGCAACATGAGGTGGGATTATCAAGAAAAATAAAGGGGCATGTTATAGGGCAGCCAGAGCTGACTTCTCTCGTGATACTAACCATTATCTGTACAAGGCTATGAGTGAGTTTGTGAAATAGCCCAGCCGGACACCATATACATGGTGTCCAGCAAAGGAAAGGACCTGGGCACTCTAGAAGGGGAGGGAGAGACTGACATGAATGAGAGGAAATGGGACAAAGATACAGCAGTATGCTTCCAGAGGGCCTTGGAGACCATGGAAAGGGCTTTGGCACACAGACAAAGATGAGGGCCAGTTGCAAACAGAGGAATGGTAGGCTTAGCACATCTCCTCTAAAAGCCTTACTTGGGCTGCCATGCTCTGGGTACAAGAACTTATTCCTGTGGCCACATCAAACAATGACAGTGCTCACCCTCAGTGTCATGTGTATAAGTACTGGGGAGAAGGCCTTTAAAGGCAGAATCAATGGGATTTGCTGATGTGGGGTAGACAGAGGAAATAATCATCACAGGGCTTATGGTCAAATACCTGGGTAGACAGTGGAACCATGAACTGAGATGATCCATGCCAGGGAAGGGGAAGCTTGCATTTGGAAAGGGGCTAAAGGTCAAGTTTGCATGCATCTGACTTACGACTCCTTTTATCCAATGAAGAGGACAAGCAAGTGTTTAGATTTACAAACCTGGGATCCAGGGGAAATATCATGGATGATGATGAGTAGCTCAGTGTCTCCAAAGTGAAGAATGTATTTAAAGACATAATATTAGTTAAGATCGTTGGTGGTATGGGTGGATAAATGAGACATAAGACCTAAAACTCGACATTAACTTGTAGCTCTCAACATTAGGAGTTCAGAAGGTGCAGGGAATTCAACAAAGGAGAGATGCAGAGGATGGCCTGTAAGAGCAGAGGAAAATCAGGAGCCCAATTAGGAAAGAGAGAGAGAGAGAGAGAGAGAGAGAGAGAGAGAAACCCTTGAGCTACAAAGAATGCTAAGTGGATTCCAACTGAGAAGTAGGCCAAGTATTGCTCGGCATTTGATAGCTAGTTGTCACTGGTAGACTCGTCAGATGCCCTTAGACATGAAAAGGAGATCTAGAACGGACATGACTTAGGAAGAAATGGGAGTAGATGAGGAGTGATAGATATGGTCAGAGTCTGAAATGCATTCGTAACAAACAGAACAGTAGCTGGAGGGATGCACAGTTAGGAAAGGAAATATGGGATCGGGGAGGGGAATTCTTTAATATTTCAGGTACTCTTAGGAACTATGGGGAGAGGTGTGGTAGTTTGAAAGAAAATGGTTCCCAAAGAGAGTGGCACTATTAATAGGTGTGGCTTTGCTGGAGGAAGTGTGCCACTGTGGAGGCAGGCTTTGAGGTCTCTTTTGGCAAAGCTTCCATCAGTGTGACAGTCAGTTAACTTCCTGTTACCTGCAAGATGTAGCACTCTCAGCTCCAGCACTACATCTGCATACACGCCAACATGCTTCCTGTCATGATGATAATAAACTGAACAGGATGATAATTGGACTGTATGCGAACCACCACAATTAAATGTTTCCTTCTTAAGAGTTGCTGTGCAATACCACTTTGGGGTATATACTCAAAGGATACTCATGCATACTACAAGGACATGGGCTCAGCTATGTTCATAGCACCATTGTTCATAATAACCAGAACCTGGAAACAACCTCGATGTCCCTCAACAGAAGAACTGATAAAGAAAATGTGGTACATTTATACAATGGAGTACTACTCAGCTGTAAAAAATAATGACATCTTGAAATTTGCAGGCAAATGGATGAATCTAGAAAAAAAACATACTGAGTAACCCAGACCCAAAAAGACAAAATATCTACTCACTCACAAGTGACTTTTAGAGATAAAGCAAAGAAAAGCCAGCCTACAGTCTACAAGCCTAGAGAACCTAGACAACAAAGAGGACCCTAAGAGAGACATATATGAATCTACATAGGAAGGAGAAAAAGACAAGATCTCCAGAGTAAATTGTGAGGGTGGGGACACAGGAGAGGGTAGAAGGAGAGAAAGAGGAAGGAAGGGGAGTGGAGAAATATGTATAGCTCAATAAAATCTATTTAAAAAAGAAAAAGAGTTGTTGTGGTTGTGGTGTCTCTTCACAGCAATAAAAACTTTAAGACAAGAGGTAAAGAGAGCATAATCAGAGAAAACTAACCTCATGGAAATAAAGGACAGATGGCAAAACACAGAGAGAGAGAGAGCAAATCAAGACAGAGGAAAGATGGAATGTGATTATTAACAGTCATAGAGAAAAAGCATCTCTCATGACAGCTGTCTGCATGAAACTATGAGGGTTACCAAGAAAAAGATCCAAGACAAGTATTCTTGATATGCGTAAGAGTAAGATAACATTGTTATCTGTGACATCTGATGGGAGAACACACAACAAGGAGAAAAATGCACTGCATTGGGGCAGGAGCTGAGACTTGGGCGTCTACACCTGGCTTCCAGAGCCCCGGTGCAGGTGGCATCCTAAGAAAGGAATCATGATAGTGGTATAGTTTGGTTGGTGTAGAGGTGGGAAGATGCATAAATCCTCTTCTAACCGCCTTTTTCCCTGCTGAAAGAAAAAGCAAGGCCATCAACCCCATGTGGGAGCAGAAGACACATCAGAACAGTGGGTTGCAAGCCCCAAAAGATCGTTGGAAAACTCAAACATTTACAATACAACTGATAACAGTGACAAAATAACAGTTATGGAGTAGCAATGAAGATAATTTTATGGTTTGACTCACCACAACACGAAAAACTGTATTAAAAGGTCACAGCATCAGGAAGGTTGAGAACCACTGCCTTAGAGAAATAGGAGAGGGTGAACCACCAGGGAAACACAGGACCATAGAGGTCATATACCTCAAGATACTTCTGCAGGGCCCAAATCCTTTATGAATATATGTTATCAGTAAATCAGAAAGAGAGAAACAGAGAGATAGAAGGAGGAAGAAGAGGAGGAAGAAGAAGAGAAATAGCAGAGTAGAGAATAAAATATATTACTAGCATGGGTAATATGCTAGTACATGGGCTGCATGTACTGAGTTACATATTCTAAAAAGTCTGGCATAGTGCCCTACAAGTACTCAGAGGCCATTAGGTGAGAGAGAAGTAGGTTGCTGATATACGGGCATGTGTGCAGGATGGTATGATAGAAGATCAGGGTGAGACAAGCAGTCAGAGGGAAGACACATCCCAACAAAGCCTATTGTGGTGTTTTGGCCCTAGCATTTTTAGTTCCAGACTCTCAATCTGCTGTCCCTTTAACCTTCACTAAGATTCTCACACCCCAACATTACTGGAGATGTGTTAGAAGAGGCCGTCATCATTCCTTAAAAATACAAACATCCCAACTAAATTCACCCTGTTGGTTTTGAGGTATGTGGATGGGTTTGCTCAGGGGGGCCATGAGTTGGCATGTTCTGGATGACTTTCTCTATGGCTCTCTCCTACTCTTCAAGGATAAAGACCCTGTCTTATTCTTGTTGCCCCTGTGTCTATTATTGTATCTGGAATGCAGCAGAAACATTTAAGAAACATTAGATGAATGAATATGTAAAAAGGGGGAAATAATGAAAAAAATACCCATAAAACCTTATCAAAGGGGCTGGGGAGAGCTTATCATTCTTTAAAGTGCTTTCTATGCAAGCATGAGGACCCAAGTTCAATCCTGAGCACCCACATAAAAATCCAAGAATGGTGACGTGCATCTGCGATCCCAGCACTGGGGAGGCAGAAGCAGGTAGTCAGTCAACTGGCAATCTCCAGGAAGAATGAGACCTGTCATGCGCACGCACACACCAAGATGGGCAATAAGGAATGACAACTGAAGTTACCCCGAAGCACCAAGTTAGTTACACAAATTTGGTCCCATACACAAATGGTCCTACATAAGCATGAACCTGCATACATGAACATACATTGCAACACAACCTGCACACACATGAACACACATACACATATCTATACAAATCCACCTAAAACACCACAGGTTCTTCCTGATTTCTTCAGAAACCATCAGCATGACTTCTCTTTCCCTTCCTTTCTACCAAGTTCAGCTCTCCTTTTCTTTAGCTAGCTCACGGGCCACCCAAGGAGAAATCTGTTCCACAATGCGTTCCTCTTTTGTGTGACCCTCCCACGGTGCTGTAAATGGCCAGCAAGGGGCTGCTTATGAAGCTGTCACCTGAGTCCTTTCCCTAGTCAGCTCTGGGAGGTGGAGGTGCTGGTGGCCGTGGGACACAATGGAGCTTGGAACCCACCAGCACTTCACTGGACAGTGACATCTGAGTGGGCCTGGGCTTTATTCCCTTTCCTGTGGAGTTACTGTAACTGCCTTAATCAAGATCAGCCCTGACAGGAGCCTTCTGCAATGAATGGCAAAGTGGGTGCTATAAACCATGCAAGTCTGGGACTTAAAACCTGAGAACAGGAAGGGGGAATAATATAAAACCTGAGACCAAAAGAAAAATGACAAGAAAAGTATAACTTGGCTAACAGGATTTTAAAGAAGCAAATAGTTTCCACAATTCTGAATGCTTCCTCTTCTTGGGCATGTTAATTCTTTTGAGTAATTTTTTTCTTTTTCCTTCTTCTAAGCATTTTCATTAAAAATATGAAAGAACCACTTACGACAATGGGCACGGTGCTAAAGATATTTTCTTTAAAACTAAAATGATGGAGGTGTGGCTTAATGATAGAGTTCTTGTCTAAGATGCACCAGGTCCTGGGTTCAGTCCCAGTCCCCAACACTGAAACCAGGAAAAGCAGCAACAACAGCAACACAGTTGTTCCAATTAAACTGAGAAGGAGATGAGAATAAAGCTCATTTATACTAGTGACAGTATTAGACAAATAAAAAAATTTAAAGATAGCGTTTGTTTAATAACCAGTAATCATTTGCAAAATAATATGTAGGATCATCAAAAAGTAAAATCATAAGTTAAACAAATTTTATATTCATGTCCAGCCAAAGTTGGCAATCAAATGCCTTAGATTCTCTATAGCATGGCTGGCTCCATTGATTAAACAAGCCCTCCTTAAATCAAGCCGTCCAAATGCACATATTTAAGTAGAAAGGAGGTGAGGTAGGGTACTATTTCTACGCAAAAACCAAATCAAACATAGTAAGAAAGCAAAATCTGCAAACCACCAGGCAAAAAATTACATAAAGGAAGATTCAACCACTGTGCAGAGGACTGAGTCCACTGACACCACTGGGAGAGTCACGTGTTTCCTAACACATTGGCAGGTGTAGCAGCTCAGTGAGCCCAGTAACACACTATCACAGGTAAAGAAGCAAAAGATCTTCTCAACAGGCCAACTAAAATACAGATAAGCCATCTTTCTGAGTTGCTGACACAACACAGAACCAGTAAGGACTAAAAATCCATTTCTGAAACAGTAAAAGCCTGAGTTTTTATGAGACAGTCACTAAAAGCTGTGTCCTAGATATTTTTTATTATTTTTTACTATTATTATTAAAAATTTCCACCTCCAGCCCCCTNGATCACATACTCCATCAGTCCCAGTCCAGCTGGCCTTGGTGAGCTCCCATTGGACCAGCGCCATCGTCTCAGTGAGTGGGCGCACCCCTCACGGTCCTGACTTCCGTGTTCATGATCTCCTTCTTTCTATTCCTCATTTGGACCTTGGGAACTCAGTTCAGTGCTCCAATGTGGGTCTTGTTTGGTTTTGTTTTGTTTTCGAGACCAGGTTTCTCTATAGCTTTTGGAGCCTGTCCTAGATCTAGCTCTTTGTAGACCAGGCTGGCCTTGAACTCACAGAAATCCACCAGCCTCTGCCTCTGCCTCCCGAGTGCTAGGATTAAAGGCGTGCACCATCACCGCCCGGCTGTGTCCTACACGTTCTGACAAAGGAAGCCTCTGCCCAGATCCTGAAACTGCCTTGGGAGTAAAGAGCCACAGATGCAGAAAGGTGAGGTTTCTCTAAACTTCTAAATGTCTATGTGGTATATGTGAACAGCAGCACCCAGGCAGAAGGGACAGTCTACCTGCAGTCTGGACAGCTGCGCGGCCGAGTGCTGTCTCTCCTGGAAAGATACCTTACTTAATATTTGTCTTCAAGAGGGTCCACTCGGACTGTACAAATGGTTTGAAGGTTGATGGTGGTCCCCCACACACACCTCTGGACCATTGTCTGAACCTCCATCTTCATGATACACTTTTCCTCTTGCTATGACCAAATGCCTGATATAAGATATGTATTGAGCTTAAATGAAGTACAGAACCCAGACTTAACAGATGATAGGAAAATGTGGCTTCTAACACATGCACCACAGAACCAAATGTCATGCCTCTGTGAGCTCTGCCTCCACCCTCATGGGGAACCCTAGAAGTATTCTCTTTATCCACCAGTAAACACTTAGGAGGAACAGCTTTCTTCCTTGCATTTCTTTCCCCAAAGAGTGAAAATACATAAAAATATGCACTGCTATTATCATCTTTGCAACTGACTACTGGATGTTACTGATAGATCTCTATACTGCACTCACCACTAAAACATAAACACTGACCAACTCAACACTGTGTATAACCCCAGTAATGCAAACTCCACACTGCTACCTGTCAACATCTAACAATCAGTTTTGGGAATAAAAAAGATCCCACATGTCTTAAGACACATCACATTTTGACATATTAAAGCTTAGGATGCTTCATGTGCTGGTGACATCACAAACATGCTGTCACACAAAAGCACTGACCCAAAGTCCAGCACAGTATGGCTCAATGTTCTAGAGAAGACAGCACTCCATCCAATCCCTGTCTGACAACAGATTTAACAATCCACATGACTTCACTCCTCATCACCAGGTTTATAGGGGAGTACAGGTTTCTAATTAGATGTCTGCCTCCTCTTTCAAATGCCAGCACCCTTGAGTCTAATGATTAAAGGCCTGATGAACCCCACAGTGCTTATTTTATCCCATCTCCATCTGATCTGAAATGGTAATATCTGTAAATGTTCTTTGAAATGCTGTGTCATCTTAAGACAGTGGTCATGTCAGAAGCAGTATTAGTTCTCATTTGTTTGCTTGCATACAAATAGAATTATTTTTCCACCCTATGCAGCCAACTCATTGAAAAATAATAAGCTAATTTTAGGAATGACATTTAGATGAGATCATGAGACTGAAGGGAAACTGCCAGGTGGTTCACCCACCTCACCCATGAACCTCGGGGCTCTCTGAGCAACGATATTTGGACTTTGGGCAGGGGTGTCGCTAAATCACTCAGTGTTTTATAAATGAGAAGAAATGTTAGCTTTTCTTTCTAAGAGCCAAGAAGAGCCCTCTACAACTTGCTCACTCTGCCACTGTGGACCTCAAGCTTGGTTGAGTGTAAGACTCAAGACTACCACATTGCTTAGCAACAGGACCATCATTAGTATGTGTGGTTTGTTAATGAGCACCATCGTGTTTCTACCTGAATGCAGTTTCAGGCAATTTTAGGCTGATAGGATGGTATCTGACCTATAAAAACTAAAGGTCACAATTAAAATTAAATTTGGATTGGAGTTTTTTGAAGAATAACAGAATAATCAGAACTCTTTTGAGCATTCTGTGACCATAGAGATATATAGACAGGATTTGGGGGCATTTTCCAATTTCTTTGAAAGGAATGATAGACTTTTTCAACACAAGCAATTGAATAGGTGAGCTCTTCAGTAGAGTGGAAGATGGCCAGTGAGATGACTCACTGAAAAACCATGATGAACCTTAATTTCTAGGTATCTAAGTGTATTGCCTAGTTTTACGTCAACTTGACACAAACTACAGTCATGAGAGAGCAGGGAGCCTCAACTGAGAAAATGTCTCCATAAAACTGGACTGTAGGCAAGCCTGTAGGGCATTTTCTTAACTAATGATAGATGGCGGAGGGCCCAGACCATTGTGGATGGTATCATC
>LOEQ01001862.1:308913-336781 GCA_001685075.1 Bramus lutescens
CTGCATCAGCTCCTGCCTCCAGGTTCCTGCCCTGCTTGAGTTCCTGTCCAGACTTCCTTTGATGATGAACTGTGATGTGGAGGAATAAGCTAAATAAACCCTTTCTTACCCCAAGTTGCTTTAGTCACAGTAACAGTGACCCTAAGACACTAAGTAAAGTTTGTAAACTAGAAGTATATTCTAACATCTAGAAAACTAACCTTGAATCACCCTCTCCCGTTCAATACTCAGAGCAAAAAAGAAAATCAATTTACAGTTAGGAGTGTGCTTGCAACAGTTCAATTTATATATTTTAATTCATCCCCTTAAGTTAAGAAACTTGAAATTATTCCACTACGAAATATGTAAGGAAGTATTTTAACGCCTGAGAGTCAGTGACACACCATCTCCCTCTGAACTCTTATTGCAGATGCAAATCTTGATGTATTTCATTAGCTCTCTGTTTAGAACACCTCATGAGGGCATTCAACACCAACATCACAGCCAAACCCACCAACTGGAAAGGTGTGAATTAAGGCTGGGGGTAGCCAGGTGGGAAAGCTAGGGGGCTGGGACTGATGGATTAGGGAGTACTGGGGCTCATTTCGAAGGATCTACCCAGCTTAGAAGTGCAGCACCCGAGCAGAGCACCCAAATTTATGATCATGATCTTAGGATGAAAACATACAACAGATTGGAGTCTTGCTTCTTCCCAAAGTGTAAAGGTTTTCACTTTAAGATCAAGATTACATCGGAGAGCCTAGGGGAAAAAATGTAGACAGCTCAAGCAATCAAGGAAAACACTTTCTCAGTGTGTCCCTTACAAACTCCCTAAGGCCACTACTGCTGCAGCCCATGGGAATATCCCCAGAACTGACCAATATGCTTTGTGCCCTAGGGTTCGTAAGAGTCTTGATTCATGGCTACTTTTTAATTTTAGATTTTTTTAAAAAATCTAAATTTGAGATACATTCCCTATCAGCAGAAGTAAAAATTTATGGAGGAATTTAAATACAGAATAAACATTAAAAATGTTGTCCATTAAGCCACAAACTAAGTAATTAGAAATAAAATATAAAATGCTGTAAGTTATCAAAAATGGGGTTTTTTTGAAAATATGTTCTTTTTTTAATTTTATTGTTGTTGTTCCTTTACTCAAGATGGAGGGATTTGAATTATACATCCTTTTAAAACTGTAAAACTTGAAGCAGATGGTAATGTCGGCTTCCATCACAAGGCAAAAAGTAGATATTCCTGTGAAAAGAATAAACCAGTGGGTCTGTTCTAGCTTCATTTCTGTTACTATGATTAAAACAAATCCAACAAAAGCAACTTTTGGGAGAAATATCTATGTTATCTCAGAATTCCAGGTCACAGCCCACTAGTGTGAGGACGTCAGGGCCACAACAACTTGAAGCAGTTGGTTGTGTCACATCCACAGAGGAGAAATGAGCATGTCTTTTTCTACTTGCTTGCTGGTGAGTAGCTCTTTTCCTCCACCCTGACACAGTTCAAGACTCTCTGCCTAAGGAATGGAGCCACCCACAGTAGGCTGGGGCTTCCCACATCCAGCAACTTAATTGAGATAATCTTCCACATGCCCACAGTTCAACACAATTTAGACAATCCCTAATGAAGACTCTCTTCCCAAGATATTCTAGGTTGTGCCAGGTTGACAACGCTAATCATCACGTCACCCTAGTATAAAGTATCTATCTTTTCAGAGGGTGGAAAGGCTCTGGGACATTAAAAGTAGAAAGAGTAAGCTTTTATTTCTATAAATATCACACAGATTGCCTGGGCCTCCTTTTTTAAAAAGTTTGTTAAGCCTTTTCACTTTGGGCTACTATGCTTCTAATTATCTAAGGAAGAGACCATAGCACCAAACTGTCCGGTGGCTGGATGATTCAAGTTCTACCTACCAAGTTAAGAAAAGTTCTTCCGGACTCTATCTCTGAAATTCTGAGTCAAATATCCAGCTATGGATATAGCTCAGTTGATAGAATGTTTGCCTACTGTCTTAGGGTTTCTGTTGCTGCTTTAGAGACCATGACCAAAAAGCATATATCCTGGTTACAGTCCATTGAGTGAAGCTAACGGTCGGCCTTAAAAAGAGCTGTAACTTGGAGGAAGAAGCCCTGGAGTAGGGCTACCTACTGCCTGACTCAGCCTGTATTCTTCCACAACTCAGGGCCATGTACTCCCCAGGGAGGCACCATCCACAGTGAGGTGGGTCCTCCCACATCGGGCACTAATCAAGAAAATACTTGACAGACTTGTTTACTGGCCCATTGAATGGGGGCATTGTCTCTCTTCCTCTTTTTCCAGAAGACCCTGGCTAGTGTCAAGGTGACACAGAAATCCAAACAGAATATCGAGCATGACTGAAGCCTTAGGTCTGATCCCCAGCACTGAATAAACCAGGCAAACACTTATAACTCTAGCATTAGGGAAATAGAGATAGGGACTCACAAGTTCAAGGTCAGCATGGAATATGTGTTACAATGAATAAAAATATATCATCTACATCAAATCCAGCTTAACTGGTAAGAAATTTTCCTATATCCATGTCTGCAACCCACATTATAATGGCTGCCAGAGTCACATTGAAGCTTGGATTTGCTAAATATCCCATCAACTCACATTTAAAAATATGTATTACTCCTAGGGAACACTGCAATGAATTATGCCTAAGCTTTTAAAGTATATAATGGTCAACCTGGGAAGAACAGGCCTAATCGCCATTATTCTTGGCTGACACATGATTATGTTAAGCTCCTGCTATGTGAAAGTACAGAACACATCCCTTAGAAATTCACACAGAAAGGGGACTTGAGAGATGGCTCAGAGGTTAATAGCACTGGCTGCTCTTCCAGAGGACCCAGGCTTAATTTCCAGCACCCAAATGGCAGCTCACAACTATCCATACCAATTTCAGGCACCCTCACACAGGCATGCAGGTACACAAAACACCAATGCACCTAAAATAAAAATAAATTAATTAAAAAAAAGAAATCCCCAGAAGAAACAAAACATCACAATTCACAAAAGGGCTGGGGAGATGTTTGTGAAACCCTGACTTTGACTGTCAGCATCCGCAAAGAAAGAAGAGCACGGTGACAAATGTGTGTGATCCCAGCACTGCGGATGCAGGAGCAGGAGATTACTGAGGCTGGATGGCTGCCAGCTGAGTTCCAGGTTCAGCGAGACCTCCTCTCAAGAGATTAAGTCAGAGAATAATAAAACAGGGCATGCTCTGACACAGGCATGGGTGCTCACCTCTACATTCATGCACAGACATGTGCACACACACACATACACACAGAGAGACAGAGATACACAGAGAGAGACACACAGAGAAACAGCAAATCAAAATTGAACAGAAAAGGACTGAATAATAATGAGCTAGAAGCTATCTAGAACTGTCATTTACATCATAAAAATCTCTCTATTGCTCAAAAATAAAAAAAAATTTGCTCAAACAAATGAAGTTTGCACAAGGAAAAAGAAGTAAGAAGGAAATGGTACCCTCTGGATCTGTATAAACAATCTAAGTTTGCACAGTATAATTAAACACCTTTTAGGTATTAAAATGGATTGGAGCACAGACACAAACACAAAGTCACAATATCCACTGGAGTCCAGGAACTACAAGGAAGTGTCTCTTCCACCTTCATCCTCCTTCCTGTAGGATCCCTGGCTTTCTCCTTCAATGTCCTTCCCTTCTGTGAAAATTGATGTGAACCCCAGCTATGCACGGCTTATGCTACACAACCCCCATCCTGTGGGAGACGAGAGGTACAATACTGAAGTGCATCCAACACAACTTTTAGTCATGCCAGCACCCAAAACCTCCCTATGTTCACATTTCCTCATACAGAATACAGAAGTTACTGTATGAAATTAATTCAATTTAAGCAATCTAGAAAACAGTGGGATATGCATGGCTGACAGTGAGATTTCATCTTTGGGGACACCTAATTGGGAAAATAAGCCAGTTTCACACTCATAGCCTAGGAGAGTTCCAGAAATGCTAAATGAGTGTCTATCATACCCTCACCCACAATGGAGAAAATGGGTATTCACAAGGTCCCCTTTCAAAAAACAAAGTGGAATGAGGTTAGTTAGGGAGGAGTGGAAAGGGCTTGAAAGAATTTGGCTACTCAGCCACAATGACACCGCCATTAGTACAAGCCTCCTTGTATAAATTAGGTCATCCAGATTGCCTGTCCATGGATTCTAATTCCAGACGCATCTCTCTTTATCAGCGAATGTGAAAATGCATATTCTGTTTCTATACCCCTCTGCTTTATTCTATTTCAAAGTCTTAGCTGGTGTTTATGAAATAAAACATAAGAAAGCACAACGTTTATATTAAGAAGTCATGTCCATCCCATGATTGCCAAGACTGGGATCTCTACCACAGATCCAAACACATGCAGCCAACACGAACTGTATTTGGTAATGAAGTTCTAAAAAATACTAGTTCATTTTCTCCATACTTCTTCAACAAAACATTTATCTGGCTTTAAAAGAATCAAACAAAGAAAAACAGACATTAAAATGACAAAACTATATACTTCTTTGATATTCGATATGCGCCTGCTTAGAGACTATTCAGTCAATTACATACACAATCTTCCCATCCTCACACAGCATGCTAAAATTATACTTTTGAAATCACCATGGGGTTAATTCATGCACAAGGGAAATCAAATGTATTCCACAAGATAAGGAGCCATAATTTAAGGACTATGATTTAAAATCTAACAGTGTATCAATGGCCAAGAGTCTTCTGTTAAGCTCTGTAGAGACAGGACTAAGCCTGAACTTGGTAAACAGATAACCTTGCTTTTTACACAAGGCATTTCTGAGCAGAGCCAGTATCTCAGTTGGTAAAGTGCACTTGCCTTGTAACCCACAGGACCTGAGTTCAAGTCCCAGAAACCACCTAAAAGAGGCTCAGGTGTTAGTTAGTTCCTGTCTGTAACACCACCAGACAGACAGAGGTGCAAAGACCAGCTGACAGCAAGTGGACTTAGTGAGTTCCAGGGCTATGAGAAACCTTTTCTCAAAACAAGATAGTTGGTGCCTGAGGCCTCCATTTGCATGTGTATACACATGCCACACACCTATACATGCACCAGCACACATGCCCATACTTACACCAGAACACATACACATGCCCATACTTACACCAGAACACATACACATGCCCATGCATACACCAGAATACATACACATGCCCACATATGCACCAGAACACACCCAGAAAAATTAAAAACTGACTGTTATTAAAAACTGTACTTCTGTCAATTCCTTGATAATATTTTAATTGGAGAAAGTATCCATGCATGATAAGTTGAATATCAAGTGAGAAGATTTAAAATCTATTTTCTTAACAGTTTCCAAACACAACACTTTATTTTTTTAAGTTTCTTCTATTTTTTCAAAAAGTGTTTCTTTATGTGTGAAAGATGTGTGTGCGCGTGTGTGAAAGATGTGTGTTGTGCGCGTGTGTGCGCTCGTGTGTGTATGGGTGTGGGTGTGTGAGTGTGTGAGTGTGTGCATGTGTGTGTGCGTATGTGTTTGCATGTGTGTGTGTGCGCGTGTGTGAGTGTGTGTGTGTGCGTGCATGCGTGTGTGTGTGTGCGTGTGTGTGTGTGTTGATGGTAACAGTCAGAGTACAACTTTTGGAGTTGTTTCTCTCTGGCCACCTTGTGGGATCCAGGGACTGAATGGGGATCCAGCATAGATCACAAGTCTGTGCTCAAGGGCACTGACTACTGAGTCATCTCAACAGCCAGCCAACGCATTAGCCTTACTCACACCACTGTGCAACAGATCAAGAACCTGCGCACCCGAACTAAAAGGCTGCATTCTTGGACTAACCTCTGCCAACTTATAATTAGAAATGAATACAATGTAGCCTACAACACATCCCTTCCAATTCAATTGCAGATAAAAATTTAGAAATTAAATCTGGCCTCCCTTCCTTCTGCAGAGTTTGTCTCTTTCAAATAGCATAAACTTCTCCATTCATCACTTCTTTACCACTTGGTGAGACAGCAGCTCAGACACTCTTAAATGACTATTACAATTGGGAATAAGATGGATTCTGAGGTCACCATTATCTCAGACAGGTCCCTCTGGTGTTGCGCCCCATGAGCTCTAAGGTGCATAAAGAGTGCCTTAGGTGCTTTCCCAAGTAAACAGAATTTCTGCTCACCCTGTGTAATGTTCTCAAAGATAGCAATCTATTTTGAAATACAATTACTGTCCCCTCTCACTAACAAATATATGAGTCATGCCACTAACAATGTGGCAAAGTAGATATTACTTTCAGAGCTACAGAAACAAAACACACACATCTTGGTTCAGGAGAAACCATATTTAAATTCCAGGAATCTGTGAGACCTGACATATGCAGTAATCAACAGAAACCCAGGACAGGGTACCAGCTATACTTAGACCAGCAGGTTTCTCACAGAACCACTGTTGAGTACTGCATGGCAACCTGTCCCATTCCCTACTCTAATGGTAACGTGATGTTTTACTACATTTCCAGCTTCATCTACTCATAACACTGCCTTTACAGAGAGCCCTTTCCTGCCCACACCTAGAGCCTGGTTGGAAAGGATTCCTTCAACACCCACTCTGGACCTTGCTCAGTCCTTCCTCTCCCTTTATCCTTAAGAGATGACTTCACACATCAGGTAAATTTGGGAATGAGTGGGTGTCCTCAGCTCAGCACTGCTGTTTCTTCCTCTTGGGAGTGAGCACACTGTCCAGATGGAACAGGTCACACCATCAGGAAAAACATAGTATTACTTCCTGGCTTTGTTCTTTTCCAGATTCTTTAGCACCTAGGGAGGAAGTACTGATGCTGTTGACATGTCCTATTTCAAGATTGCACAACCTGGTCCCAGGCTTCTTTACATTCATGATAACTGGTCTTCAGAATGGTGCCTAAGTTCTTAAATATGCAAATGAAGTAAGCATCACATTTCCACTTGTATCCACAGGGAGATCCAGTCTTAACTGATGAGCATCCTTCCCGCCTTCCTCCTAGCTAACAGGATCCTGATGCTCTGTGGTACCAGTTCCGTCCCCACAGCTATGTGCCTCAAGGGGAGCCACCACCTCACTCCCAGCTGCACTGGGAATTTTTACTTTGCTAACAATTATTTTAGTAATGGGCATTTGACCAAAATCTGGTTAATGAGACAAAAAAAGAAGTCTCCTGGGGAAAGAGGTTTTTGGAAAGACTGTTCTTCTGGAAAAAAAGAAATGGTCTTTCTACTTCCTCTGGACAGGGTGTCTGGAAGCCTTCTTGATACTCATTACTAAATGGACTGCGCCAAGAACACAGGAGTGAGCAACTAGGGTCAGCCCATCCTGGCTCACCCTTTCTTCTGGAACTATTACAAACTGCCAGACAGACATAATGGTGCACATAACCCCAATACTTGGTAGACTGAGGCAGGAAGCCTGCCATTTCAAGGCCACCTTTGGCTACTCCATTAAGCATTATCTCTAAAAATAATAATAGAAGGGAAATCATCTTTGGGTTTTTCCCCAAGATAATATCAAAATGAAGAAAGAAGTTCACACGTCATCCCATAGCAAGAGGCAAAGCGAAGACTTTAGAAACCACTGAGGCAAGTGAAGACCAAGCAACAACAACCACAAAAAGTCAAATCAGTCCTCTCCTTTCAGTGTTCCTAGACACCGGGACCCATAAGACCCGCGACCCTGAGGACCGAGGAGGGATACATTTGATCATCATCTTTTCTGATCACAAAGTACTAGAAAAGACAGAGGACAACACAATTGTGCTCAGTGTGGATCTTGAGGCCAACAGTGCAAGATCAAAAAGGCTGGAAAGAAATGCTGAGCTATCAGAAGGACCAAAGTCAATACCCGATGAGGCCAGATAAAGAGAATGAGGCATGTCTCATCCCGTCTACTGGTTATAATGCTCCAGATGCTGCCAACAAAACTGGATCCTCGTGGCTAACATCACATGTACAAATTTTAAATGTGTATCATACATACATATACACATCTATATACACGCAAATATATCTATACACACATAGTATAAGACATGCATAAAAAGGATTTTCTCACTTGCAGCTAAAAGCATCCCTGAAGAGCCAGCCCTCAGAGATGGAAGATGCCATATTCAGTCTCGGGTCTACTGCCTCCCCCAGCTTGCTTCCTTGATGGATACATTCATTTCTTTGGGTCTCAGAATGAACACCAGGAACCCAAACCAAAGCCTGTGGTGAAGGGAAGTAGTGGCTTTGTGACGTGTCCCCCAGACACTGAGCGTGCAACACAGAACTCAATCCCACAAGTCAGCAATTAACTCATTAACTCCAGCATTCAAATTCCCCACAGCAGATGCCTCCAAAAAAAAGGCTAGATTTCACTCCATTTTAAGAGAAAAATTCTTTAAAAATATTTAAGACTTTGAGCCATTAGGATCCTTCCTGCAGCTTCCACAGCCTGTATCTCTCCTCTGCTAGAAAAGAGAGCAACTCTGAGAAGCTAATGTCAGTATCAAAGATAATACACACAAGCCATATAATTAGCATGTGCCCAGCAGGTGCCCAATAAGTAATAAAACATCACAGCTAATGCCGTTCTTCAGTGGAAGTACAAAGGCACCAGGAAAACATTGTGAAAATGTCTGAGCCACTTCATATGAATCCCATGATCGTAATCAATAAGTCACAACTTCTACTCAGTGAGGATCCCTCTTAATGCTTACCTACCATGAAAATGAAAAATAACCCTTTAATAATCTACGGCCATATTTATTGTCTCAGAAATGACAGGGAATTATTTAACTCTATTGATGTTTCCTGAATGGAAGTGAGAAGATGAAAAATGGATGTGCACCCAACAGCATCCAGCTGATTTTAAACAGCTTAGAAATGTTAATGGGATGGCCGCCTTGCATAGCAAGGTAAATTTTTTAAGCCATAGAGTTTAGTCACTAAATGATTTTAAACTCTGCTATTAATCCTCCTGTCTCCATTAACATTTCATATTCAGAATGGCATAGCAGTAAACCCTTTAAGCAAAACAAATACAACAAGAGTCCATGTTTGCAGAGCACAAATCAGGGTAGAAATAAATCCCTGTGCTTGGGTGCATGCGTACATTCCCCACCACCCGCATCTTCAGGGAATCGCCCTTAAAGGGAGTGCAGGAAGAGGGTGCCACTTGTTGCTGCCACTCTTTAATCATGGGGCACAATTACCACATGCTGTGCCCAGCCAGGACTGCAGGAAGTCACCACTACCATCATTTACTGAAATCTTACTCTATGTCCACCAATTCAAGCTAACATACACTTCAACTACATTCAGCCATATTTCCATATCAGGCTGACCAATGCTTGGAACAAAGCCCTTAGTAACTGCCTAAGCAGTTGAGATTAGATTTCCCCCAATACCCAGGGTCACTTTAGCTGTTGTAGTAAATATTTTGCTTGTTATTTGACAACATGCCTAACATAAAGAAGAAAAGAGCCTTATCAGGGGACAAACTCCTTCACAGCAGGGAAGACATGGAGATGACAATGGCTTACTGCTCTGGCAGAGGGAACAGGAAGTGACTGGCTTTATCCTGGGAATAGTCAGATAGCAGAGCATTCAGGATAGAACTTGGGCCACGACACAACCCAAAAGGCCCATGCCACAAAGATGCACTTCTTGTAGCTGGACCCCGTATCCTAAAGGTAGACTAGCCTCCAGAAACAGTACCAATGTTTGGGGACCAAGTGGTCACAGACATGAGCCTGTGGGGGACACTTCACATTCTGATAATGGTAGGCACATTCACAGTGTTAAATAAAATGTCGTCTAGATGCAAACATTGAAAAGACAAATCGAGAAGGGCTGGACAGGTGGCTGGGTGGTTAGTGGCACATGCTAGTTTTGGACACCTCTGGCCTCTATAAACATCTGTACTAGTGCAAATACTCACACAGAGGCACATATACATAATTAAAAAAAACAAATAGATCAACAAATTAGACACATAGAAAGGCTGCATCCTGAGCCACTGCACAGGAAAGGTCACATTATAATGTCACCGGGAAGTGTCGTCAGACAAAATGGGACTGGGCAAAACGATGCTCACACAAGATTTCATGGGATGGAAAACTAGTCAGCACCCACTCAGAGCTGTGAATGACAGAGTCACTTCCTTTCTGGGTACACCTCCTCTACCCAGGATGCTCAGTATCAAGCCCTATATTAAATGATTCAAATAAACTGGAGTGACAATCTAGTGAGTCACACTGGTACCAACAAACACTCCTGTATCTTGGACCTGCATCCAGAACTCCTACATGGTCCTCAACAGGAACTCGCTTTCCAATCCAGGCAACCTGCTCATGACTTATCAACTTGGGGAGACAACAAATAAATGCAGTCTTCGGGGTCGAACTAAGCCTTGAGTACTCATTTTCCAAATCTGAAATACAGAAATTATTTGCCTATTCATTTATTGTCGCATGTGTTGTGTATCTGTACGTTTGTATGCACACATGCCACAGTACACACATGGAGGTCAGAGGATAACTTGCAGAAGTTAGTTCTCTCCTATGATGCTGGTCCCAGGGACTAAGCTCAGGTTTCCAGGCTTAAAGACAAGTGTCCCCACTTGATGTGCCACCCCATCAGCCCTATTTGGATTTTTAATGTAATTTATCTGAAAATGATTTATAGTAGCAGTCTTATTGTCCTTTTTAAAGATGCAAAGAGCCATGCGAAATGCTCCCCATTTATCTAATCTTTGAACTTATTTTATTTGTACAGTGCCCTGCCTAGTTTACTGTCAGCTCGACACAAGTTTATTATCTAGAAATAGGAATCTCAGTTGAGAAAACGCCCCCACCAGACTGACCTATTGGCAAGACAATAAGACATTTGGTTGACTGATGATAGAACTTAGGGAGCAAGCCANAGCAGTACTCTGCTGTGGCTTCTGCTTCAGCTCCTGCCCTGACTTCCCTCAGTTACGGAGTGCGACCTGAGCATTATGAGCTGAAACAAACCCTGCCTTCCCAAGCTGCTTTAGTTCATGGTATTTTATGGCAGTGACAGAAGCCTAACTTAGAAGTCTGTTAAATGAAACCAACACTTAGAGCAGCGGTCAGGGTCTAGGTCCTGCTCTAGGTCCCACTCTAGGTCTTCACTCTAGGTCTGGACTGAGGTACAGGTCTAGGTAGGTCTAGGTAGAGGCTGAGGTCCAGGTCAAAGCTGGGATCTAGGTCAGGGTCTAGGTCCAGTTCCAGGACTATGTCTAGGCCTGGTTCTAGGTGTGGGTCTAGGTCTAGGCCTGGTTCTGGGTTTGGGTCTAGGTCTAGTTCCAGGTTCTAGAGGAAATTCCCAGGAAAAGAAATTGCACCTGGACTAAAGGGTTTTCTCTTGATGGAATTACTAATACCTAGACAAATGCTGGGACCTAAAATCAAGCTAAGGAAAAGAGGGTGGAAAGAGCTGGAAAGACAGAAACAAGGTATGTACATACAGGGAGAATGAGCTGCTATCCCATTGTCACCAGAGAGGTTCAGGGTCACCAACTACCACGCGCGGGGAACCAACTAGACCTCAGACACTGAGGTAGAATGGCAGGAGCTGCCTCCTCGCTTTCAACTCTCATGAGAAAGTAGTGCTTCACTCTGTTTCTAACAAAGCTACAACGCTACAGATTCCTCCTGGCATGAAGTGATAGAGACAGGGAGAGTTGAGAGGCAGATCCAAGGTTACTTTGCCCTACTCTCCTGGCCCAACGTTTGAGCCAAATGAAGACATAATGGATGCCAAAGTGAAGCTGCCATGTCCCTCATATAATAGAATGAAACACAACCACAAAGACCGCCCTCACCCCAAGCTGACTTGTCTGAGATGAGGAACACCTTCAGTGCATCCTCCTCTATCCCTGACTCTGGAATTATCAAGCCATGCAAGGTTTCCAAGGTCTATTCGAATTCTAGATATAGCCGTGCCCCGAAATGCTTTCTCCAGGAAACATCTCGTGCCAAGCACTTCACTTCTCATGTAGATTTTGCAAATATATTCAATGAATATTCTTATATTTTAAAGTTCATCTGCAAGAATAAATTCACAAGAAAGTAAAAATAAGTTGCAAAGATGAGTGTATTGGATTTGGCTACCTCTGTTACATATTAAAATAAAATACAAAGTCATACTAAGTAAAGCAGTATGAGACATGCACTAGCAAAAATAATGTTTAGGACTCTCTGCGTATACATTTAAACATCAGGAGCCAGCCAGGAAATCAAGGACAGGACAAGTGAATACCAATGTGGAGGCAAAGCACTAGCATGCTCCCTTACACTTTCATATGGATTAAAATTCTAAGTATTAAGACTGAGCAGTGGTGGTGCATGCCAATATTCCCAGCACTTGGGAGGCAGAGGCAGCTGAATCTCTATGACTTCAAGGCCAGACCAACCTAAAGTGCAAGTTCCAAAACAGGCAGGGCAACAAAGAGAAACCCTGTCTTAAAAAAACAAAACCAGGGGCTAGTGGGATGGCTCAGTGGTTAAGAGCACCGCCTCCTCTTCCAGAAGTCCTGAGTTCAATTCCCAGCAACCACATGGTGGCTCACANTAGATAGATAGATAGATAGATAGATAGATAGATAGATAGATAGATAGATAGATAGATAAATTCTAAAATAACCAAAACCAAAAAAAGACAAGGGAAATACATAAATTAATTTAAGGAACTATACCTAGAAATAGTCATAGGAGGTAATAAAGGTGTGTGCCTATATACAAATGCAAAGATCTTATACTATAAAACCAGTTGAAGCAAATCTCAATGAAGGATAAGAATACAGAATTCATTAAGTCAAATAATCTTATAGAAAGGTCTGGCATTCAGAGACTGATAACCATGTTCCCACGAGAAAACAGGCAAGGTGTAACCTTGGCAAACTCGGAATGAATGATCCATGCAAACACAGATCTGTCCTCTAGACCAGATCACAAACCCTAGAAATAAGTCAGATAAGACTTTTCTACCTAAAAGCTTCACTATACCATGGCTAACATAACTCAGGGATAAATGAACATTATTCTGTATGGCTAGACACGCATACTATTATTACATTTTGGCAAAATGATTCAAAAAAGTTGTAAAGTGTGATATAGCATTGATTCTTCAACACTATCTCTAGGAATTATTTCTAATGGAAATAATCTAAAAGCCAGGAATGCTGGGTCATGAGCCTGTAACTTCAGCACTTGGGAGGCTTGAACAGGATTTTCAATACTTCAAGGGCAGCCAGAGCTACATAATGAGTTCTGAGCTAGCTGGGGCTAGAATGAGACCAGCTCCAAAGAGGAAAAGAAGAGAGAGGGAAGAGGACAGGAGAGGAGGGAGCAAGAGAAAAGGGAAAGAGGAGGGGTTAGAGGGAGTGAGAGAGAAAAGTGAAGAATTCAGCAAGTTCTCAAAAGTGTGTTATTTCTTGTATCATTATTTATAATGGTGAGGATTTGAGCACAACTAAAACACTAATGAGAGTATTATACAACAGAATACTATAAAATATACATTGAGTATAGATAATGGGAATAATTAGTATCCCTAGTATACTATGAATAATTTTAAATGAGAAAGGAAAACTAATGTGGACAATAAAAAAGTGTGGGGCAATGTGTTACTGATTTTCCTTGCTGCTTTGACCAAATGTCTGATGAAAGCAACTTAAATGAGGAAGGTTTTTTTTTTTCTTTTTGGCTCACACTTTGCGGTAGTTTGAATGTAATTGGCTCCCATAGGCTCACTGGCAGTTGCACTATTAGGAGATGTGGCCTTGTTGGAGGAATAGTGTCACTCTAGAGGCGATCTTTGAGTTCTCATTTAATGCTCAAGGCATGCCCAGTGTCCCAGATCACTTCCTGCTGCCTGCACAAGATGTGGAAATCTCAGCTACCTCTCCAGCACCAGCACCATGTCTGCCTGTATGCCACCATGTCCCAGCATTATGATAATGGGCTGAATCTCTGAACTGTAAGCCATTTAGTTAAATATTTTCTTTATAAGATTTGCCATGGTCATGGTGTCTCTTCACAGCAACAAACCCTAACTAAGACAGAAGTTAGTACCAGGGACTAGGGTATTGCTGTAATAGACCTGATCATGCCTTTGTTTGAAGGAATATGGACCTTGGGATTGGGGATAAGAAAACCAGTTGTACACTTAATGGGCAACCCTTGTAGGAATTTGATACTAAGTGTGATCTGAACTATGGATACCTGGACCAAGAGGTGTCAGAGGAGAAGAATGTTAGTTTGTGGCCTGGAGACTAGTTGTGATATTTTGGTGAAGAATGGGGCTGCCTTTTGCCACTGTCTCTAAACTCTGCCTGAGGCTAAAGTGAAGAATTTTAGACTAATTCTGTTAACAGAGGAAATCTCAAAAAAGCCTACAATAGACTCTGTTATATGGTTATTAGTGGTAACTCTAATGAAGATTTATAATGAAAAGGAGCAAGATGAGCAGGGTAAATTACAAAATGTAAAATCTGAGGAGAAAAGGAGCACCAGGAAGTGGAATGGAGCTAAATCCTGTGTTCAAGGAGATAAACAGATTAAGAAATGGAATAGAGGTGCCCTCAGGGCAAGAGCCCTCCCAGTTGAGTTTCCAAGGGAATTAAAGAAAAGCTTAGAGCTGGGTGTGGTGGTGCTCACCTTTAATACCTCTAATTTAAAGTACTGGAAAGCAGAGGCAGGCAGATCTCTGAGTTCAAGGCTAGTCTGGTCTATAGAGTAAGTTCCCAAACAGCCAAGCTTAGGCAGTGAAAGAAACAATCCAAAACCAAAAACTGGTAAAGATGTAACTGAATGAAAGGGACCATGTTACAGCCCCAGCAAGCAGCAGAACTTGGCAGCTTCCGCCACATGGTTCTGGAGTTACTGGTAGAAAAACAGGGCTATGTAATTCACCTCCACGATTAATAAAAGTTGCTGAGGCCAGGCATGTGTCAGGGTTGTCCCTGAATGGAGGCCTAGAGAGGCCACTGTATGAAGCTGTGAAGGTGAAGCCTGGCTTGCCTTGGAGACCTCAAAACGTTAGAGATGCCAGAATTGTGAGATACCTGAGGAAAAACTGCTGACAGGGAATGAAACTCGCCCAAGAGAGAGAAGTGTATTGTAGTCAACAAAACTGAATGGAGTTGGAAATCTGAAGAGCTTTGACATCAGACATGGAGATGCAGAGTTTGGAGTTTGTCCAACTGGTTTTTGGTCTTGCTTTGGTCCAGTATTTACTCACTATGCTTCCCTCCCTACATTTTGGAATGGTCATATATATATATGTGCCATTATATGTTGGAAGTATGTGATCAGTTTTGTTTTTTTTTTGTGTGTGTGTGTGTGAGAGAGAGAGAGAGAGAGAGAGAGAGAGAGAGAGATAGGGTTTTTGATTCTGATTTTTTAGGGGATTACAGTTAAGAGATTTCATGACTCTCAGAAGAGACTTTGAACTTTGGGCTTTAAAACATTGTTGAGACTGTGATAGACGATGGGGATTCTTGAAGTTGGAGTGTATTTTGCATTATGACATTGTTACAAGTGTGTAGGGATCAGGGAGTGGCATGTTATAGTTTAAATGGAATTGGCTCCCATAAGCTCATAGAGAGTGGCACTATTAGGAGTTGTGGCTTAGTTGGAGTAGGTTTGGCTTTGTTTGAGAAAGTGTGTCACTGTTGAGTTAGACTTTGAAGTCTCATATATGTTCAAACCATGTCTATGCCAGTGTCTCAGTTCACTTCCTGTTACCTACGCAAGATATAGAACTCTCAGCTACCTCTCCAGCAGCATGACTGCCTGAACGCCACCATGTCCCACTATGATGATAACAGACTGAACTGTAAGCCACCCAATTAAATATTTTTCCTTTATAAGAGTTGCTGTGGTCACGGTGTATCTTTGCAGCAATAGAAACCCTAACTAAGGCATAGTTGAAGGGTGCAGTCCATCAAGGCAAAAGAGTGTGGCCACAGGTGAGGCTGCTGGTCACATGGCATCCACACTCAGGAAGCAGAGATGATGCTTGTGCTCAGCTCACTTCTCTTTTTTATTCAGTCCAGAGCCTTGGTGCTTGTAATGTCCACAGTTATGGTGGGGTCTTCCCAGCTCCATTACCTCAATCTAGTAACTCCAACAGCCATGTGCAGAGGCTTGTCTTCTAGGTGATTCTAGACCTGTCCAGGTGACAATAGGAACCATCACAGGAATATCTATGGCTAGGATTAAAGAAGAACTTCATTTTTTATATGTCATTTTCTAAAGAACAGTCTTTGCAATAAATAAAATATAGAGAAATAAAAAAACACTGCGAGAAACTGTAAAAATCTTGACATGTCTTTAACTTTTAATTCTTACTCATCTGTCAAACAGATTAAGATTTGCCAATGCTTTTGTTGCTCTATGCACATCTGACTAAAAATATTTTCTTTTTATATTTAATTTTCCTCAGATAATTAACATCATTTATTTTAATCATCAATTTTGTCCTAACTATGTCCCACATAAAAGATGACATTTTCCTTGAGTGGATATTCTACTTAAAAACCATCCTCAGGAGTAATAAATCATGTTATCTGGTGTACAGTAAAGGGGATGTGATTGACAGGGACCACCCTTTAAACACACACCACAATTATTCAATACACACCAAAAGCATGTCAATCAAGGGTGGCATCATTGGTATTTCTGGAAAGTGATGCAATCATGGTTTGGAGCCTTGTCAAGTAGGTAAGTGATAAACTAAAGAATAAATTCACTGCAATGAGATCACCTTCTGGAAATGATTTCACGGTTTAGTTTTTAAATTGGCACAGGAGGCACTAGAGATGTGGCTCGTTTCAGGGTGTTCTTATCTAGCGTTCGTGAGGCCCTATGTTCAGTGCTCAGCACCACAGAACCCAAGTACGGCAGCTCACCTGTAATACCAGCACTCTGTGGGGAGAAGGAGGAGGATCAGATGGTCAATGTCATTCTTACCTACAAAGCAAGTTCAAAGTCAGCCTGGGCTATATAAAACCATCTCCAAAGAAAGTGCAAGCATAGTAGAGTAAGAAAAGAGGAAATGAAGGGAGGAAGAGAAAGGAGGGCGGAAGGGAGGGAGGGGGAGAGGGAGGGAGAGAGGGAGAGAACAAAAATGGGTGATTAGTGCTGGGGATATATCTTAGCAACTCTGCACTTGCCTAACATGCACAAAGCCCTAGGTTCAATCCCCTAAAAAATAAATCAATAAATAATGCAGCACTGGAGAACGCTCTAGACACAGCGCAGGAAAACTCTCAGCTCTCATTGCAGAGGTAACCTCGACTAGCTAAGCAAACTGTGGCAAGTCCATCGACATGAGCTTTCATTTCTTCCCCTGAAAAAGAATAGATTTAAACAGCAGGGGGTGCTGGGAGGTACAAACACAAGCTCACCCTGCTAGCAGGATGTCTCTTAAAGAACATACGCAATCCTCACCAGCAGTGCAAAACCAGATGCAAGTGCAGCTGTAGCTATAACGAGCTCCCTGAATCTGTGCCCTGGGTGTTACTATATTTGAAATGGGATCCACACTGCAGCTCAAAAGTGGGGTGTTTTGTAGTAGATGTTAGTGGGGTATTGGGAACCTCTATATCCTGCTGTGTCCTCTATCAGAGATGCCTTCAGAAGCATTGATAGTGTCCAGGCTTTAACCCACCCCACAGCAGCACAGCACACTACCTCTTTGCTCGGTGACAGCTACTTTCTGAGTCCTTAGTCTGTCCACCCCTTCCAACAGAAATATCCATGGCAACATATAAAACCTAAGAATGTAGACATCCTGAAAATTAAGAATATTAATGATCTATATGAATATGCATGAGTTATCAATCCCCGAGGGATCATTCTCAACTTGGGTCTGCTGTTCCTAGCTCTGCTTCTCCTCTTTAAAGATGTAACTCTCTTCACAAGGACTGGACCTATTATCTAACCACCCACTGAATTCCTTGTGCCTACGGGGACACATTCACACTATAGTCTATTAGCCCTGAGGATGAACCTGAGCAAAGACATGGAGACAAAGACATCCACACATGCAGAAGCCAACACTTCTTGGGTTCCCAAGAGGTCGGGGATCAGGGAAAAGGGGGAAATGTTGACCTAAAGGTAAAACCCTATAAATACGCCATGAGAGGAGTATGTTCTAGAGAGATGATGTGCGGTAGTTAATGATGGTATATTGCACTGAAACTGACAGAAGCAGTAGATCGTCTGTGCTTTCATCCTGCATGCACAGTTAACTATGCTGTAGGGCACAATATGTTAATTGTCTGCACTGTGGTAGTCTTCACGATCTATTTGCATATTAAGCTGTTACCTGTACATCTTAAATATAGGGTTGTTTGTCAATTAATAAAATTAAAAAAAATCAGCAATTTTTGTTCTAATTCTCTTTCTGTTGCTATGATAAAACACTCCGACTGAAAGCAGCTTAGTGGGGAAAAGGTTTATTTTATTTTATTGTTATATATTTTTATATTTTATTGTTTTATATTTATATTTTATTATTATTATATTTTATTCAGGACCACAGTCCATTATTGAAGGAAGTCAGGGCAGGAATTTAAAGCAGAAACCATGGAGAAAGTCTGATTACTGGTATTTTCAGGCTCATGCTTAGCTAGTTATACAGCACAGGGAATTGTGCCACCCATAGTGAGCTCGGTTCTCCTTATCAATTAACAATCAAGGCAGTCTACCACATAGCGTCCATTAGCCGTTTTGAGCTAGGCTATACACCCTTCTTCAGGGACCTTAGGCTGTGTCAGGTTGGCATTTAAAGGTAACTAGGAAAATAGTGTTTGTAAAGTCAAGACCATTCAAACAAGCGTGACAAAAGCCTCCTAGGAAGCACCCACTCAGTGCTTCTAGCTCAAAGCTCTCTCCTCTCCAAGCAGTCTGAAAAGACAGCTCCCTCCCTGCCTATGCATCTCAATGTGTTTACTTTGTACAATAGACACTGTTTCGATGGAGGAAATCAGTCAGAAATCCACATTAGCATGAAGTCTTAGACACTCCAAATTTTCACTCTTGTCCATAAACTGTGTAGTCAGCAAAGTCCAGAGTAACGACACCTGGTTTTGTCTGTATCTCAATCATTACCAGAGATAACTCCACAATTCTTCACCATCCAAACAAAAACAGTTCCACAAAGCTTGCACTGGCAGCAGAGCAAATGTGTCCAAATGCAAGAGATTCTCCCATAAGTCACAAACCTAGCACCAGACCACTGAGATGGTGCAAATGGCTATGTTCACACAGGCCTCCTCTAGAGCAAATCTGAGCCCTTCTGCTCCCTCTGGAACTTAACAGGCCCTTGGCTATTTTGTAAGAGCCCATCTAAGACAAAACTCAAGGAAACATTAGCAAACTATTATCATTTTGTCATTATGGGCAACTCTGAAAAAGATAGAATGTTTAGAACACAGTGGTCCCACTAGCTGTGTCTCAGTGTGTGCTACTGCAACAGAAAGTTATGTTCTCACTTTCCAGAGGCTGGGAAACCCAGATCAGCATGTACCTATCCAGTGAGGAGGTTCCTACTCTATTTTCCCCTGGCAGAAGACAGAATAGAAGGTGGAGGCAAGAGAAGACAAATGCTGCATGAGGTCCCCTTTCAGAGCCTCAGTCCCGAGTTGCAGAAGGGATTCAGTTGGTTGTCTGCTTCCTCTGTGAACGTGAGTGGCAATCTGACATAGATTCCCAACACCCATGTAAAAAGTTGGGCATCCTGGTGCACTCATGGAATCCCAACACTGGGGATGTTGAGACAGGAGGATTCCATTTACCAGCCAGTATAACCTAATAAGCAAGTCTCAGGTGCCTCCCAAAGAGAGTCCTATCTCATAAAAACAAAATAGACAGTACCTGAGAAAGGATAACACTCAAGGTTAACCTCTGGCCTACTCACACTCACATAAACAGGTGTATGTGCCCACCACGATGTATATGTACACATGATGCACAAATATAAAAACATATGCACAAAATAAACGTATTAACTTTTTAAGTTTATAAAAAAGAAATATGTGACAAAGGAATGAGAACAGAATGTCATCAGATGTAAAAATATACTCATAACATGCATATGTAGATCTTGAAAAGTTTATAAGCAAATACAGATTTGAATAGACAGGGTATGTTTTCCTGCATCCAACCTTTTCCTCTATATCATAAATCCATAATGTGTCAGTTACTTTTCCATTGCTGAGATAAAACACCATGACCAGAAGTAAGAGCTGATTTGGGCTCACAGTTCCTGAGAGTAGGTCCATCATGGCAAGCAAGACATGCTAAGAGTTGGTAGGAACAGAAAACTAAGACGTCACATTTCTTATCTACGTTAATAAAGCACAGCAAGCAGACTTCAGTGGGGTGAAGGTATAAACTCTCAAACCCCACCACAGTGATGTACTCGCTCCAGCAAGTCTCTGCATCCTAAAGACTCCACAACCTCCTCAAGCAATGCCACCAACTGGGACCAAGGGTTTTCAAGTAACTGAACCTATGGAGGATGTTTCTCATTTAAAACATCTCATTTAGAATCCCACCTTTGTGATTTTGTTCATTCCATTCTCATTTCTCCAATTTCTCTGTGGACATTCTCTAGTTTGTATTTCCATTGACCCAGAAAATCCAACCTATGTGATAGCGTATCCTTTAGTCATGCAGTGGCCAGTCAATAAGAATCAACAGATAAGTGGAAATAAGTCAGAACAAAATGACGGTTATCAAACTGACCTGAGGGTACTGCATACTTTAGTCCATCCCCTGACATATAGTTTCAGCCAGTACCGGATTATCAAAACCTACAGTGCCACCATCACAGAGAAGTCACAAGAGAAGGGACACTTTGGCCATCTGAAAAGCATGTTATCCACTGAAGATTCCTCTTGGAAACGTGTACCTTTCTAACCTTGGGGATGACAATAGTTGGTGGAGATAGGGGTAGATGAAGCAAGGAAAATTCTAATGTCCATTTCTGGAAAGGGACTTTCATAAATGATTATACGTACTAAACCTATAGTTTAATGATTGATTGCATGTCTAATACATCAGGTGTTTAAGGAAAGATGTGACACTCACATCTGCTGGCGATTTCCCTGCAGTAGGTGGATAAACACAACTGAGGCTTCACAGGAAAACTCTCAGCTATTTCAGTCCAGGTTGATAAGTGTGCATCTCATCAGATGCTACAAGTCAACATGTCTGTCCAGAATGATTAGGGAAGGAAGAAGACAGTTGTCAGAGCTGAATTTTGCAGTGAAATGAGACCTTGAATAATAGCAAGGGCAGAGTCAAGACCTCAAAGTGACACTAATGGACTAAGGAAGTAGTAAATGAGCATCCAGTCAGGTTGATTTTCCTGCATTCAGTTGCTAGCAAGGAAGGCAAAGATGATACAGCCTAAACGCATCTTGGCTCTGCCATTTTCATTTTGCAGGGTGTGTGCATGTGTATGTATATATGGGTGCATGTATGTGTGTCTCTGTGTCTGACTCTCTCTGTCTCTGTCTGACTCNTCTCTCTCTCTCTCTCTCTCTCTCTCTCTCTCTCTCTCTCTCTCTCTGAACCTGAGCTCACCAATTTGGCTAGAATATCCAGCCAGAAATCACCAAAGATCTTCCCGCCTTCTGAGTCTCTATACTGGGTATACTGGGACTCTAAGTTTATAAAGCTTTACCCAGATTTCTTGCTCAGATCATCTAACAAGTACCTCAAGTATTTTGTCAACTGAGCCATTTCCCTAAGCCCCCCTTTCAATTCTTAACTAAAAGAGGCTTTGTCAGAACTGAAGAAATAATATTCTTGATGTTCCTCATTCAAAATGCCATCTTTACACAAATATTACCCCAGGCGATAAAAAGCCACATGCGAAGGTCTGGCAGAAACAATAGAAAGAATGAATTGAGGGACCCTGAAAGGATTTCTCCAATATGATTGATTGAAATGCTGGTGAGGGTTATGGATGGAGGAGATGCTTTTATTGGAGTTTAGTTTATCAGATTATCACTCCACCCAAGGCTGCTCTGGAGCCACCTCACACATCTCTCTTACCAAGAGAGGAAACAAAAGAAGGTTCTTAGCAACCTTTTGAGATTGAGAGAAAAGAGTGTATGTAGCTGATGCCAAGACAATTAATGGCTTACTCTCCCTTAAGAAACCACTATTCCTCCTTGGGACTGTCTTCTTTCTCAACACTCATGCATAAGGCTATATTAAAATGTCTTTAATAAAATTTCTAATTCTACTTCACTGTACAATCTAGTCCTGATATTCTACTCAGTATCAAAACTGCAAATCCCAGTTTGTTTGTAAACAAGGTCCCTAAAAATTTCAGGGGATTCCTGAGGATCTATGCACCTGTCCCTCACCACTGAGGAAAAAAACACATTGCCACATTAATCTTGACTGGATTAATCTGACAATTTCTATGGCATTAACCTATATTCAATTAAAACTGTTGAATCTCAGGGCTGGAGAGATGGCTCAGCAATTAAGAGCATGTGCTGTTCTTGCAGAGGACAGAAGTTCAATTCCCAGCACCAATGTCTGCAAAATACAATAGCCTTCTAGAGGTACCCATATGCACATGCCATGCACTCACATAGACACATATGGCAAACATATAAATAATTTTTTAAAGGTTGTTGAAATCCTAGTCCAAATGAGAAACATCCACCAATTTGGGTAGATGCAATTCTGATAAACTGTCACTTCTCCAGAATGTGTAGCCACTTAAATGCTGCCCATGGGATGGTTTACACCCCTGCACCTACAGGCAGCATTAAAAAGAGAAGACTTAGTGTATTATTTAATAAAAAAAAAGAACAGGACACAAATTTGAGAGGTTATGTGGGATTTCCCTGTGTATGCTGTGATTACCATTGGTTAATAAAGGAACTGCTTTGGGCCTATAGCAGAGCTATAGGGGAACAGAGTTAGGCAGGGAAAACTAAACTGAATGCTGGGGAAAAGAAGGGTGGAGTCAGAGAGAAGTCATGAAGCCGCCATCAAAGACAGACATGCTGAAACTTTGCTGGTAGGCCACGACCTGGTAGTGATGCACAGATTAATGGAGATGGGTTGAATTAAGTTATAAAAGTTAGCCAATAAGAATCTAGAGCTAATGGGCCAAGCAGTGATTTAAATANAGGGGAACAGAGTTAGGCAGGGAAAACTAAACTGAATGCTGGGGAAAAGAAGGGTGGAGTCAGAGAGAAGTCATGAAGCCGCCATCAAAGACAGACATGCTGAAACTTTGCTGGTAGGCCACGACCTGGTAGTGATGCACAGATTAATGGAGATGGGTTGAATTAAGTTATAAAAGTTAGCCAATAAGAATCTAGAGCTAATGGGCCAAGCAGTGATTTAAATAATACAGTTTCTGTGTGATTATTTCAGGGCTAAGTAGCCGGGAACCAATAAGCGACTGCTGCTAAAGTGAGGTGGACATGTAAGGGCAGATCTAGCAGGCAATGAAGGGTGAACATGGTCATATTTCATTGAATGCATGAAACTATCAAAGAAAAATAACTAAAATTTTAAAATATACACCCCACAGCCTCTCTTCCTTATAGATATTTCTGGATGCAAATTATCCAAAGCCTTGTGAAGTCATAGACTTCAGACTCAAACAGTACTTGATTCTATAATCAGCAATTCCTATTTCATTCTTCAGATCTCCCCCATCCTACATGTAATAAAGACATGTAAGTATATGGCAACTTGATAAATTTCAGAGTTTACACATGAATCACCAGGTAAAGATAAATAACAAGAAATCCCATTCATGGGGAAAAGAATAAGGTTAATTCCCCAAAGAAAATACAAACGGATGCAGCGAGTAATTAGGAAAAATGAAACCAAGATACTTTTTTATATTTTTATAGCTTTATACTTATATATGATATATTAGATCACATCTACCCACCTTTCCAATTCCTCTCAAATACCCAACAACATCCTCTTAAAAAAATAATAGCCCATTGAGTCTAATTGGTGTTACTCTTATGCACATGTGTGGAGGCCTTCTACTAACCAGGGCATGGGCAACTGACCACAGGCCACATTCTAAAGAAAACTTGCCCTCTGGTCACAAGCTACCATCAAATATCAGAAACAACACCAGCTAGACAATTAAAAATAATAATAATAGAATAAAGCTACTACTTTAGGTTAGAGAATGAATTTTTGCTCTACCCTACCTAGCTACTAAGATATTGGGGGGAGGGCAATAAAATAATGAATACAGAAGGCAAACCATAAAATATATGAGAGCAACACTACAATTATAAAGCCATCAAAGTACAATCCCATGTGTTTTGGTCTACCCAGACTACCTAAACCAGCATAGCTGGGTCTGGGGATGTGTGTCAAGTTGGCAGAGTGCTTGCCTAACATTTGTGAAGTCCTGAGTTTGATCCCCAGCACAGCAGAGATCAGTCATGGAGGCACATGCCAGGAATTCAGGCTTTCACAAGGCAGAGGCAAGAAATCAGGAGTTCAAGGTCATCCTTGGTAACACAGCAAGTTTGAGGCTAGCCTGAGCTACATGAGAGGCTGCCCAAAAATAAAATTTTCTTAATCTCAAACTAATTTTTAGTGCAGTTAAAATGCAACCAAAGTCAATTTGTGACAAGAACATGAAAAGCATACTAGAAGCCTTATGTTGAACATTCTTGCAGTCTAATGTTCCTTGAGCTGCCATTGACTTGGAGATTTCTCAGAGATAATGAAGCACTGCTCCTTCCCTGGAGAGGCTATACTGGGGACTGGAAAAGTCACGCATAATTCCTGTCAGTAACTCTGAACATGATTCTAACAGCCTGCCAGGCAGATGCAGAGCTGAAGAGAAATTACTGCAAACTCGCCCAAGGGCTCATTTTTGTTTTGCATTTAACATGTGCAATTGAAGAGTCCTAAGCAGAAGCATTTCTCGAGTGCTCACAGTTACTGTAAGCCCTTGCAAGCTCTTTCTCTTTTACTCTTCAAATCCACACAATACAAATAACCTCCTTTGATTGAAGAAGCAGTAGTGTAGCTCAAGATCACACAATGGCTATACTGAGGTGATGCCCATCTGATGCCTAGTCTGATGTCTAACCCACAACCCCACACTTCAATACATGAAATACACATGCAAATGTAAGATTTGAGAACCCTCCCAGCTAATATATAGAAGAGACTGAATGGGACACATGAAACTCTATCACTGGCGACTTTAAGTGCTAAAATGTTAGTTGACTTAATTTTCATTGAGCATTAATTTAAAGACCTAGAGTCTACTTTTCTATATTTTCTATAGTTTATACTTTACAAGATGTAGAATGAACTTCTTAAACTTTTATAGAAAACCAAACACACTGAAAAATGAAATTTAAAAAATTATGCATGAGTAACACTTGAAACATCTCAGAGATCTGGAGAACTCTTAGCGTGTCTACTCAGAGCTCCATAAACACGCATTGATTGCCTAACGGGTATTAGGTGCTTCTTCAGGCACTTATGCCAACTTCACCCTACTTCCTGCTTGCAAAGATTTACTACCTTTCCTACCAAAAAAAAAAAACCACCCTGGGGTTTTCTGAATTCCTAGAGGAAACAGAGTCCAGCCTGCCCAGTGCTTCCCTGCTGTTCCTCAGCTACCTTTGCTGTTGCTGTAGCTGTTACACTTGTTACAGCTGCTCCCCCTTAGTCCCGGTTTCATTTCCCATAGTTTCAGTTATCTGCTGTCAAAGGAGCTCTGAAAACGCTAAATGGGAAATATACCAGAAACAAATCATTGAAATGTTTCAAACTGCTGATTCTCTAGTGAGTACACGTTGTATAGGCTTCCTACCCACTAGTTACTTAGTAGACCTCTTGGTCATCAAATAGCTGACTGTCTCAATATCACAGGGTTTGTGAGCTAGTAATCCATTACCCAGGTCAAAGTCATGACCCTGGTAACGTTATTGTGATATTCTCTTATCCTTGCTGGCTTTAACTGTCAACATGAAACAGCCTAGAGTCATCTAATTCAAAAATTAAGAAAAAGTCTTGCTTGAGAGACAGTCCAGATCAGACTGGCCTTAATGATGGGGCCACAGAACCTGTTTACCTAACGCTCTGGACCTGTCCACCTACATTGTCCTGAATAATTCATCACCAATCAATAGTTCCATACCTCCCTTCCCACATGGTCATTTCAGAGACTGTTCCAAACGCACCTTGTGGCCTGTGTCTCTGCTGTGTATATTATATAGTATGTTATACGTGTAACTAAGAGCCCAGAAGTAAAGACTTCATTAGTAATTAGGTCTCTGTGTCTGGTAGACCTGGGACAGCCACAAAACCTCTTTTCTTCTCTAGCTTCCCAATCCAGGTTCCACCAAGCCAGCCCCACCGAGGTCTTAAAGAAGAAGGAGAATCCGTGCACACCAAGAAATACAATATCATGCCTGTACTCAAAAGCAGTTATGTCAAAGTCAAAACAAGAAGAAACTAACTACATTTATGCAAAGATTTGAGACTGTAGACAAATGATAATTCCAAGCAAGATTTTTCTCAAGTGCTCTTATCAATGACAGGTATGTGAAGACCTCCAAAGAATTCCATTTCATCCATTCAGAAGAAAAAAAGATAAAAGATGGGGTGGCAGTTAGGAGCCTTGTGACTTGAGAGGAAAATAGTCTCCTCTTCATGAGAAGGCATTTTTCACCAAGCCATTACAAACACAGTGAGAAAGGAGTGGCAGATGTAACACGCATATTTCCCCTTGAACTTGGTAAGAATCCTGCTGCCCCCAGTTCTCTTTCAACACGTGCTGCATACATTTCTAAGGATTTGTCAGTTTTGACGCTAGTAAAAAATGTGCATCTCATTTCCACATTTCCAAAACATAAAGCAGTATCAATTACATTAAAAAAGAGATCCAAAAAATAGGAAGATAGCTTATTCCGTAAAGTATTTGCCTTGCAGGCATCAAGACCTGAGTTTCATTCTCTCATAGAGGATGAATCCCATATACAAAAAAAGCCAGACACTGAGAGGTAGAAATAGGATACTTCAGATTTCCTGGCCAACAAGCCTAGTGAACCTGAAGCTCCGGGTTCACTGAGAGATCCTGCCTCAAAAGACAAGATGCAGAGAACTGAAGAAGACACCTGACATCAACCTCTGGCCTCTACACAGATTCACACACACACACACACACCTCACTCCAAATACATCTGCAGTTTATGTGACCATCTTCTTCCAAAAGTGTCACTCAATTGCTTAACAGTCCATGGAGTGACAGAGGGACCACTGCTCAGTTTCATGTCACTTAATGAACATTATCACAGTGTCAGGTTCAATGGAGTCATTCAAAACTATCCCCAATATTCTCCAGGAAGGAAATGTCTGGCAATCTGCAAACACATGCCATCATGGTCATGGGCTTTCAATTGGGACAAATTCAGTGCACACAATGGTTCACCCTGTCCTCATGCCTGGATCCCAAATAACATCAAGTAACTTGATTGCATACATTATCTAGATTACTATCCCAAATAATGTACACCAATGACTATTTATTCCATGATGAACCTGAAGGCATGCTTACAAGAAGCAATGGGGACACATGTCTTTAGTCCCAGAGCTGGAGAGGCAGAAGCAGGTGGATCTCTGAGTTCAAATCCAGTCTTGTCTCAAAGCATGTTCCAGGATAGCCAGGACTGTTACACAGAGAAAATCAGAAGAAGAAGGAGAAGAAGAAGAAGAATTCTCAGATAGATGAGATGCCAAAGAAGAGAATACTAT
>LOEQ01001862.1:336787-351985 GCA_001685075.1 Bramus lutescens
GAGGAGGAGGAGGAAGGAGGAGGAGAAGGAGAAGGAAGGAGGAGGAGAAGAAGGAAGGAGAAAGAGGGGGAGAAGGAGGAGGAGGAGGAGAAAGGAAAAATAAACAAACCTTCATTAGCAAGACTGGCTGTGTCATGCTGACCACCTTAGAGGAGGGTACATGCTCTCCTGAAGCTTCACTTCCTTTCTTGAACTTGGAGATGACTAATTTTCCCATGATCTCTTAGTTCCTGGGTAAGAGCAGTGCCCAAGACCAATTAGCTTGTGTGGTAAATGTGTAATTTCTCTTTTGGAAGCAAATTCAGAGAACATGAAGTTTAATGATAGCATACTAAAAACTCTGTCAAACAATTTTTTTCAGGGACTACATGGGCTATTGTACGTATGAGACATGGGGTCACCGCATGGCTCTGTCCATACATATCACCCATCCTTGAGCATGCCACATGACTCTACTGAATGTAGACTCTCCTTACACTATTATCCTAAAACTCCACTCCACATACCTCACTACAAGTGATAATATTTCAGAGAAATCAAAGCAAGTATTACCATGGCTAATTAAGGATTTGGACAAACCTACCCATGCTCACTTGTGGGACCTGACCCAAAACGAAGCAAATGTTATTCTTCTAGGACAAACAACTGGCAGCAAAAATCAGAGCACTTTCATCACCTGCTTCCGACTCTACAAAATATTTTTAATTATCGTATGACATGAGCAATTGTTTATTAGGGGACTTTTATTTTATTTGAGCCCTTGTCAATGAGAATAATGAAAGCTCAATCTTCATACTATCCAACACAACATTATCCTTTTCATTATTTTTAAATATTAATGTATGTGAGCATGTACATGTGTACGCACACCTGTGTGTGCACACAGGGCTTAGAAGAGGACATAGAATGTCCTCCCCATCACTTTCCACCTACTCTGGAGTCACAGTCTCTCTCTGAATCTGGAGCTTGTGTTTTCTCAATGAGACTGGAAGCCAGTGAGCCCTAGTGATCTATCACCTTGAAACTAGTGTTTCAGTATGCACAAGATTCCTGGCTCATTCCATGGATGCTGGGATATGAACTCCAGTCTTCATGGTGCACAGTAAGTGGTTACTAAGCCCTGTATTCTTCCCCCGTTTTCATCTCTTAAAGCTAGAGACAACTTGTCTCTGGACTGCGACATGACACTTGATGGTGCTGTCTCTTATAGTTTAACCAGAATTCACAATTGGAAACAAGGCCATTCTGCAGCCAGAGGAATGTTTTACAGCCAACAGTTCACTCTTCTTGCTAAGTTTGGTCAACAGTTTTGTTTGACAAAATATAACAGAGTTGGGACTGGAGAGGTGTCCAGTGGTTCAGAGCTCACACTGTTCTTGCAGAGGACCCAAGTTTGGTTCCTAGCATCTACATCAGATGACTCAGGATTGTCTTTCACTCCAATTTCAGTAGATATGATGCCCTCTTCTGGCCTCCATAGGCACTTGCTCTCACATGCATATATTCATCCAGAAATATAAACACATTCACATAATTAAAAACAAAATAAATCTAAAAAATATCTAATAGATTCAAGACTCAAGGCAATCCCAATCAAACCCCTACCTACATTAATACACAAAATTCTTGCCTGGTGGGCCACACACCTTTAATCCCAGCACTCAAGAGTCAGAGGCAGGCAGAGTTGTTAGTTCAAGGCCAGCCTGGTCTACAAAGTGAATTTCAGGACAGCCTGGACGGTTACACAGAGAAACCCTGTCTATACACACACACACACACACACACACACACACTTCTCAAAAAATGACAGCCAATCAAACCATTATCATTACCATCTTGAAGATCTAAATAAACAGATGTCGCATGCTTTCTGGTTTTAAAACACACTTAAATGGTAATCAAGATTGCATGGTACTGAGATACAGGTACAGAAAAAGCAAGGGAATAGAAATGAGGCTCAGAAATAAATGCTTGCATGTACAGCCAACTGAGCTCCAACAGGGAAAGGAGGGTCTTCAAATGGTGCTAGGGGAACAGTATCTGTGCTACAGGATAAGCTGTGCCTTTCCTTGTACCATACGTGAAAATGAACTCACAGCAGACTAAGGATCTAAACTGAACAGAAACGATGGAACGGAACTTCTCTGCTGATCAAGGGAAACAGAGTGGAAATGAACTCAGAGGAGAAAATATTTGCAAATCATGTCTCTGACGAGAGTTTAACATCCAGAATGCAAAAGGAACAGATAGCCTAATTTTAACATGATCAAAGGACATGAATTGACAATTCTCTGAAGATATATAAATGACTAATGCTGTGGTTTCCATGTGAAGTGTCTCTTACCAGCTCAGGTGGAGTCTGGCTAGAAGAAGTGGATCTCTAGAGTGTGGGTCTTGAAGTTCTATAGCCTGGGCCCACTTTCTGTTATCACTCTACTTCCTGACCATGGATGCTTTACTCTCCTGTAGTCATGTCTTCTTTGTCATGATAGACTGTATCCCTTCTTGAGCCATGAGCCCAGATAAATCCTTCCTCCCTTAAACTGCTTCTTGACAGGTATTGGTCAAATCAATGAGTAATCAATAGTGCATTACACATATGAAGAGATGCTCAACCATACCACCTGAGAACTAAAATTCAAAACCATGATGAGATCTCACTTAGCAGTTGTCAGGATGGCCAGCACCAGAAAAACAGAAAACAAATCTTTCATGAGGCTCTGGGGAAATGTCTGGCCATTTTTGATGAGAATATAAAGTGGTAGCACTTATGGGAAAAGGTCTAGCAATTCCTCAAAAAGTTAAACCAGCATCTCCACATGACCCGACAACGTCACCTCCAGGCTGTTTTCTTAGTCTAGTCTAGTCTAGTCTAGAAAATAGAGACAATGACAACAAACATAGATGTGGGGCCCCATAAAGAACAGAAAATTGTTTCTTATAGCCATGGAGACTGGAGATCCAAGACCAGGAGCCAGATGTCAGGGTCTGGGGAAGGCACCTTCCAGACTGTAGATTGCTGCCTTCTCACTGTGTCATCCCATGAGAGAAAGATAGCTAACTCCTGCCCTTTTTTGTAGGGATGCCAATCTCATCAATGAGGGCTCTATGTTTATGATATAATTATCTTCCCAAAGCTTCAAATCCCATCACCTTAATGACTGTATTTCAACATGTGAATTTTTGGGTAGCCTATGCAATTCATAAAGCAGACACATATTCAAAAATATTTAAAACAGGATCCAAAGAAATATTTACAAGTGTTCCTGAAGAATTATTCCTTATAGACAAAGGGTAGAAGTAATCCACGTGGCACACACACATATACATTTACACATATACACATTACACAAGCACATGTATTAAAACACACATGTGCATATACATGAGCAAATAAACATATGCATAGATACCTGGCCACATTCATAAACATATATGTACACATGAACAGGCATAACCATGCACAAATGATCATGTGCACACAAGAATATTATTAGACTTTTATAAAAGAAGGGAATTTTGTTACATGCTACATGAATGAATCTTTAAAAATAAGCAAAATATACAAACCTAATCTTGCAGAGGAGAACAAAGCAGGAGGCAGAATATGAAGAACACAGATAACAATGAGTTCAGGGATATGACACCATGTCACAATGAGGTAAGTCAGCTGGGAAAGGACAATCAAGGTATGGCTCCAGCTCATACAGAGCATATGAAGAGTCAAAATTACAGTTAAGTAGAAATATAGATGCTAACTCCAAGAGGTCAGAGAGAAGGGGGATTAGTGTTTTAAGACCCTCAATTTTGCAAAAGGAGAAAATTCTAGATCTCTGGTGTCCATCAAATGTAGTAAAATGCCACAATGTAGGAAGAGACAAGACATCAGACCAAAACCTTATTTCCAAAAAAATCTTAAGGTGGGGAGATGGCTATAGCAGTTATGATGCAAGTATGAGGAGCAATCTTTGGAGTCCCCAAAACATGTAACTGCCAGGCAGGTGTGTCAACCCAGCTGTTATTCTAGATGCAAAGGAAGGAAAGAATCCTCAGAACAAGCTGGATAGAAAATCTAGCCATACAGTGAGTGCTGGACTTGATTGGCAGATTCCGCCTCAATGAATGAGGTGGAAGAGTCATTGAGGACGACCCTCGACATCAACGTCAGGCCTCCACATGCATGCACACCCACTCATGTGTGCCTGCACTCATGTAAACATGCATATACATACCACACATGCACACACAAAAATTGGAAAAGAAAAAAATCTAAAGTAGCCAATATTAGGTCTACAAAACATTGATGCAAACTAGCCTACCTATATCGTCACCCAAGAACTGTTTTAAGTGATGTAACAATAATCAATAAAATTTAGTGAACAAAGATGGCAGGTACTGAGCTAAAACTTCTCCATGTACCGATTCATTTAACAACCCTAATAGTTGCAACAGAAATCATTCTCTTCATATATGACCTGAAGCTTAGCTCATCTAGTCCTGTCAAGAGTCCCATGAATCCAAGTCTATGCAATACAGTAGCTAGAAACTTCTGACTACACACTTCCGTAGACTGTAGAATAAAAGCCCCACTATACATCACCTATTCTAGTTACATTTCTGTGTTGCTGTGCTAGAACACTCAAAACAAAAACAATATGGGAGAAAGAAGTTTACTAGGCTTACAGAACATACAGTTCATCACCCAGAGAAGCCAGGGCAGGAATTCAAAGTAGGAGCTAGAAATAGAAAGCATGGAGGAAAGCTGTTTACTGGCTTACTCGCCCTGGCTTGTTCCTTTCTTATACAGCTCAGGTTCACCTGCCCAGGGTGGCTCTGCCCTCTGGGTTGGGCTTTCACAGATCAATCAACAGTCATGGAAACACCCTATAGACATTCCCACAGGTCAATTCTTCAATTAAGATCCCCTCTTCCCAGGTTAAATTGACAAAAACTAAGACCCACCTTTTACCGATTTCAACAAAAACCACCGCCAATGAAATCAGTGCTAACAAACAAAGCATCCATCCCCACCCTCATCACAGATTGCCTCCTGTACCTACCAAAAAGAGAGTCTCTTTGTCTTTTTGACCCATTTATAAATAAATGCTAGAACACCAACTTTGAGGAACTACACAGCTGAAAGGAACCCATCTTCTCACTTCCCCTAACAAAACCATACCAGACGCTCATGGGCACTGCCACGGTCATGGCCATGGTCAGGATCCTTCCCCGCGAACAGAATTTCTAGAGCAATGTCAGCTGTCTCTTCCAAACTAGCTGCTCAGTCATGAAATATTACAGTCCCATCAGCAGTCTACAAGTTTAGCCATCTGAAGAATTAAATTCAAGTCTGAGAAGAAAGCAAGGGCTAGGGAGAGAGCTCAGCTGGTAAAGGGCTTGTCACATGACACAAGAACAAGAGTTTGATCACCAGGACCTATGCTAGATAGACAGGAGGGGTGGAACAGTTATAATCCCACACTGGGGGCTAAAAATTGAAATCCGCTTCACAGGCCCAAGCAAGTGAAAGACCCTGGCTCTAAAAATACAAACAAAAAAGGAGGGACAGCAGCTGGTGAATGACACCCAAGGTTGTCCTCTAGCCTCCACATAGGTGTATGTACACACATACATGAAGAAAGAGAGGCAGGAATGGGGAGACGCCATGTAGAACTGTGCACAGTGAGTCACACTGCATAGAGGTGTAAGACAATAACAGCTCAAAAGCAAACTCTAACTAACCCTCAAATACTGGGGGATGTCTGCTGTAATAGGTGTAGTCTGGAGAGAGCTTTGAGTTCTTAAAATAACATCCAAATCTCTCAGGCCACAGAACGCAGTATGATGTAGCCATCTGCTTACTGTCCAGAGAACAATTTCGGGATTGGAAAGGTATGTGACTCTGTCCCCACCGTGCTTTTACTGCATCTCTAATCCAAATGTGAGAAGTTGGGGTGCTGGCCAGCTCTCCCCTCATCACTAAGGGAGCTCAGCAAGAGTCAGGCTGCAGCCAAGTCTGCCTCTCACTTAGGGAACTGGCAGAGAGCTGAGCCCCTTTGCATACAGGCACCTGTCCACAGAGCCCTTCCACCTCCAAGGCTCCTCTTCTAGTGATTCCACAGTGGACAGAGGCATGGCCTGCACAGCAAGGCCCTTGGGAAGCCTCTCCAAGTGGGCAGCTTCCTGTGCAAACCACCAGCTCTGCAGCGGCTTGATGCAAATACACCCAGCTGCTGAGAACTTACTGCAGGCTCTGCCTCCACTCACAGCCACAGGGAAGTCGTTCTTTTCCCCTGTATTCTACAGTAAATCAAGATGATGGGGTTTCTCGGGCCATGAGGGAAGGACAACTGGTACTTGGTTTCCCAGTGATGGGGGCGTTTATGCAAGCAGGTCCCACTCTGTCTCTGTTACCCCATTAGGAAGAAGGCTTATCATAACAACCCAGGAGACAACGTTTTGGATCTTGGTAATCCAAGTGGCAAAAACACAATTGTCAAATCAAGGAATCTGGCCCCAAACTGTAAATGTCACTGTACCATTACAATATCAAGCCACTTTGATACTTAGCTCCAGATGTTTGTTGGGTGGAGTTACAGTAAAGCCCCCAGAGGGACAGAAAAATGTAGAGTATTTGTTATTATCCTAAGACTTCAGGTTATCTGTCTTTTATATATGTATTGCTATGAAATATGTAAAGATAAGCAGTGGTTGTAAGACAAATTGATCTAAATGACCAAAGAAAGGGTAGCCTTTGCCAGGGTAGTGTTTCTATCTGTGAACAGAATAGAGAAAGGAAAAAAATAAGTATTTTTTCAGTTCCTTACTATGAATCCCTCCAAGACAAGATCCCATCAAGAATCAGGATGTTGGATTTATTCCTGTAAGAGGGCTTCAGATCTCAAAGGACTGGTAAGCTCTAGACTGCAGATGCCTAAGGGCTGTTACCCTTGAAACTGAAAAATTTAGGACCCCAGCCCCAGAGACTGATGTTTGTCAATGAACTATTGGCAACCAGGCCCTTGAGCCAAGAACAGAGGGCAGGGGCTGTGCTGCACACTGCAAGGGGAGAGCTGCCCTGGGGCCATGCTGTAGCCTCACTGCTGGGTACACCAAGCCACAGAAAAACCATGGAGATGTCTGCTGGTATTCAAGCGCCTGGTATCCTGCTGCTGTCTACACCTCCAGAACTCTCTCATTCTCCCAATCAGACCTTGACAATTGCCCAGAAACTTCTGGAGCACCAGTCAGAGTCATTTTACCCTGGGAGTTCACAGCCACACAACCACCACTTTCTGTCCCCAGAAGACAGACGGTTCCCAGGAGGAGATCCCTGCCTTCCATCAGACTGCTCCCCACTCCACACGAACATCTAATGGGCAGCCATTGGTTATCTAACTGAAAGCAGGAGCGACGAGAGAGAGTCTAAGGCCCTTATTTTGCATCCAAACAAGTCAGTCCAAAGACCACAGGTAACGGAGGTAGAAACAGAGATGGATGAAGCCGAGTACACTGAATAAAGACAAAGAGCTCTGGTTAGACTGTAGGGTGAGGAAAGGGCTTTATCAGTAAGACACCTGCCATGCTAACCTGGGGGCCTAAGTTCAAATCCCTAGTGCCTATGTGAAATCTAGGTGTAGCGCACATCTGTAACTCCAGTACTGTTGTTGGGGAGAGACAGGAGGACCTCAGGAGCTCACAGGTCAGCCAGTCTAGTCTAAACAGGAAGCTCCAGATTCAACGAAAAGAAAACAAACTAGAGAATATTTTAGGAGGATTCCCAACATTAACGTGCATATTCATGTGCACATGAACATGTTCGCAAACACATACAACATACCTACACTTATTTAAAGCCAGTTTTGTAGAATGCAACAAGATCTCAATACCTTCTGACTGTGATGTTTAACTGTGTCAGTCTAACAGCTTCAAAACTCAGAACTCTCTACAGGGACCAAAATCCTTCAATACAACCAAAGAGAAGAAATCAACACAGCTTTCAGTAAGAACATAGAAAGTTATGGAAAGAAGGAAGGAAGGGAGGTAAGAGGGAGGGAGGGAGGGATAAAGAAGGAGTAAACAAATATGCTTATTATATAAGAAAACAGTCTAAGCATCACCACATGGGAAATATTAACATACAACACGGGCTGCAGACTGTCGATTATTTATAAACCCTCTCCTGTTGACACACTACCTCAGTGAAAACTGAAGCTTACCATTATATAAGGTTTGAATAAAAGCAGACCACATAAGCAATGCTTTTGTCAGAGATGATTCATTCTGCCAAGAACGTATGAGTCCTGCAACAGTGCCTATTATTTATCAAAAAACAAGTTACATAATTCTCTGAAAAAGAAATGCATCCTTGATTAAATTAAGCTTTAATGCAGTTATTTATGGTTCCTGGAAAGTCCTTCTTTCCTTTTCTTGTAAATTGTATTCCATAATTTGAGCAAACCTGAAAGTTGCAGGATGAGGTGCAGGCACGGCAGAGTCAGCATCTTCTCATCTCGTAATTGGGAGAGGGCAGGAGCTACTATCCTCCTGAGGCAGCAGCCACATGGACCACTTTTCCTGGGCTCCCCATGCCTGCCACCTCCTCTGGTCTCATCACCAGCTTCCATCTTTGTAGCCCCCAAATCCAGCTTAAACATGGTCTTTCCCCACAGTACGGTCCCCAAGACAAAGGTGCTGCCTGGCAGGATCACAGGACCAGCTCCAAACTTCAGCCATCTTCCCAGTACCCATTCACCCAGTACTGCATTCTGATGTAAAGGTGGGCTCTCCAGGAAGGTGGCAGAGGACAGAAATCTTCCTACTGCAACATATGATGTGCCCTCAATCCTGATCAATTTAACCTCAAACGTTTACAGTATATGGATCCCCATCTTTTATGTAGTTGTGGTTTTGGATTTCCAAACTGCTGATTCACCCAGGCATTGAGATGCAATATGAAGTTGTCTTCAGTTGTGGGATAAACTCAAAGACTTATGGAAACTTTCACTAGTATCAGCTGACCTCATTAAAAATCCTTACTTCCTTTCAGCCCCTGTTCTCTCATAACTGGGATTTGAGCCAAGACAGGGCAGAGACATTAAAAGGGAACAAAGGAAGAGGCAGTGTATTTGGTGGAGCATTAGTAAAAGCTCTGCAGTCCTTGGCTGTGTACCCCAGGTGAGCCCCAAACTCATAACCCTCTTGAGTCCCCCAAGTGTGAAAACTGACTGAGGAAGGTCTGTTACAGGGATGGATGAGGGAAGAGCAAGGGAGCGGAGGTGCACACTCCAAGTGTGAGGCAAGACCACAGGAAGCCTGCAGGTGGAGAACAGCAACCAGGCCTTGGGAGTTGCCACTTAGCAACCACAGGTGACCTTCAGATACTGGTTTAGGAAAGATGTGGGCATGGAACCACTGGGGACAACAAGAACGGAGCATGTATTTCAGTGTTACTATGACATGATCAGGTTAGCAAAAAAGGAGCTCTCTGGTGGTGAGGATGAAGACTGCGTAGAGCAACGAGGTCCAGAGAACTTGAAGAAAGCAAAAATGTCATAGTTGTGAATGATACTAATCAAGACACAAAATGGCCTTTCTTTCCTGAACATGGACCTAATACTCTGCCTCTTCCTTTGTTCCCTTTTATGTCTCTGTCTTGTCTTGGCCCCAAGTCCAGTTATAAGGGAACAGGGGACAAAGGAAAGTAAGGATTTTTAATGAGGTCAGCTGATACTAATGAGTATCCTTAAGTCTTTGCGTTTATCCCACAGCTGAGGACAACTTCATATTGCATCTTAATTCCTGAGTGAGTCAGCAGTTTGGAAATCCAAAGCCTCAACAACCTAAAGGATAGGGATCAGTGCACTGTAAAACATGCAGTTATCTCCCCTCGATCTCAAGACAAAACTAGAAATAGAAAGAGAGGAAGGAGGAGGAAGATAGGAGAACTATCTATCTATCTATCTATCTATCTATCTATCTATCTATCTATCTAGTAGACAAAGTAGGCTGTGCCTACCACTCGAAGCTGCCTGCAACCAGAATACAATTCAGTTTAACGTGCACCAAGAGCTGATCATTTGGTTGGCTAGATTCTTGTCCTGGTCCTTCTGGACTCGTCATGACATAAAAATCAACAAATTAGGAGAATTTCAAATTTAAATACAATTATCTCTCTACTAATCTTCCTACTTAAACCATATCAAGCCATGCCAGCCAGTTTTCTACCCCCTCGGCACACACCACCTACTTTGTGTCCATATTTCATGTTTATTAGATCTGTCGTTATATCTGGCAATGATGGTGCAGTGTCATTTCTGCAAGGCAATTGCTGGCTTAGTTACTTTAGTATTCGAGTTGTGGCATACTAGAGCCAGCTTAGATGATACACATGCCTCCAACTGTCCCCAACTTGGCTTCAACATGGAAAGCATCTGCTCTGGCATACTTTTGGGAGTTCTGATGGCTCCTGAATAACTCCAGAGCCCCATGTGAGGATGCCAAGAGACCTCTGCAGAGATCCCAGGCTGAGTTACAGAGCCCACCATTCACCAGGATTGACACTGAGAAAATGACTTGACCTTCCTACACTACATGATAGAGCATTGATATTTCCATCTTAGTCTTGTGACGATGGTTACGGCAATGGATAAAGGTGCCTTCAACACTCCTCAGTGAGGACTGGTAATTATTACCATGTATTCATATAACAATTGATGTTACCCTATTGCACTAGTTACTTTTGATTGTTTCTCTGATCAAACACCTGACATGAGGCAACTTCAGGGAGTCAGAATTTATTCTGGCTCACACTGAGGGGCTACAGTTCATCATGGCAAAAAAGGCATGGAAGCAAAGAGTGAGGCAACTGGTCACATTGTATCCTGTCCACAGTGAAGAAGCAGTACTAGAAACTGAGCTGGGCGAGGAAACCTCAAGCCCCCAATGACACACTTCATCCAATTAGGTTCCACCTCAAGGCCTATCTGCAGCTGGGGACTAATGTGTGTTCATATTCATTGAACTATGGGGGCATTTCACATTGAAATGTCCACACATATAATATAATCTTTAATATCAGTATCTTTGTGATGTTAAATGAAACAAATATAATTAATTACAGAAATGAACTAATTGTGCAGTCAATTGATGTAATTAATTTTAGCATGTCAATTCATCATTATCATTATTATTATTTGAGATGATGACAAAATCAAAGAAGAAAGGGAAGATTATCTCTAAAGATCAAAAGTCAAGAAAGTCAGAGAGTCATGAGTCTTACTTGCATCAGTAATGGAGGAGGGAGAGCACTGTGCGTCAGTAATGGAGGAGGGAGAGCACTGTGTGCCAGTAATGGAGGGAGAGTACTGTGCATCAGTAATGGAGGAGGGAGAGTACTGTGCATCAGTAATGGAGGAGGGAGAGCACTGTGCATCAATAATGGAGAAGGGAGAGCATTGTGCATCAGTAATGGAGGAGGGAGAGTACTGTGCTTCAGTAATGGAGGAGGGAGAGTACTGTGCATCAGTAATGGAGGAGGGAGAGTATTGTGCTTCAGTAATGGAGGGGGGAGAGTACTGTGCATCAGTAATGGAGGAGGGAGAGTACTGTGCTTCAGTAATGGAGGAGGGAGAGTACTGTGCACCAGTAATGGAAGAGGGAGAGCACTGTGCGTCAGTAATGGAGAAGGGAGAGCACTGTGCATTGGCAATAAAGGAGGGAGAGGATCAGTTGCCAGAGAGAAATAGAGAGAAATCAAAGTCAAAAGTCAAAGAAGACTGCCTGGAGCAGCCCAGCATCCAAAGCAGTATATGGAGGGGGAGCTGGTGACAGGTATGTGTATCACTTGTATTCTGCTCACCCTCTTCACCAACAGTCCACTCTCCTGGCTATTGGAACAGAGAATCCCCCTTCAAAATATGGTCCTGGGCTCTAGCTCCTAACCTATCTTTCTCACTGGTGACCTGAACTTCTCTTTCATTTACCTGTGACTTACCACAGAAGATAAGAGCATGGTACAGCTGGCTGGGGCTCCCATAAAGAACACTCCTGGATAATTAAACTCAATGGGTCACACACATCTAATAAGAAAAAAGATGAATAAAAGGAGAGGGAAGAAGGAGAAGAAGGAGACAAAGAAGAAGGTGGCAGCTTAATCAGGAGGAGAAGGTGGGTGAGAGGGGGCATGGGGTACAAAAATGACTTGAGTTTATTATATACATGTAGGAAGCTGTCAAAGAATTAAACATAAATTTGAAAATAGAAAGACCACCCCTGCAATTAAAAGCTATAGCACTTCTGTGTCACAGACCTGAAATTCAGTCAGAAAAACACTTGGGTAGCTTGTATGTATGAAGGCATACCAAGGGAATGCTAACTCCTTTCCTTAGTCAACCTAAGGGAATGAATTCCATCCCTAGACAGAGCTCTGCTGAAACCATGACAACCACTGGTTGAGGACAAAGATCCTCACATCCTGCCTGGTGTAACACTGCTATCCAATATGCAAAGTGGTCCTCATCTCGAACATTCATCACTCTGTGGTGAGTCCAAGAACAGCATCAGCAATGCACAGCTGAAAAAAACAGTGGGTGATACAGTCCACACCAGGCAGCCATGACAGCAACAAAGATTCCCATCTTGGAGACACTGGGAAGTTAAATGAGGTAATATAAATAAAGGGTGTAAGAAGACATTGGGCTCACTGGCATCAGGAACTGTGAGCTCTCTCCTTGATTCTTCTCTTCTTGGGCCATCTCAAGAACTTCTGAGGGTCTTTCTACTTTTCTGAATACAAAGAGCTTACTGAGGAAACCACAGCCCAGTCTAATCCTAGCTTCGGGATCATAGCTTCAGAAGATATAGTGACAAAGGCAGAGGTCAACCAATGTAATTAGCTTCACGAGGAGACAGCAGTTTAATGAACCTTTGTCCAATCTGTTCCAACAGTGTCTCCAGATAGCTGAAGCATCTCTAAAGATGAATACAGGCAACACCAAGACAACAGTCTTGTTTCTTCTCTGGAGCACAGTCAGGCAGTGCAGATAAAGTGTGTGCTAATTAGGGGTCATGAAGAGCAAGGACAGTTCTAAAAGACACCACACTTGGAATAGCTGTAATAAATCAGTCAGGAGAGAGACAGTGCAGAAATAGGCTCGGAAACACACATATCATGAAGACAGTAATGGGAAAGTACAGTCATCCAGTGTATAGTGCAAGGGCAGCAGGTGAGAAGTAGTTTGAAAAAATATTAAAGACATCTTCTCATGCTATTATGCAGAAAATGAAATTCTTGTTGTATTAACAACCCCAAGATTTACAGTAAAATTTTTAAATTACTTAGAGCAATGGCGGTAACCAGTATTGTTTGCAGGGACAGGGGGCACTGACAACTCAAAAGCGCCACACTTGGCGCTGAACTTTTTATTTGAGAACTTACGGCACATGGGAGAGAATCATTACCCCACCCATACAAGGTAACTCCATTTGAACTCTTTCTTAAGTGTGTGTGTGTGTGCGTGTGCGCGTATGGCATGTGTGTGTGGCATGTGTGTATGTATGGTGTCTGTGTGTATGTGTGTGTGGTATGTATATATGTATTGACTACTGGAGGAGAGAGAGTCCATCTTCAGGAATCTAAAGCTATAAGCATCAACAAAGTTTGATTTAAAAAAAATAGTTGCTAAGCATTTGAAATTACTTTAAAGTTCAGTCATAAACAAATGTTATGCTCTTTAGGTTAGGAAGACAGGAAAATGACAGAGAAATTAGGACAGGGACTATTTACTTGGAAGGAGAGACTGAAATCAGAAAAGTTCTCATGGGGAGGTGCAGGCATTGACCATGCTCCTCCACTGCAGAGATATGTTCATACATTCTCAATTTATTATTGGCTTCTCACTTTAGCCATAACATTGCTCTAAATATCTGAATTTCTCCCCACCCCGTATATGTGTGTGTACATGTACGTATGTGTACATGTATGTATGTGAACATGCACAGGTACACACATGCAATGCTTCCTTTTTGTGTTTTTATTGACTTTAGCCAGCATTTCAGAGCATTGAGTTTCATTATAATATAACATTTTCACACATATATATCATTACACCTTACTTTTATTCACCCCCCCATTTCCTGCTCCCCACTCTTGTTGGCTTCCGTCCTGCCCTGAATAGTCTCCCACTCTGCTTTCATGGCACATATATTCCATTTTTATCTCTTGCCCCTCTCCTTCCTTTAAATCTCTTCTCTCACAGCTTTCTCCCCGAAGTCCCTCACGGAGGCTACATAAAGAACTGCATACAACTGATTGGGGGGAGTGTCTGGAACTGAGTGAGGATTCCATGACACTTCCCACCTCTCCTTCTGTAAGGGCAGGTCACCAGCCAACAAGCCCAGTTGTAATGATCTTTTACAAGGAAACACAGCTTATAAATATGGCAGCAGTTTGGCTTGGAGGATAGTCCTATACAGCATACATATGTCTACGTGTGTTTAAATGTAGATTCTGCATGAACAAAACAAACCAGATTAACTTGAGTCTGACTTCTTTCATTCTGTATGACAGTCTCCAGTTCCAACCATTTTCCTGCAAATATTATCATCTCACATGATATAATTGTTCATGACTGAATAAAAGTCCACTGTGTATACATTCCACGTGTTCCTATCCACTTACATGTTGATGGTGTTTCAGAGGGTATTTAGATCAAATTTACTGTGTCACATCTCCTTCTAAAACCATCCTGCAATCCTGAAGCAGACAGCTGACTTTATCCTGCAGTAGCCAATTCCAAACAACCTGAGCAAATTAAAGCACAAAATACTCACAAAGCCCCCTAAGCTATTCAAAACTATATATGAGACATAACATAAGCATTTACGAATGGTGTTCCAGGCATGGAGGCGTAGCTCAGTGGGAGAACAATGTTAGGTCCGAGGTTCAAGCCCTCATACTGAAAAATCAAGAGGATATGAAGATAGCAATGCATATCCTCATAATTCACACCCCCTGGGTCCTCTTAGCACTGCCCAAGAAATCCCAACTCAGCCACTTTTCTTTTTTTACACTGCTTTTATTTTTTAAGAAGAAAACAAACTATCCTTTTTCATTAACATATCATTCCAGTTCTGTAGTTGAATGGGGAGTGGGCCTGCTTTTTGACCCGCCCAGCTCCCGCATGGCTAGCTTATACC